>JAOTAX010000196.1:4374492-4402244 GCA_025629825.1 Erythroxylum guanchezii | reverse complement strand
TTGAAATATAACCCGGACCGGACCACCGACCGGTCACCGGTCGGACCGGCCGGTCCGGTCCGGGTTTAAAAACATTGATGGACATGAACTTGGTTAAATTGAAATCGTTCGGGGAGAAAAAACGAAATAATTAAGGGAGAAAAAATATACATAACAATTTGTAATTAAAATTTGGTAATTAAATATTTGATACTTGATAATTTAAAATATTATTTTCAAGTAATTAAGTAATCTTAACGGATGAAATCATAAATTTTGTTAAACTTAATTCTATTTAAATGTTAAAATGTTATTTTGGGGAATTCATTTGACAAATAATAGTTTCTACTTGTAATTTCTTCAATAGTTTTCAATTTGGGATTTAATATTTTCAATTAAAATATCTTAGATGTCATCTGAAGCTATTTTGCTTAATTTAATTTACGAATAAATTACTTAGAAGTAAATTATTTGATTAAATTTAGAATTTGGAATTAAAGTTTAAATTATGGTTTGTGGTTATTATTTATATGTAAAATATTTAAAAATTATTGTTATTAACTTATTTCATATTAATTGTCGTTATTATTTATTATTAAAATTTTTGAAAGTATTCTTAATGTAAACAGTAAACTAGTAAAGTATATAATACAACTGTACAATATACCAATATAGACTATTTTGCAATTTTTAAAAAATTTAGGGACTATTTTATAAATTTAAAAAGTTACACGAAATAGTACCCAGTACCGACCGATATCGGTACAGTTCCATTCCAGAACCCAATTCGGTACCAAGCCTAGTACGATATTCATAACTTTGATTTGCAGAGGAGAAATTTTCAAAAAACATATTGTATTTTTTTAATTTGGAAACGGAGGAACCCGCAGTTGTTATTCTTTGGATGCGCACTAGGTAAATTTTCAAATTGACGCAATAGCCTGAAAATTATATCAATCGGGTATTCTACACTAGCAAGCTCTATACAACATATTCGATCGAGAGAGCGTAGGTAAAAGAATTTGAATATGGACCTTTTGGCCCCATGCTTCTCCCATTCTACTAACTCGACCACCCTCTAAAACTTTATTGATTTTAATAAAACCCTAAATAGAAAACAATAGAAAACTCCATTTTTGTTGTAAAATCTTTTAAAATAAAATTTAATAGTTTAAGTTAGTTGAAATATAAGCTAGTTATGATAACGCTTCCATTCTTGAGAGTAATTAAGACTGTACCAATCTAAGGCATTATGATATTTTGTATATGTTGCTGTTGTCGAAATTTCTTTTCTTCTATGCAATGTTTTTTTTAATTACTTTAGGTATTTCAACTTAGAGGAGGTAAATTTAGAAATTCAAGATCTCTCAGGTTTTATGTAGCTTTTGCACTTATGCGCATAAGGAGTCGTTCAGTATTAAGTTCCCAGCAGTCCTCAGGTTCCCTAATAGCTTCAACTCTCACATTGATACTGGAAGCAAGTCGTCCGTAATTGATCCGATTAAGGAACTTAGCTCAAGAAGTTAGAGGATTATTAACAGGAAAATTTTTTCATTTCTTCTCCTTTTATGTGACTCGAACTTAAGACCTTCTATAAAAAAGAGCCTTAGGTGAGGAGTTTGCACCAACCACCAAACGGTGCCCAAATAAAGATGTGTATATCTTTGATCTAACTATATCGGATGGGAACTTTAAATTTACATATTATTATGCCGGAGTATTTTACACCACATTAGTCTAATGTAGATCCTTGAATTAATTCTTTATTAGTAATTCAATTTTAGATTTCTATGCTTTATTGGTATATCTAATTTTAAAATATAATATTGTTAAATTGTGAATAAAATTAAAAATTGTACAAATATGTATGAATTTCAAAAGTTCAAAGTCTAATGGATCATTTTTGGAAAACTCGATTTGTTTTTGATAGAGTTTGAGATTGAAGATATTATTCCAAAAAAAAAAAAGGAGAGGAGATGAAAGTACAGAAAGTAGACATGAGATCAAATGGGACAGGTCTTGTCTTAACCAAATTTTGCTCAACAAAAACTAAAGATTCTTCCGACCAAACTTCACGAACTGATTCACAGGAAGAAGGGGAAAAAAAAAGAAAAAGGACTTTGTCAAATGATGACGTGACCACCATCCCTTCACTCTTTCGATACCGACGTCACAGTTCTCCACTTTCTTTACATATTCATTACTTAATTGGCCCACCACCATCATCGCAGCCACCACCACCACCACCATCTCATCACATCTCGTCCCATCTCAACCTTCCTTGCAAACTCAACCCCAATCTTCCCAAGTCATTGGGGAAGAGTTCCCCTCTGGCCCATTTGTGTTTCTTTTCTTTTTTCCCCCCCTACTTTTTTATATTAATTTTGTTGTTTATTATTGATTTTCCTTCCCTTCAGTGAAAGTTCTTGCATTTACTATAGATATGGATTTCTCATAGACAATCCACTTCCAATCTCTTTCAACAGGTTGCAAAGCTAGAATCTTTGAGCCCAACTGCTTGTTGTGTTGCTTTAAAATGGAAAAAGTTTTCGTCTTTGGCGAATAAAATCATGAAAGTTTTGTATTTGGATGCCATGCAAGTTAGTGGAGGGTTTGATAGATATTGCTTTTAAAGTGATCAATAGGAATATAATATAATGGGAAATGTTAATGGGAGAGAAGATGATGGAGGTGATAGCCCATTAGGTGATGGAGGTGAAGGTGAAAGAGGGAGTATTAGCAGTGAGGGAATGGTTGCATCTGATGAGACCCATGTTAGCTTTAGACCTCCTCCTCCTGAGTTGATTGGTCAGTCACCTCCTCATAGCCCGAGAGCCACTCACTCACCACTCATGTTCACTCCTCAGGTTTGAATCCCATTTGCTCTTCATGATGTTTTAATTTGTTCTTTTTTGTGTTCTTTTTTTTGGCAAGGATGATTACGTTTTGGAATCCTGTTTTTGGTATTTGGATTTGGGCTTGGATTGATTTAATTTTTGTTTGGAATTCACATGTGGGTATTGGTGAATTTGATGATGTCAACTGGAGTTATGTTTCATCTGAGATTACGTGCATTAACTTGAAGAATCTGATATCTAATATCATTTCCGGGTTTGAGGGATCTCGATATGATGCAGAAAAGACAGTATGGCTAAATCCATTTAATTGAAGTTGAAAACTTTTAGTATTGTTTCCAAGGCTTCGGATTTGTGAACTCCCTCCTTTTCTCGCAATTTCATGTGCAAATCAGGGGAGAAGGACTTCTTTTTACTTGTTTCTGAATACGCTGATATGTGTGTAATGCTACACTATTCGGGGTAGGGAATTGGTGAGTGGAACTGAAATATGGTTTTACAACGCTAATGTTCCGGAATGAAGATCATGGTCTGAAATTTGATACAATTCATGTCGAGTAAATTGTGCCACATCTTGGTGAAGGCCAGTGTGGTGGAGCAATTTTGCTTTCCCTTCTTCATGTCAGTTTTATGAAAGATTCTCTAAGTCAATCATTACAGCAGATAACTATTCTTTGTTCGAGTTGTTTCTTTAGATTTCTTGTCTTACCTGAAAATGCTAGACTTGGATTTCTCATTGAGTTTGTTCTCCAGATGCCTGTGGTTCCACTGCAAAGGCCTGATGAGATTCAAATTCCTAGTCATTCATGGATGCAAACTGCTATGGGGCATGAAGAAATGTGCAATGAACCAGGAATCCCAACAATGATTACGTGGAGCTACGGTGGCAATGAAGTAGCTGTGGAGGGATCCTGGGATAACTGGCGAACAAGGTTTCTGAAAATTGGATGCCTTTTATCCTTTTTCTATCATAATCTCTTTAGGTCTGCAATCTGACACATATTGCTTCACTTTGATGATCAGAGTTCATTTACAGAGGTCTGGTAAAGACTACAGTATATTGAAAGTACTGCCATCAGGGGTCTACCAATACAAGTTTGTTGTTGATGGGCAGTGGAGGTATGCCCCTGACTTGCCCTGGGCTCAAGATGATACTGGCAATGCTTACAACATTTTGGATTTACAGGTAAATACTGTTTTAATATTTGACATCTTGTAATGTGATAAGAGATTCTTAAGAGTCAAACTTTTCCACTCAGGCATATGTTGCGGAGCAGGACTACCACTATGATCTTCATTACTGCTTGTCTTATTTACTTTATAAATTTTTGTAGACATGATTTAGAAACTATAGAGAACTTAAGACTCATTTGAACATAATATGGCCTTCATTTCAACAGTTGGGATGTGCCTGAACATATTTATTGTCTACAAGAGAATTCCATAAATTGTCTGTAGTGAAATTTCATTGTGCCTGAACATATTTATTGCCTACAAGAGAATTCCGTAAATTGTCTGTAGTGAAATTTGATGCATAGAACTTTACAAATGGCTTAACTGTATGAAATCAGGCTGCTGGTAAAATTTTCTGTCTGTCATCGGCCAAGCTTATGCTTCCATTTGATCATTACTTTGGTTGTGATGTCTTCGGGCCTTTTTTCCTTGTTTGTTAAGGTCCAAGTTTCATAGCAGGTAAGAAGAAAAATATTTGTTGAGAGTAATGAACCTGTGAAATTGAGGTCTCAATAGAAGTTTAACATTTTGATTTTATTTATAATGAAGTTGTTTAATGTTCCACAATTTCTTTTATCTAAAAACTAAACTAGGAGTGATGAGCTGAAAAAACAGCTAAATTGAAACAAATAAAGACCTAACTCTTAGGTGGACGAATTCCAACAGGAAAGGTATGCTATTACAAGTGCAAGACATGCCTTAACTTGCCTTTGCCTTCACACAACTTAGAATCTCATAAATTTTATTGAAAGAAAAATATCAAAACATGTATTTTTCCCGTATCAGCTACATAAATTTAGTTTAGCGAGGACAGATCAGCAGAAATACCTTGGTTTACCTTAATCATCTTCATTAGGTTCCAATATGCCTATTGGTTTTAGTCAAGTTTTTCTTAATGTTCAACAGTCTTATGTCAGAAAGATTCCATGTACTGCCTTCAACTGAAGTAAGTGCTTATTGCAATTTTACATGGGCTAGCTGACCTCCTTTTGGTACTGCGACTGTTGGTTCATATGGATGAAACTTAGACTTGTAATCTTGGTGTTGTCTTCTGTGTTAGCTTCCTAGGGTCATTTTCCTTGCCATTCGAATAAATTCTTCTGAGCAGTTTTAACAAATTTCTCCTCATATTGTTTTACACTTCTTGAATGATCAATGTAGTAATTTCTCTGAGTTTATGAAAAATGTACGGGGACAAACAAAAGGAGTGTCAACATGCGCCGCACTTACTTGACTTTTTCATATCGTTGCCAAGAAACATTCACAATCAATAAGCTAAAATCTTGTGATGAACTCCTCTTGCTATAAAGCCTGTCCTTGATTTCTTATAAGATATTAATAATGGCAATTAGATGACCAAAAATTATTTCTGAGTATGTCTACACAATTAAGAATTATGGCTTGTTATAAATGTAGACTGACTATTTTGTGATATGAACTGCATGCTTGCGTGCAACGTAAGCACTTCTATCTTGCTTTCTTTATCATATATTTTTTTATATCTGCATTTTACTCTGTAGCTATCTGTCAGTTCTGCAACAATAATAATTGCATGACTAAATTAAACTGGGGATTATAAGGATTTCTGATGTCAAGAATGTTTTTTCTATTTGTTTGTGCACAGGATTATGTACCAGAAGACCTTGAAAGTATTACAAGTTTTGAACCGCCTCAATCCCCAGATTCAAGCTACAATAATGCGCAACTTGGAAATGAAGATTTTGCAAAAGAGCCACCATTGGTTCCTCCACACTTGCAAATGACACTGCTTAATATGCCATCATCTGACATGGAGATTCTGCCTCCTTTCTCAAGACCTCAACATGTAGTACTTAATCATCTCTACATGCAAAAGGGGAGGGGTGGACCTGCCGTGGTGGCGCTTGGTTCAACACACCGGTTTTTAGCCAAGTATGTGACAGTGGTGCTCTACAAATCAATGCAGAGGTGAAATTTTACTGCAATCTGTTGCTTGCAGTGGCTGAGTAATTGTTGAAAGTAAAACCTGAATCGATAGCCTAAGCAAACGTAGGGTAGGAACTATCTGTATTTGATTTAATGCAAATACTTGATGGCTTTTGACTACCAAATCGACTTTTTACTCCCCTCGCATTCCGTTAGTCTTTTGCATCTAGAAACAATTGTTGGGAAGTCAAAGATGAAAATGCCAATATTGTAATATCTATAATGCAGTCTTCTCAATGGATTGAAAAAGAAGTCCTGATGTTGAAGTGGAGCTTGAGATGAAATCCTTTCAGTTGTCTAGGAATCCACTTGGCCTGGCAGAAAAGAGGCTACTTGCCATCAGGGCAATGCATTTCAATAGTGCCAATACTTTTCATACCCTCAAGGACAATTTACATAGATGAGCTCAAGTTGATGCAAAATTCTAGTTTCAAGTATTTCCAAATTCAAATCCATTTAGAAACAGGAAGCTTAAGTGCTCAATGGATAGATAAACGGGTTTCCTTTAATGCAAAATAACAAGCTCATTTGGTTTCTGAACTGGAACCCTCTAAAACACCCTAAAATTATTCATTCCTTGTCCCAAGAAGACAGAGAAGCAAGAGTAGGACCAAAAGCTTGAGGTATCAAACTGTTTCAGCATGACCCTTTTCTATGGAAAGTGGATTGGAACTAGGCGAACTCCTTAAGGCGTCACCGCTTGAATATCCAGAGTGACTCAGCTTTCCTTCACCAGGTTCCTTAATCCTTGATCCAAGGCAGAAGCTGGCAAATTTTCACAGTAATATTGTTAGTGAACCTACGTCATATCAGATGAAACAAGGAACGACCAACTCATTTACATAAAACTCATTCTTCTGCTTAGCTTCTTCTTGCTATCCACAACCATCAATTGGATTGGATACTGACCGTTGTCTAACTCTGGAATGTTGGCCATGAAAAGACAAGGGGCTTGAGCAAAATCCAGTGAAGTAACTTGTATTCTCGTTTGATACAACTGTAGCTGACTGCATGTGAGCAATTCAAGCAAACTGTTCATACATGAGCTTCAGAATAAGCTGTCCATAGTGGAAATATGAGTTGTAGATATCATGGAAGAAGAGACTGGACAAACATGAGGCACTTGAGCTTGAGCATTAGAAAAGGGGATGCAGATGGTTTTCACAAATGCTTACAGTATTTTCCTGGGAATTTCGCTTGCTAGATAGCTTGGAGATTGGCATAAACTGGCTTCTTCTTTCATTGATGAGAAGAACTGCACATTTGCAGGTAAAGAACAGAAGAAGGCCTCCAAGAGAAAGCACCACAAAAAATTCAAGGATGATGGCTGCTCCAAGGGCTGCAAAACAGAACGATAAGCATATTAAAAAACAACAACAACAACATCTCAATAACAATCCCGCCAAGAATGATAATGTTACAAGGCCAAAGCTCTACAACTGATCCTCAACTCAGACCCATAACTAGATCCTACTGTAACAGATAAGCATATTAATTTATAAATTTAGGGTAAAAGTAAAAATGTATTCTGCGAAGTTAGAGGACTCCAATTTCTGGTTAGTCAAACTAATTACTTCAGTTTTCATAAAGAGATTTTGTGAAAGAACTAACATTCTGAACATATTTTAGTTTCTCTAATAGTAAAAACAAAATTTGTCTTTTCCTGAGGCAACAACTTACAATGAGCTGAGAGTGAACTCATAGGCCTTTTCCTGATGAGAATTATATTAGCCTCAACATATAAAGGCATCGAGATCCTTTCAGCACAATCTGAATAGCACCCGTAGTGTCCCATGTCATTCAGTTTCACTGTCAAAACGTCATCATTTTCTCCACCCTGTGGACTCGAAAAGAAAAGGTTAAAGAAGAGTTGGAGATTATTTTATACTTAATTTTGCAGGCACTCCAGAAAGGAGATGGACAATTCTCATTACTGTAAATTAGATGAGCTTACTCACCTGATATGACAACTGTTGCAAGACACTGTTGCAAATATCAATCGTTCCTCGAAATCTGATTCCATTAGCTTTAACCCCGAAGTGTTTTGAGATGGTAACATATGTCTGAAGTAGTTGCCACTGATGACCTCTCAGCTTTAGCTCAGTTTTGCTTATTAGCTCAGCTGGTAGACTCGTTATCAAGTATCCATCATTGACTTCCACAGAGAATGTGACAATAAAGTTTGAATCTTTACCTGAAATATAATTATATCAGGAAAGAAAGTGTCTGAAATGGTCCTCCAAATCTATTAAAAGTTACAGATAAATGTATTCTTTCATCCCTCACAAAATTTACCTTTTATGAAACTGCAACATTCAAATAAAAAAGGTAACATATAACTATTGTTTTCGTTCTAATCTGATTTATTTTGTTCATCAACTGTTAGAATCTGCACTTTATGCTCTCTCACACATTCAACTACAGAACTTGCGTTACTTGTCGTTAAACATGCTTAGCAATTAAGTGTTCTTGGCACGAACAGAAAATTTCTAGCTTCTGCATCTACTGTGTAATAAATAAATGTTGCTAGTACCGGGGAAGTTTAGAAGATCTGGATCTCCAACAGAAACCTTGAGATTGTCTCCATCTTTGTCAAATATTTGCTGTTGATCATCCCCATTATTCCTCAGCAGAATAAGTTTTGGGACATTGATGAACGGAGGATCATTAATAGGTTCCACATAAACTGGAACATCCAAGTTATTTTTACCATTCGTGTTGCTTGCAGAAATTCTAATAACATCCTCTCCACTGAAGTTATCATTTCTGATTAAAATAAGGATCAAAATTAACTGTAAGTAAGATACTTGAACATCAATCTTATAATGTTCACAAGAACAACTGAGATGAATCCTCAGCATGTGTTAGTTCACATATCCATCAAGCTACTTGAACATTAACATTATAATGCGCAATTGCAAATTTTAACGGCAAATTAGATAATAAAATTGCAAATAACAGAGGAAAAAGATAAAACAAAAGTGCTTCACTACTTAATCTTTCAGCAGATACTTCTTGATCTTAATCAATGTTATGTAAAATTATGTTTCTGGGACAAGCACATTGGACTATTGTAAGATTTCAGATTGCATATGTTGATGAATGTACCATGAAGCAAACTAAACATATATACATATAAGAATCTATGTAATGAATAAGAGAAGCTTATAATTCAGTAAATGGTACCCCAGGTATTGAACTGACTGAAGAGCTAGATTGATTGCTTCTATGCAGCCCTCTAAGACCAAACCTTTTCCCTGATCACCCCCTTTCTTTACAGAAAATTTACTCCAAATGGGCTGCCAGAACTGCATCAGCATAGGAGACAAAAAGAGAGTTCCTGATTGTGCACTGAGAGTAACAAATATGTTCTCAGTTGGATCAGAATATCTCATCTCAAATCCAGGAAAGCCTCTGTAATCATCAATTGTAGTGATAGCTAAGGTACAATTATCATGGAACAAAATTATGGACATCAAACAAAACTTCAACGACATTTTGTACCTTACCCGAATCTGGGACTTAACAAATCTTCAGCTGCTTGCAACTGACTTGGGAAGGAAATGAAACGAGGGGGGATATTCTGAACAGAAATGTTTACAACTGCAGAAGCAAGATTGCCATTTATGTCGGATATTGTATACATGAAAGAATCATTTCCATAGTAATCCAAGTATGGAGTGTATCTAAAGAGTTGTCCACACTGCAGAAGTGAACCGCGATCCGGCTGGCAGATATAATGCATAAAAAAAAGTTAGTTTTTGAAGGAAAGTCTTCCACGGAAATGTTCACAGACAAGAAAAAAAATGTTGCATTTCTAAATTTGTGAATGGATATCAAATTATGTAGCCATACATGTCAAAGAAACAGAAACTTGTGAATAACTGCATAGGAGAATGTCGAAACAGACAATCTGTGAATGGATATCAACTTATGTAGCCATACATGTCAAAGAAACAGAACTTGTGAATAACTGCATAGGTGAATGTTGAAGTAGACAGTCAGAATTTTTTCTTACTTCAGAGAACTCAACAATACTAGCATTGTTGCCAGCAAAGTAGTCATTTGATAGAACATCAAAAGCAATGGACTCATCCTCCCAAACCGAGATCATATCATCATAGGCTTTAGGAAAATATTCACCTGGGAGACATTAAATGAAGCAGTTACATTATCAAAAATGAACCCAACCATAGAAGAGCAGCATAGCAAAATTATTTGTTCAAAGGACAAAGAACATTTCCAGAAAGGACCTGAGCATATGATCTCAAAGCCCTCAGATTCATCCCGTAGCATTAAGAAGTTCGACACTATAGGACAGTTAAACTAAGATGATAGCTTCAGGCTTCAGAATACGTAATGTGATTCCGACCTATGTCGGGTAATTTAATATGACAATATAAGCTTCGGCAGCATACTACATGACCCTTCATACACAACCTAAGTAATATCTCCTTTTCTCATTCTTTCATTACTTTTCATACTTAATTGTTACAGCAATCTGTTTCATAAGAATCATTGCTTTACTATTGGCCATGGAATCTTCAGAATTCAAGAAATTGTCAAACAATGTGCATCAAGTCTCTTTCTGAGATAATACTAAAACTAACTAGCATAAGAAACAGGTAATGCAACTGGAAGTGGATGCACAGCATTGGCAAATGTTAAGAATTCAAGAATCTCTCCTTTTTTTTCTCCTTAACATGATAGCTCATCAACAAAGCAATGTAGGAGCAGAAAAAACCAAGTAGAAACATTAAATTGGACCAAGTGCCAGATACAATAATGGCCGTTTCAATATCTAACGTGAACATCTGATGCTTGTTAGGGAATTAAAGAAATGATTTCTTGCATTTTGATACTAAAAGAAAATTTAACATTTTCTTGTACGAGCTAGATGTTTAAGCAGTCTAAACTCTCAAACTTGTTAGCAATTACAAGAAGGATAAGCCAGCTTTCCTTGATAGACAAAACTTTGTTACGAATTTGTTCGTATCTTTACTTACCACTGTAGGCATTTACCCCAAAAGGGCAGGGTGAGAAGCGCATGCCATCAAATGAAACACACATTTCATAAGTTCCAACTTCCTTGACCACATAATTACAAGAATATGAACCATCATTGTTGTCAATAAACGTTCCACTTGCAAAGCCAGACTTGTTAACCGAAGCAATCTCTAGTTTCAGCCTCTGTTGCTGGGTAGAGACTGGATTAACAAATGAATCCATTAGCTGCACTACTATTTCATTCTCAACCAGCTTTGGAACCTTTGAAGCAAATTGCCTAACTCCTGACAGAGATATGTTAACCTCACCTGGAAACATGGGGACAAATCAGTCTTGAAAATAATTGGAAAACAGAAGTACCTATATATCTGGAAACATGGGGGCAAAACAATCCTGAAAATAACTGCATGGAAAGAAGAAGTAAACAGACGTACCTATCCATCAGCATTCGCATGAGCACTTCAAAAAATGTAAAATGCAAATCTGAACTACCGTAGGTTAACATCTCTCAATATGCTAGCTCAGTCATTCGATTATTCAGATGAAGTTTGAGATGTAATTAAGAAACAGATACAATATCAATATCTGAAAAAAGGAAAAATAAAAAAGAAGGATTGCATATTTCATATTGTTTTAAGTAACTAAGAAGAAGGAACATGTAGAAAATTGGAAACATTCGGTAGAAATTAAGATGAATACCTTCTTTCACTTCCTTTCTGAAAGGATGACCTCCATTCAGAACAATATTTCCGCACAATACATAGATTTCATAGATCCCATTCTTCTCAGGAGTATAAATTACAGTGAAAGCATTGGCAAGAAGTTGTGGATTTCCATCAGACTGAATAGAGAAAGGGAAAGATCAGAACCTGAGTGTTGAAAGGACACATACAAAGGACTTGTCACCGTGTTGCTTACATGAGGAAGCGGTGCAGGAGCAGTTTCTGATTGGCTGATTGAATTACGAGTCCTATCTTGAGTAGGTCCAGTACCTATGCCATAGATCATGGTTCTTTACAAACAACAACTAATGCAATCAATGTAAATGATTCCATTCAATTCCATTACCATTGATGATCGGGTGGATGCTTGGCTGTACAAAGTATGAAACAAGCTCCTTGACTATCTGAACTTGTATGCTAGCTACTTCAACAAAGGTTGGATACTGAAAAATGTCGTTCAAATAAACTAAAAGCTGTACAGTTTCACCAGCAACTGAACCATTTAAGCCTGATCCATTGACAATGCTTGCTGATCCATCGCAATAACCTATTGATTTAAGGCATACAAAAATAAATGTTGTCAGAAAGAAGTATCAGCAAGTTATGCATAAGTTTGAACAAGCAATAAATAAACATATATTTCAAGTAGTGCAAGGTAAGAACTAGACTATACTAACCTATAAAAACAGTATATGCTAATGGCATATTGGAGATACTCATGTTATGCTGCGAATCTGATATAATGAGCAAGAAGTTTCCGGGTTCTAACAGACTGAAAGACAATAACTGAATCCCTGGATCCACTTCTTTAAACATTAAATCAGAAACTGGTATAGACAGATTTGTCTCCTTTTGAACAACATCAGCATCAAATTCATATAATCCTGGAACAAGGTTCCCATATTGATCCTGCTGGTGTATAAAAATCTCCATCTTAGAATATATCTGCCATCTGGTGGTTTTAAACTTCCATTTTGCAAGGCAATTCGAAACATCCAGAGGTCCTGACAAAGACATGATGACAGGATATGTAAATGGGACTCTGAATCCCAAATAGGGAAGCACTTCCAACATAGGAAGTAGAGCTGAAATGAGTTCTTATAAAATACTTGGCTTTATTTGAAAATTTTACGAAACTTAAGATTAAGATTGATGCAACTAGATGCTATGAGCTAATAAAGGCTACTGCATGTAACCTGAGTAGACGATGAACGGAAGTGGAGAACCATTCAAAGAATGGTTTCCTCCATTTACAGACAACAAAAGATTTCCAGCTTTTGCTGCAATGAATTCGATGACAATGTTACCAAGTTCATTCCAACCCATATGAGTGACATTCGGTACATCAGCAGAAGAACCATTTGCAAAAACTGCTGAAACCGTGAAATTGTAAGGGTTTAGATCTTCCCAGCTTGAAGAAACGTTATTCCCAAATGCATCTCTAGGAGCAATCACCACTGTGGCTTTGTCACCGGCTTCAAACTGATTCATTAGACCCAGCCAGTAAGCAATGCAGACCGATGGATGTATTCTTCCTTAAATAAGACAAAGGCAATCAGAACAACACAAATCACACTCATATACGAAAGTAAGAACATCAATTAGTTCCGTTCCTGTAAATAATGAAATGCATCCAAAAGGGTAAATTCAACCTGGAATTACTTGGAAATGGAGAGATGAATCAAATACTTTGAAGAGGTCATCATTGATGAGCACATTAAATATCCCAACTCTGATTGGAGTGAAGAGAATTCTCCACTGGCTAGTGTCCCCTGAAGTATCTAGGAACACCCCAGAAATGAAAGAACTGTTTCCTATCTTCTCATTGACTGTGATTGTAGGCCTGAAATCACTTTTTCCCAGCGAAGCATTTTCGAATGTTCCCAACACTTTGATACTTATGGTCGCACTTTCTCCAGCTCGGAATGTGTTGTTATCGTTCAACCAACTGAAAGCAAATTTGGGCACTTCTGCTCCAACTTCACAAACAACAACTAAAGAGAATCAATCAATTCTCCTATCATATTAACTACAAGGACAGAAGATTATAAACTGCGAAGAAAAAGGAAAAGGATTTTGATGAATACCTGAACTTGGAGATTGATAAACAAAAGCTACAAGGAAAATGAGACACACAAACGAATTGGATGTGGCACTTTTGAACTTGAACGCCATCATTTGGTCAAAACAACTCCATTTCTGCCTCGGTCAAAGGTAGTAGCTTTTTTTCTTCTTCCATTTTCGTGGGAGCAGTTGCTCTTGACCGTTAATTAGCAGTTACCAATTTGATTCCAGTCATGAACCGCCGTCGTATGCGGTTTCCTAATGTTTTTAAAGAGATCTTATATTTTGACTATTTGTAAAATATACCCTTTACATAGTACTTTATTGAATTTTTATTTGATAAAGTTATGATTATTACTATTATAAATAAATAAAAATCAAAATTATTATTTCAACATAAATAATTTAATAAATTCAACTAGAAATTTAAAATTAAAAAGGTCTATTTGATGTATTATCAAATTAGAAAAATCTTTTGATTCAATTGAAATCATAAGGGAGTTCTCAAAACATAGTGAAATTATAAGAAGTATATTATTATTTATTAGATGGCATTTCTTATTATATCCATGTAAAATAAGATTAGGGATGACAATGAGTCAGGTTGAGTTAGGGTGGCTTGGCCTAACTTATTATTTTTTAAAAAAATTTAAAAACGACATCGTTTTGTCATTGTCTGTCGGGCCTCGAGCCGACCTGAGCCCGGATTCAGTTGCCAAGCCTAAACAAAAGAGAACAATTGATCCATATGAAGAGGTTTGTCTTAATCAATAGGAACATTTTGAGAGTTTTCATTTCATCTTAAAGCTAAACATATTATAACAATATTCTCCTATAACATTTATGATGAAATGAGTGAAAGCTTGAACTACTTGCCTGAGCTCTATCCTAACTCAGCAATAATAATAATAATAACATCCAATTAGAGCCACGCCTAAAATGCGAGTCGTGATTTTAACTCAACAATAATAACAATAACAACACTTAAATAAGAATCCTACTAAAATGTGGAGTCTGAAGAAATTCAATAACGCGTCTAATTCTTATGGACAAATAAAACCAAAAGATGCAACTAATCTCACAAAGGCCATCACAATTGCACTTAAATTTAGAAGTATACACAAAGGAAAGCAAATTGGTTATTTTAGTGCTCACTAATCTCCACTCCTATTGTTTTTTCACTTCCAATATCAACTCTAAACCAGCTCTAGCATGTCCAGTTTTATGGCTATGTAAAGACAGGACATCCATCAACCTTGATACCTGGTGCGGTTGGACAGGTTGCAAGAGGGCAGTGATCAAGCTGAGTTCCCCACCATTTTAAATTTACACCTTCGTTTTGCAGAGCAAAGAACAAGAGAACACCCATGAAAGCTGTCCCAGCGTCCAATGCTGCTGACAGAACGTAATTGTATTTCTGCCACCAGCGCTTGTTGAATCGGAAAACGAAGTAGTTGAAGATGGTGCCGGTGATGAGCCAGCTTGCTATGTTGGTTGGAGTTGCAGGTGGCATTCCAGCAAAGCCATAAGATATGACTGGTATGTTTATCAATGGAATCCATTTCTTTTCTGGGAATATTTTGCTCAATATCCAAACAGGCACCGGCAAGAAAGCTCCAATGAGGAACAGCCATACCAAATTTCGGTACAATCCTCCAGGTCCGAAGAGCCGCCTTGGTCCAATCAGGCCCCAAATTACAGAAGCATCAAAGGTGACTCGGTATTTGGGACAGGTCCATGGACTATCAGGATGAAGATTTTCAACATCACATATGTTATCAATGTTATCCAACATCCACCAAGCAACTGCAAGATTGACTACACCAGCAACTAAAGTTCCTACCAACTACAAAAAACAATAACCAGATCTTCAGTATAACACTCTGCGAGAGCAGAGGTAGCAATTGCTAAAGTGGATATGAGTTCCTTAGATGTAATACCTGAGCTACATACATGCACCGAGGTGGGATTTTCATGTAATGCCCAAGTTTCAGATCAGATAAAAAAGAGAGAGCATGGATTGTGCTGATTCGTCCATAAATTTTGAAAAGCAAGCTCGCAATAGGTCTTCCTGGTAGGACGTACCCGATAATAAACTGTGCTATTATGTCATATCCAGGTTGCTGCAATATAAATACAGGAACATTCTGAGTTCCAATATGCACTCAATTTCTAGTTTAAGGTCTAAATCAATAGTTACATTGGCTGTATTACCTGGTTCGTAGTTGCCTGAATGACTCCAATAGGAAGTGTAACAACCCAAGCCAATGCAAATGCAAATATCATACCCCACCATGGCAACTGCACATCCTTTTTCCATACAAAAGACATTAGTAAAGACGAGGCAACACTCCCTACCAGTAGAATGTAGAACCACCATTCGGGCACTTGCTTGTAATTTCTCATTAGTTTTGCATGAACATCCAATTTCACGTTCTTCATTGCCGATCTGCTTTGCCTCCACATGTCTCTGGACGGCAGAAAATTAAACAAAGGTATCTTTGATCAGCATTCCAATCAGAAGGCAATATAAATTGATGATATATTGGAACTTTTGAACAAGTTGCTGCAAATGAAACTAAACTTAGAAGGCAGCTTACCTTCCATGAAAGAGTGCCACATGAGTTAGCGTTGCTGTAAATCTTGCAAACCCCGATCCAATTGACAATGCAAACAGAGGGCTAAGATACAGCTTGCTGTAACTATTATAAGCAGTAATATCGAGTTCATAATTTGGAGTTAAGATCTTGGTGGTATCATATTTCTGGCCAGTAGAAGTGAAAAGTTGGTTGGAAAAAATAGGAAACTTCCTGGCATCGAAAGTGTTGAACTTCCAATAACAGATAGGGACTATTATGTAGATGAACAAGATAAATCCAACCCCAACATTGAGAACGGAATGCCATGGTGTCACAAGGGGGCTGCCATGATAAGCAGAAATTCCAGCCCAATCAAGGGTAAATGCACCAACCCCTAATCCATGGTAACCTGAACCTACTTGTTGAGCTGTGATACTGTGAGGCCACACCCAGCAGACCCATGAGAAAAATGTCAGGATTGGGAACAAGTAGCCAGGAAATGCATAATAGATAAAGCTTGCTGCCATGAGAACCACGAAAAATCGCATACGGCTCATGCTTTTCTTGTTGGATTCCCTTTCATGAAGTGCTCTGTAGAAACAAATTTTCCAAAATGAGTTCTCCAGCAGACTGAAAATGTTTTGTTGAACGTTCGTATGTAGCAACTATAAACTTCATCTGTAATAAGTTCTTTATGTGTGCAAGTGTTTCTGCATGATTCATTGCCTTCATGAATCTAACTAAAAATGGTTTCCTAGCAACCAACAGCAAATTAAGAGAGTATGACATAATTTTTAGCTGCAGTGACTGCCAAATGCCCCCTCAATGGAATAACAGAAAGCAAACCTCGAAACAAATTCTCAGCCGAAGGACATGACAATTCATGCAAAGAAAACAAACTTTTAACATCACTACCTTACACATTTCCCAGACTTTATCTCTTTTGAATTCCAACCACTTGAATCTAAACTTTGAAATTCAAAGGTTCTTGCTTGAAGAAAAATTAAGATTTTTTTTTTTTTGTTTCTAAACTTTGAAATGGGGAACATACACCAGGTAACCAGTTTTCTAAAAATTCCAAACTCGTTAAGCAATTTTTTGATAATCTTATTATGTGGACTGGACTACTCTTTTTATTATGTTTCTTCAACAAACGAAACAAAATATAAAATTGAGCAGTCAATGAGTGCTCTCATTAATTATCTTTAACCAAACAGTTCGTGGAAAAACTTGAAAGCCGGGCAAAGTTTTAGAAGGTAAAGTAGGAAAGAATTAGAAGCCAGACCTGAACAGAGAAACCTGAGCCACGTTTGAAGGCCACCACATCTCGACAGGATCAACCAGGTACCTCCTCAGCATACCAGCCCATCCATAGCCTAATATCTGTATTAATATAGCCAAATATGAAAAGGAAAGGTTACTGAAACTAGTTCTAATATTAAGTTCGTGCAGAGAAGTCTTTACACATAAGACGTGAGAGAACAAAATGGCAAGAAATAAGGAAAAGGTCCGGCCTTCACAATCCAAAGAACAACTTAAAAAATTCAACAGAAATAGAACAACTTTTTCATCCAAAATGTCATCTTTTAGCATCATTCAAGTGTTTCAGAAGATTGGGAAATTAATATTATATTTAATTGAAGTAAATTGCATAGTGATCAACTTGATTTGCTCTTCAGAAACAAATCAGTAACCTCATCAATTTAAAAAGAGACAGTAACACAAAACAAACCAATTCATTTAAAAGATCTCAACTTTATCAATCCTTAAACAATCGGTGCCAACACAAATTCAACGTAAGAGTTCACTCAGCAACAGTCAAACCCGAAAAGGATTTGAAGGGAAGAAAAAACATAACTGTAATTTCTTACCTGAGTAGTTAAGATTATGAAAATCCCACAAATGAAACTGAGGCTCTGCTTATAGTAAGCCTTCATGACAGTAATGGCACCAATAGAGTAGGCATCACCCCCACCATAAGACACTCCACAGTTAGCAAAGATGGTGATGATCACATGCTCTTTGATATTAAACGGTCCAGGATTCAAAGTAAACCCCCATCCGAAGATCTTATACTGTGTAGTGGGCAAAACCCTGGCCAAAAACTTGCCAATTGGCAAGACTGCAATCTGCATTAGAATGGCTGAGATGGTGAGAGGCTGAGTGCGGTAAGTGAAAAAAGTGTTGAGGAAGATTAGGACTATGCATGAAGCAAAACCCAGAAACCATGCACGAAATGTCAACACTGGTATTGTTGGATCATCAGTTTCAGGCACAACTAGTGCTACTTCTTCTACAGGACATCTCTCGTTTTCTTCTGCACTGTCAAGTCTGGCCTTTTCTGCGTCTACACCTCCATAGCTCTGGTCCATGGTAGCCATTGACACAAAAGAGAAAGCTTGCTCACAGATCCTCTCTTATCTGTGATCTGGGAGACTAAAATACGTGAAAGTAAGGGAGTGTGTGCGCGAAGTACTTTGAAGTGTGTAATATACCGACAAAGGTCAGTGCTTGTCTAGAGAAGCGTGAAGGAGGAACAATACAAAGGAGGATTAGGTGGGCATTAGTTTAGTTCCATGACAGCAACACCCTTCGAGACGAGGATTTTTGTTCTTCTTCACAGTTAGACCTGGGAAAACTCTCCGATCCAAAGGCTTCTCCTGAGAGTCACGTGCTAAATTAGGACTGACAGACTTTTGTCTCGTTATTACCAAAAGCCGCGCGGCATTCAACATGTCTTTCTTTTGCAATGGGCCCACAAATGGGTTGCCACGCTGGATAGTTAGGCCCCGCCCTAGTGGAAGAAAGCGGCCACGTAGGACAAAAGCTCGTGTTCCACTCATGTTGTCTAGGTAAAGGATTCGAGCAAAGTGGATGAAGTCGTACGTCGTTGAATTTGAGTAGTTTAGACTTAAATTTAATTAAAAATATTTTTTATTTTTTATTTTTTATTTAAAAATTGATGAAATCCTCTGTCCCATTGCCATTCATAAACATAGAGACTGCTATTTTCTTACCATATGTATCTTCGACTTAGAGATATACTATAATTTGATTTATATACTAATATTAACAAAGTTCATTAATGACGTTTCAATGAAATTGTTGCGAAATTTCAAAGTTATTTCAAATTTGGCGAACGATTATTTAGTCAAATATATGCTAAATACAACAGACATAGACGGAGACACGGAGTTAGTTGGGCTCAGTGCATTATTGGGCCTCCCAAAATTTATCAAAATTAAGTATTTTTAATTTTTAATTATATATACATATATATATACAAAGACAGAGTTATTTGGAACCCAGTGGTACACTGAGTCTCCAAAATTTAAAAACTTAAATATTTGAATCCTCTTATCTTAAATTCTTGACTCCGTCACTGACAACAGATGCATTCATCAACATCATACAACCAAGTTCAACATTTTATTTTGGGCATAACAACACAATGAGAATGACATACCTCTAATGCTTGGGATACAGTCTCGGTAATTTCTCTATATTTTTCACAACCTAACAAAAATAAGAACAACCAAGAACACTTTGTGCAATAGGGAGCTAATGGTTGAAGACGCAATGTTTTTTCTCACACTCACGCACCATATATTTTACATAATCTTACCATATGTTATGTCTTATAACATGTTCTATCTTAAAGGGTATAATAGGTTAATTATGTCATTTTAGGGATGTTATGAACTATAGTTTAATGAGCCAATATATAATTATTAGGATACTATTATGTGCTTCAAATGTAATTAGTAAATTATTAACTATTTCATTATGGTTATTAAACATACATTAGGCAATTCAATTAATGGTTATACATATGAAATTAATATTGTAATTATATTAGTCCATACGTTTTCTAACAATATATTTATTAATTAGTTATATCGATTATTTAAGAAATCTCATAATCTTTAAGATTCTAAAAAATACAGTTTTCAATTTTCTAGAAAAATTCCTTCTCTCAAACATCAGTTAAAAAATAATGACCAAACACATATAATATGATATTAAACATGGATTAATCAAATGTTACTATTCTTAAACTTGGTCAGAATTATTTAACTTAAATTAATAATTTAAATAATTATAATAAATTACTAGTTTTAATGAAATTTAATTAATTATGTTTAAACTTAAGAGTTTGGTTAAATCATCATATTAATAATATTTGATTAGCATAAGCGTAATGTTTATAAGGAATGTAATTTGTTATTTTTTTAAAACAAAGTCTAAGAGAATAAACTTTTACAAATAACTAAAAATTAGAAAGAATACTTTTTTAGAATTTTAAATATCAAAGTTTTTGTAAGATTTCTTATTCAACAAGAAATGTAATTTTAAGTTTAGATTGAAGGGTTGGGAATATAACTTTCTAGACTTTTTAATTTTAAATCATATTTAAATTATTCAGCCAAGTTTCTCAAATTTTAATCAAATTCAAAATTCAATTACTTATTTTTTTTCTATTGATTTTCATTATAAGTAGGACCAAAATGATCAATTATTAAGAAATTTACACCATGATTGTTGAGAGGTGGTCTCATTGTAACTTACGACAATGGCTTTGATTGAAGTTATAAAGAAGTTGAAAGCATGACATCACAAAACATCAAATCAATTACAGAATCTCATACAATATCAAAATTATTGCTTCGTACACAATAATATAATTCTTCTATAATTTTGTGCTTACAAACTTATCTGTCGTATCTGTAGACAGGTTAAACAGCCTAGATATAAATTGCAAGCCTAACCGTCCTTGATTTGACAAGTGTGAGTGTGAAAGAACTGAACAATGTTCTCAAAATTGGACCGGTTATCGAACCGGAGGTTTTATTGGTCACCGGTTTGATCGGTTCGACCGGTTCAACCACCGGTCGAACCGATGTGACATCATAATTATGCAATAATTATATTTAATTATATATAATATTAAAAATATTTAAAAAACTAAAAATAAAAAAAATAAAAAAAATAAAAAAAATTGATGGACCAGTGGTCGGACCGGTCCGGTTTTGACCTGTCCGACCGGTCAATTGACCGGTTTTGACCGGTTCAGACTGGTCCAATTGGGGTCCGGTTTTATAGCTTAAACCGGACCGGTCACCGGTCGGACCGGTCGAACCGGTCGGTCCGGTCCGGGTTTGAAAACCCTGGAACTGAGCTTGCTAAGACAAGCTTTACCCGACCACAAGTATCTCATATTAGAAAAATAAGTAAAAGAAAAGTAGAAATGTTTTGAGTAAAAGAAAAAAAAAAGACTTTTTTTAGTTTTGAGTAAAAGAACAAAAAAAAGACTTTTTTTAATTTTAAAAAAACATATATAATTTTAAATTATTTAAAAACATAATATTGAAAGTATCTTTTAATCCTTTTACTAACTCTTTATGAAATTATTTAGTAAAATTGGATATTAAATTTAGATTAAAATAATTATGAATTTAATAATTAATTTTAATCGTTTATTAAATATCTATTAAATTATTTTAATAAAATTTATTACTACTATCTCTCCAGATTGCGTATTATTGGACTTCCCCAGATCTCACGTGTCAGTTCTAATAAGTTGTTGTTGCTATACTAATATCAAAATCAAAATATTTTTATTACATATTTAATAATATATTAAAATAATTTAACAAAGTCCAGTAAAATTTAAAAATATATTTCTTAACATCACAAAATATTTTTATAATTTTAAATAAAAGTATTTTAAAAATAATAAAAATATCACATTTTTTTATTATTGAACAATGGTTATGTAGTTTCCAACCAAGGTAACACCGTGCTAGTTATAACGCGTTCATATATACATATATGTTATTGCTTACAATCATCATCGCTACTGTTTCCTCAATCTTCTTCCGCTTCTAAATAATTGCGTATAGGGAACAAATCACTTGTTTCATAAAAATTTATCCATTCAATAAATGGAGCCTACAAAAATTGAACGACTGGGATTGCACCGGAACAGAGGACACCCCAACTTTGGGAACAAAAGATATTGCGTCTTGTGTATGTGTATGGATGAGTCTAATCCTGAGGATGCCAGTGGCAAACTCAAGGCGTTGTCCCCTTCATTAGAGGATGATCAGAGTACTAAGAAAAAACACTTCCAGTTTCAAAACGTGAATGAAGAGACTTACTTCTCATGGTCATTCCGTGACACTTTTTCCAGAAGAGCACCCTGGAGGACCAGACTCAAATGGACGATGATCTCACGCTGAAGCTAATGGATGAGCATGTGATCATCAACAAAAAGGGAGCTGTTCCTTTGGTCCAGTTCTCTGCAAAGATTCATAGTCTGCTGGAGAAGCCTTGGAGGAACGCCATTATTGTGAAGTTGTTTAGGCGTCAGATTGGATACACAACCTTCTATTCCAAACTGTCAACCCTTTAGAAAACTGAGGGAGACTACAAGATCATTGACCTGGCAAATGATTTCTTCCTGATTAAGTTCAACAGAGAAAAAGATCTATAGTATTTCTTACTGGGAGGCCCCTGGACTGTTCTTGGGAATTATATCACAACCCAATCATGGATGTGGGACTTTCGAGGGGAGGACCATGTCCTTCGAAGTGTTGTTGCTAGGGTTTGGTTGCCGGGGATTACACTTAAGTATTATCATTAAAGCATCCTTCGAACAATCAGTTGCTTAATTGACAACTCATTATGATAGATTATTGGACTAAGACTGCTTCGAGAGGCAAATATGCTCGCATAGCTATTGAACTTGATCTTAGCAGGCCTTTAATGTCACAAATTATGGTGGATGGAGGGCTTATCTAGGTAGAGTATGAAGGCTTGCCCGCCATCTGCTTTCAATGTGGGAAATTTGGACATTTGGTTAATGCTTGCCCAAACTATGTTCACCGGGGGGACGACACTGGTAATGTACATCAAGACAGTGGAGCGGCTGCTATGGCCATTGAGAAGGTAGGATCGACGACTGGTATGGTGATTCTTGCGCCGTCTCAATACGGCCCTGAGAAAGAGTCGAGCTTGGAAGAAGACTGCCTCGGTTTCGCAAAGGCTGGTGTTGAAAAATGGAGGTGAATTTAGAGGGCATAGGTCCCAATTTGATGTGATCGCAACTCATGATGATAAGCTTTGGGAAGGAATTATGTAGGGAAATCCACAGACCAAAATCAAGCTTTCGGACCAGTCTCCGCTGGTCCCACAACACCAGACTAGGTCTTTCAACAGTGGACCTCGTAGAACCACAACTACGAAAGAGTCCCATGCAGCTAAAGCGCCTGATAATATGTTAGCATCTAATATTAATGGAGTTCAGATCCTCTGTCCAATATTATGGTGTCTTATTGTGTCCAATAAATCTCAGCCATTTATTTATGTGGGGTCCACATGGGACCCACGTGGGTCCCGCAAAATAAATGGCTGAGATTTCATGAGACAGAATAAGACAGAGTAAAACTGGACAGAGGATCTGGTTTCATATTAATGGCCCCCTCTTGTGCAACGACACCAACTTATCACACTCAAGGTACCTAAACTACTCATGCAGCTACTGCATTGCAAAAAAACCCACCACCACTTTAAACCCCAAAAAACACTCAGTGGTTATCTTGTCAAATCTCACAAAAAACCAAACGTCACACCATTCCCCACCCTTAGACATACCAAGCTCTAGCAAAACTACTAATCGTGTGTCCAGAGCTGATCTCTGACATGGAACTGACATGGAAAACATCCCTCCGGATCTTCCTCTTCGTTCTTCACAGCCTTCTCCACGACCGATCAATTTTGCCATCACTAATACTGCGGATGAGGAAATGGCCACTGATCTGGGCTCGTCTAGTGATTCGACTATTGTTGCTGCAACATTTAGAGAGGTCGCAAGGGGACATGCAAAGACTATGGCTATGGAGTCATAAACTGGACCCTTTATGGATTTTAGTTGTATAATGTGGGATTGTCAATGAGCAGCATCCTAACCTTCCGACGGCATCTTTGTAATCTTGTAACTTGTATCATCCCGATCTTATTGCTTTGCTGGAACCTCACGTTTCTGGAGGGAAAGCTGATGCAGTCATCTTGCAAAGCAGCTTTGCTCGCTCCCATAGAATTGAAGCATATGAGTATGTTGGTGGCATTTGGTTTCTTTGGCAAGATAATTAGCGCATCAGAATCCTTGAAAATCACTTTCAATATATTCATCTCGTGGTGGAGGCAGGCACGCACAAGATTTTTCTAACAATCGTCTATGCAAGTCTGCAAACTCAGGCTCATAAGAACCTTTAGTCGAATTTGCCTCGCTTGGGCAATCCCCTTCTAAGCCGTGGTTGGTTAATGGCGACTTTAATTGCATCTTGCATGACTCCAAAAAAATAGAGGGTTCGTCCAAAAGGGGAGCATGTCATTTCTTTCAGGAGTGGTTCTTCAATGCACAGATGTTGGATCTTAAGTTTCAGGGCCAACAATTTACCTAAGCGAGAGGTCGGATTTGTGAACAACTAGATAGAGCAATGAACAATGTTTCAATCCTTGATCGTTTTCCTCATACCGCTGTCATCCACATTCTGCATGTGGGCTCTAATCATTGTCCCATTCTTACTCGACTCTTGACTAAGCAGATTCCCAGTCACTCCCCAAGGCGATTCTAGTTTCTTGCTCCTTGGTTGCTAAACAATCGCTTTATGAGTTTTCTAAGAACAGTTTGGAATGTTAATGGCAACCTCTCCAACAACATGACTACATTTGTTGGCGAAGTCTCTCAATGGAATGCTAAAGTGTTTGGTAATATTTTTTGTCGAAAACAATATTGATGCGTCGGTTGGGTGGTGTCCAATGTGCTCTGGCTATGCACAGGACGCCCCATCTTGATATGTTGAAAGTTGAACTGCAACAGGAGTTGGATAATGTTCTAGAAATAGAAATCTCGTGTAAAACGGATTGCATATGGAGATAAGAAAACCTCTTATTTTCACCACAAGTTGCTCCATAAAAATTGCTCTCTTCGAGTGGATGCGCCCAAGTATAGTATGAGAACAATGTTTCATAGCCCTGCAACGATATATCCTGAAGTATTTCTCAATATATATACTCTGACTAACAATGTTACTTTCCCGGAGGGAAAGGTCAATCTATTCCCTGTTATAGAGGATACTACGCTAGCAAAGCTGAGAGAGCTTATCACCGATGAGGAAATCTGGAGTGCTATTTTCGGCATGAAATCAACGAAGGCACCTGGACCAGATGGAATTAGCTATTCATTTGTTTTGACCCATCAATCTTTCTAATGTTCTCTACAACATCTCCAAGGTGGTCATCAATTGATTAAAAGGAGTGCTTCCATCAATTATAGGACTAGCGCAAGCCAGTTTTGTGCTAGGAAGACAAATCACAAATAATATCATCCTAGCGAAAGGGTTTTATGGCGATAAAAGTGGATATGGAAAAAGCGTATGATTTGCTTTCATGGGATTGTCTTCACGACACTTTACGACAAGCGAGAATCCTAGTTGATTTGATCCATCTAATTATGGAGAGAATGTGATGTGAACAAGTATATGAATTTAAACCAATGGCGAAGTCTCTAAGTCATTTGCTTTAGGGCAAGGTATCCGTCAAGGTGATCCTCTTTCGCCATATCCTTTTGTACTCTGCATTGAGAGATTGGCCCAAGACATTGTTCGGGCCGTAGACCAGGGATCGTGGCTTCCCTTTCGATTTAACAGTCAGAACCCTCCCATATCTTATCTTTTTTTGCTAATGATCTACTATTTACAGAAGGCTACACGTAAAATTATGGTTTGTCAAGCAGCTGGTAGAGGACTTTTGCACTCAATCTAGGTAGTGAATCAATGTAACCAAAACGATAGTCTTTTTATTGCAGGAATATGTCAAAGCAAGTACAAACGTATCATACCACAAGACTCGACATACATGCCACTGATAATCTAGGTCGTTACTTGGGTATGCCGATCCTACATAGTCAAATCACCAGGAGAACATATGCAGACATTTTGGAGAAAGTTCAGAAGCGGCTATCGGGTTGGACTACTTCCATCCTTTCATTGGCAGACTGCGTTACGTTATCCACAACGGTGCTGCAGAGCCTCCTTTTCTTTGCCATGCAAACGACTAAATTGCCATATTATATTTGTGATAAAATTGAGCAGCATGTTCGTCGGTTTATTTGGGGTTCTTGTAACTACACTCGCAAGCTAAATTTAGTGGCGTGGGATGATTTATGGCAGATTGGGAGTCCGAAAGCTTCGTGTGATGAATGACGCCTATCTTATGAAAGCTGGTTGGCAGATAATCCATTCCACAGACAAGCTATGGGTTCAGGCTTTAAGGGAAAAATACAGACTTCAAGCTGTTATGTCGTGTGTGATTAAGAAGACAAGTTTTCCTTTTTGGAAAGCAATAAGCACCGTGTGAGACAAACTTCATGATGGCTTAGCTTGGACTATCAGTAATGTCCATCTTGCTAGATTCTAGACTAATCGGTGGTCAATCCATGAGAACCCTCTGACTAACTATGTGCTTGGCGTCTTTCTAGAGACCAGGTTGACGAAGCCAGTAAGTGAGTTTGTGCACTCCGATGGGCATTGGCTATGGTGCTAGTTTAAATCATGACTTCCTCCTGACATCCTTCTGAATATAGCCTATTGTCTGGGCCTATTTTTGGGGATAGTGTTGACCTGTTTTATTGGCAACACTCCACAAATGGCCTTTTCTCAATGAACTCAGCATATGAAGTCTTAATGGCGAATGCTGAACACACAAGCAGCAACGAGTAGACATGTATTTGGAAGTGGAGGGGTCCAGCGGGAATTCAATTTTTTCTCTAGTTAATAGCAAAGGGCAGCCTACTTACACGCAGGGAGCCAGCTCGGTGGCATATTACCCAGGATACTCGGTGCCCACGATGTGAGGAGGGAGAGGAGACGTTAATTCATGCTATTAGGGATTATAGATGGGCTCGCTTGGTGTGGAATTAGATGGTACTGATGATTTACTAAACTGAATTTTTCTCCTTGCCTTTCCCAGTTTGGCTCAAGAATTTATGAAATCAATGGGGATTCCGTGGCTCTAATGATTGAGACATTTGTTTTGGGGTTGCCATGTTGAGCATATGGACAGGGCGGAAGATGCATCTTTTCCAACAAAAGGACTCGCTCCCACTTATACAAGTTAGAGATATTATGAATAGAGTCTTTGAAATTCATGTCATCAATCAGGTAAGCTATCTTACTTTGACTGATCTGCCGCTAGAACGGAACATGCTATGGCAGCCTCCGATGTGAGGTTATTTGAAATTAAATATAGATGGAGCAGTAAACCCGGGGAGGGGGGGGTATGTG
>JAOTAX010000196.1:4294829-4349021 GCA_025629825.1 Erythroxylum guanchezii | reverse complement strand
GGTGTCAAATCTGCAATCACTGCTGCTGCTTCACATCTGCAAGATTTAGGATGTATTATCTCAGAGGTTTATTTCATGATCTTTCCTTAATTAGTTATTGTTCAAATGCTCCAATGTGAGGAATGCTTGCATTTTATTTTTTGTACAGAGTTTTTTTTTCCCTTTTGACCATTGAATTCGAAATTATTGTGATGTAGGTATCATTGCCATCTTTCTCACTTGGTTTACCAGCATACTACATTCTTGCTTCCTCTGAATCATCTTCTAACTTGGCACGTTATGATGGTGTCAGGTAATTCCTTTTCTTCCACAGATTCTTTTATTGACGGATTGACTTGATATGTATAATGGACTTGTTAATTTATTTTCCTTGTCCCAAAATCTTCGTTCTCTTAGCCATGCTCTTATGTGTAATGTCTTAAATTGCAAGGATAGTGAGAGATGGGTTGACAATCTAGGTAGTTCTCTTTACAGTACTTTAATATTAAGGACCAAAAGATGGTGGCAATCTATATAAATTCTGTCTCATTTGTGGTAATTCAATATTCCTGTCTAAGACAACCTATTATTATTTGCACTGACGTTCAGGTATGGAAATCAAGCTCTTAGTACAGAGTTAAATGCACTTTATGAGGATTCTAGGGCAAAAGGATTTGGTTCAGAGGTATGAATGTCTTAAATGTCAAATACATAATGATTTTAGTGTGTTGATAGTTGAATGTTGTATATTTGACATGCTAGCATTTTTAAAAAATTGGGATGGTTTATTTCTTATCGCAATTATGTTATTTAGGGTCGGTTTTCAATTAATCCAAATTGAAAATATGATTTTATTTCTATCATTTTTTCCTTGAATTGATACCTTCTTATGCACTTCAGGTGAAAATGAGAATCTTGATGGGAACTTATGCCCTTTCAGCTGGTTATTATGATGCATATTACAAGCGTGCCCAGCAGGTACTATAAATGGCATATTTCAAACTTAGATTACTGGATGTCTTGTTCTTATTTCACGAAGATTTCATGATTCTTTATGGAAAATATTCTCATTCATTCCAATGCAAACATATCATAGAGATCTTATACCCTTTGGCTTTAGCATTCTGGACAACAAGTGTAGGCACATGAACTTTAGGGTAAATTTAGCCATAACTTCGATAATCAGATAGTTTCCATTTGGTCTTATTTCAATGACATAAATGATAGTCATTGGCCTTTAAACCCTTAAGAAAATGTTATGATTCTAAGATGCCCTAGGTTAGAACTTTGATTCGGAGAAGCTTCAGTGCAGCATTGGATAATAATGATATCCTAATATCTCCTGCTGCTCCATCGGCTGCTTATAAAATTGGTATGTTTTCACATCTGCTTCATTTTCTTGGCCCCTTGTTCCGTTTCATCTATTCTTGTTCCTTTTTGATAATGATT
The DNA here is from genome assembly GCA_025629825.1 of Erythroxylum guanchezii. Taxonomy (NCBI): domain Eukaryota; kingdom Viridiplantae; phylum Streptophyta; class Magnoliopsida; order Malpighiales; family Erythroxylaceae; genus Erythroxylum; species Erythroxylum guanchezii. The sequence goes on along the minus strand of JAOTAX010000196.1, from coordinate 4,347,593 downwards.
CTTGTTGCATTTACAGGTGAAAAGAAAAATGATCCACTGGCAATGTATGCGGGTGACATTATGACCGTGAGCATTTCTTTGCTGCTTCAATTTTGACTTATAGATATACATATTGCTATATTTTTCTACTTGCATTCAGTGTGGAGAACTATGATGGGTGTTTGCCTGTACGTGTACATTAAACAGGCAAACAACTTAAAATAAAAATTTTCACTGCAGCTTGAACATTGGGGATCTTTAAAGATGTTCATGTTTCTCCAACGCCAAATGCTAGTTATTGCTTCTGTAAACAGCAACTTCCAAGGAATACCATTAACTGGTTATGACACGCCTTACAAATGGTTTGATAAACTGTTGTTTGGTTGATAAGCCCATAATTACATATCAGAGGAAGAAGAGGTCACGTGTGTCAAGCATCTGATTTTATCTTATTTACCAGCACCTGATTTTATCTTCTTATCAACAAAATTTGTTTTCTATTTATTATATCATTTGTTTCATGTGTTCCTATTAAGTAAGGGCTTAGTGAGTAGTGATTTGCTACTGATTATTTTTAATAAATCCAGATCTGTTACTCCTGGATCTCAGAGTCTGTTAACTAGTTTTTAGGGAGTCATGGGTTAATCCTATACTATAAAGAGCTATGGCCAGTATGTAGTACTTATCGAAAATAAATTCAAGTATTTCATTCTTGGAGATTCTCCCTTGGCTATTAATTCTTCTTCAAGCGGGATCCTTGCTCTTAGAAAATTATTAGATATTTCCTATCATTGACCTTTTACTTCTAGCCCTCTATCAATTTGGTATCAGAGTAAGCTGACAAGATGGTTGCTACACGTTCTTCCAATATGCCTGATCCACAAGACCCACTTTCTTCCCCTGTGCCCCCGATCCACAACACCCAAATCCAACCTTGCCTGAAGCTATTATTCAGTAGCTCTTTGACTTGGCTGCTCAGTTAGGCACCCTCAATGCTGACATGGCTGCTCTCAAGGCTTCTTCCAGCAGCAACCCCCAACTTGAACGTAGTCATAGTAACTGAGAGGAAGGCAAAGCAGTAGTTCGAAGTTCAGATGATGAAGATGAATATGACCTGCCTTGGTGGCTCAAAAATCCATCAAAGCATCCAAGCACGAAGATCGAATTTCCCAAATTTGCAGGAGGTGCCTTCGCTACTACCAGACACCAGACGAGATGAAGGTGGACATTGCTCCCATGTATTTGGAGGGTGATGCGCTTGACCTCTTTGCGTAGGTTAACACTGAGCGAACTCTTATCTATTGGGAGGAACTCACTAAGGTGTTACAAGAGCATTATGGTCCAGTAGAATTTCAAAACCTAGATGAGTATCTTTGCGGCATCAAGCAAAAGGGAACGGTACAAGAGTATAGACAGGACTTTGTTAAGAGATCAACTAGGGTTAAGAATTGGCCTGAACACTGTCTCTTAGGTGTTTTCTTGAATGGCTTGAAGGAGGAGTTGAAGGCGGAAGTGCGAATACAAAAGCCGCGAACAATTTACAAAGTGATGAGTTTATCTATTGAATATGAGGCTAAAAATTAGATTGGGCGTGGGCTTCAACCTAGAGGGTCAAGCAACCCGACCTGACCTGGCACCAATACTAATTGGGTTGCAAGTGATTCATGTTTTTTAGGGGGGAGAAATCAACCACAAAATCTGAAAACTAACTCATGGGATACAGAGAAACAAAGGAGGCGAGATAAGGGTTTATGTTATCGGTGCAATGAGAAGTTTTAGCTTGGTCACCCCTACAAGTCTAGGTCACTCAAAATCATGGAAATAACGGAGGAAGAAGAGCCCATAAACCAGATTGAATCTGATGCAGAAGACGAAACCGATTCAGAGATGCATGCTGAAATTTCTTTCCATGCGTTTTTGAGCCAAACATCGGGCATGAATATGAAGTTGAAGGGAACGCTGAAACAGAGGGACGTTTTAATTCTAGTTGACAGTGGCTCCACTCATAATTTTATATCTGAGTCTCTTATCTCTAAATTACAGCTACCCACTCAATCGATACCCCCTTTTGGTGTTCAGATTGGTAATGGAAGTCTCATCTGTTGTAACAAGATTTGTAGGCAGCTGCACATCCAGTTACAAGATTTAAAGATTGTTGGTGACTTTTATCCTTTTGCCATCGTTGGATCAGATATGGCTTTGGGTATTCAGTGGCTAGCTTCTTTGAATACAGTGCAAGCTAAATGGTAGCAAATGTTTATGATTTTTTGGGTTAATGGAAAGAGGTATAAACTCCAAGGAGTTGCTTGTGATTCTTTATCTCCAGCAGAATTTAAAAGTTTAGCTAAACAAGATGAGTCCAAAGATGCCTTAGCTAGCTTGCTCACTGATGTACAAAGCCTCTTGCAGGAATTTTCAGATTTATTTGCAGAGCATACATCACTCCCTCCCTTGCGCCCTCACTCTCATGCTATTGTGCTTCATCCCAATGCACAGCCTTCCAACGTTCGACCTTATAGGTACCCTTATTATCAAAAGGATGAGATTGATAAACAAGTTGCTGACTTGCTGTCCAAAGGCTTTATAAGGCCAAGTTCGAGTTCGTTTGCAAGTTCGGTGCTCTTGGTAAAGAAAAAAGATGGTTCATGGCGGATGTACATTACCTACAAGGGGCTCAATCACATTACAGTGCTTGATAAGTATCCTATACCTAATGTGGATAAGTTACTTGATGAGCTGAATGGTACCACTTTTTTTTCAAAGATTGATACTCTGCTCTGGTTATCATCAAATTCGAGTGCAACCAGAAGATGTTCACAAAACAGCCTTTCAAACTCATTATGGTCATTATGAATTTATTGTGATGCCCTTTGGTCTCACTAATGCACCCTCGACCTTTCAAAGGATAATGAATGACCTTTTTCGTTCTTATTTAAGGTGTTTTGTTTTAGTTTTCTTTTATGATATCCTTGTCTATAGTCCCTCTCTTCATCTTCATAAATTTCACTTAGAGTTGGTTTTTAAATTACTACGCACTTATACATTTTTCGCAAATGCAAAAACATGTTTATTTGCTCTCCAACAAGTGAATTTTTTGGGACATATAGTATCTAATGAAGGAGTGAGTGTTGATCATGAGAAACTTGATGCTGTGAAACAATGGGGCCCTCTACCACAACTATTAAGGAGTTCCAAGGATTTCTTGGGCTCACAGGGTACTATAGGAGATTTGTGTAGAATTATGGTGTTATTGCCATGCCACTCACTAATCTCACTAAGAAAGATGCCTTTTGTTGGAATGATCATGCTGAAGTTGCCTTTCAGAAGCTTAAGGAAGCACTAACTACAGTACCAGTTCTAAAGTTACCTAATTTTTCTTTATCCTTTACTATTGAATGTGTTGCCTCTATGGAAGGAGTTGGTGCTGTATTGATGCAACAGAATCATCCTATAGCTTATTTTAGCAAAGGATTCTCCAATTGCAACTGATACAAGTCAACCTATGAATGAGAATTGTTGGCTTTGGTTCTTGTTGTCCAAAAGTGGAAACATTACTTACTTAGCAGGCATTTTTATGTTACGACTGATCACAACAGTCTTAAACACTTGCTGGAGTAGCGGATTTCTACAAACTCTCAGCTGCGACTTATTCTAAAGTTGCTACGTTTTGATTTCACTATATTATACAAGGCTAGGAAGGACAATGCTGCAGCTAATGCACTTTGTCGAAAACCACAACAAGTTGATTTTTTTTAATTATGCTCGTGCCTTTGGATTATTCAGATTTGCAGGAAGCTTATCTGCTGGATAATTACACCAAGAGTCTCATAACTGACCTGCAAACAGGTTCATCTTCAGTTCTTCACACTTTAATTTTCAGTGGTCAGCCAATGAACTCTTTTATAAAGGCAAGTTGGTTATTCCTTCTATTTCTCACTTAAGGGCTACTTTGTTAGCCGAGGCACATGAGACTCCTCCTTGTGGTCATGGAGGTTATTTGAAGACATTAAAGAGGCTCTTGGATTAGTTCTATTGGCCTTACATAAAGAGGGATGTCAAACTTAAGGTTCAACAATGTTTGATTTGCCAACGGAACAAGTAGGAAACCCTCGCACTTGCAGGTTGTTGCAACCTCTGCTATTCCGGAGAGGATTTGGGAAGATATCTTAATGGATTTCGTGGTTGACTTGCCCAAGTCTAATGGGTTGACACTATTCTAGTACTGGTTGACCGCTTGAGTAAGTATGGCCATTTTTTTACCTCTCTTTCATCCATTTACAGCAAAAACAGTGGCTGGAGTCTTTTGTAAAGAAGTTGTACGCTTGCATGGCCTGCCTTGTTCGATAATTTCAGATCGGGATCCCATTTTCTTAAGCTCTTTCTGGCAGGAATTATTTCACCTCAGCCAAACCAAGTTGAGAATGAGCACTTCCTATCATCCTCAAACGGATGGTCAAACGGAGGTGGTTAACAGGTGTTTGGAAGCTTACCTACGATGCTTTGCACTTGAACAACCAAATAAGTTGAATTCTTTTTTATGCTAGGCAAAATATTCATACAACACTGGTTTTCATGTTTCCACTAGTACAACACCTTTCAAGATTGTCTATGGTAGGGATCTTCCACCTCTGCATCCTTTCGTGAAGGGTGAAACATCAAATGCTGACCTGGAAGACCAGCTGTTGCTTTGAGATGCTATGATGAAACTTTTGAAAGAAAATCTCACTAAAGTGCAATCTCACATGAAGGCTCAACAAGACAAGCACCGAAGAGAGCTTTCCTTTGACATTGGAGATTATGTATGGCAGAAACCACTCTCTAAGAGACATTTTGACAAGCTTTCTCCTAGGTTCTTTGGGCTGTACAAGGTCCTAAAGAAGATTAGTATTGTGGCCTATGAGTTAGAGCTACCACCAGATGCAAAAATCCATGCCATCTTCCATGTTTCATTGTTGCGACCTGCACATGGGATTTTGCTTCCAACTTCACCAACTCCTCTCCCAATTTCAGATGACTGGGAACTCTTAGTACAGCTTGATTGTGTACTAGAACACTACTGGACTGTTGGACAGATTTTGGAATTACTTGTTTGGAAAGGACGTCCACTTGAAGAGTCAACTTGGTAAGATTATGATCTTATTGCTGAACAATTTCCTCATTTTCACCTTGAGGACAAGGTGTCTTTCCAAGAAGGGAGAAATGATAAACCCATAATTACATATCAGAGGAAGAAGATGTCACGTGTATCAAGCATTTGATTTTATATTATCTACTGGCACCTGATTTTATCTTCTTATCTGCAAAATTTGTTTTCAATTTATTATGTCATTTGTTTCATGTGTTCCTATTAAGTAGGGGCTTAGTGAGTAGTGATTTGTTATTGATTATTTTTAATAAATCCAGATCTGTTACTCCTGGATCTTAGAGTTTGTTAACTAGTTTTTAGGGAGTCACGGGTTAATCCTATCCCATAAATAGCTATGGGCAGTATGTAGTACTTATCGAAAATCAATTCAAGTATTTCATTCTTGGAGATTCTCCCTTGGCTATTAATTCTTCCTTAAGTGGGATCCTTGCTCTTAGAAAATTATTAGATTTTTCCTATTTATTGACCTTTTACTTCCAGCCCTTTATCATCGAGGTCCACCCAAATAAGCTCCTGCCTTTTGTTCACACCCATCATAATTTGCAATCTATGAAAAATTTCAAATGCATCATAGTTTGTGTGATGGAATATTGTCATGAGCTAACTTCAATAGGAGTTCAGATCCCTATACCACCCCACCAACCCCAACCCCCCAACCATTTATATCTAAATGCATTAGGACCATTTATATCTATATGCATTAGGATCCCAATTCATGGATCTCTCGGTTTGAGATAGAAAAATCAGAGGATCGAACTATTTCTTTTGACTCTGTTTCAAATTTGAAAAATGTTACTAGGCGAAATGCTTCCCCAAACTAATGTCATCTATCCCTGAAATTAGGTTCTTTGATAAAAATGAGATTAGGTTAACCAATTGATTCTTTAATATTTCAACAGAACTAATAATTTCCAGCATCCTTCATATTCCAAAAGATCTTTTTATTGGGGTTTAGAGACTAATCCCTGGGAATCGTCATAACTATTTCCCTCTAAAGATATCCATATCTGTTACTGCTTTTTTATGAGGAAACTGTCGTATCAACTTCCATAACATCCAAAGTTTTATCTTTATGGTTTACCTCTGGATTCTTCATGTTTCCTTGTTTGGCCTCTCTAGTTGTGTGATATTGCTTCAGGCTATTGCATAAAGATATTAGGTTTAGAGCCACAAAGTTTGCTGTGGGTTTAGGCTATTCTACAATGCTTCTGGTATTAACAGTGACTTAGATGTATTTGTTGTTAGGTTGATCTATCAGCTCTAGGGCACCGATACAATAGAGGAGGTGGAGCAGCTCATTTCTAACAAATCCAAATAGGTTGCTTCTGCTCCAACTTTGCTTATAAATCTGCGATGGCATTTCAATCTCTTAGTTGATACGAGACTTTGTACTCCATTCTCTTCCAATTATTGACTTCATCCTAAGTGAGACCCCCATCCTATGGCTGTGACTCAATATCCATTGTCTCAAAGAACTTACAAGCTATCAAGGAGTCCAATACTACCTCCAGCTTCTTGATTCCTCGCTCCAATGCCAACATAAACGCAATTTTGATGCTAGCTTGCAATTACATATGCATACCAGAACAGAAATTCCCGAGAATGCTTTTAGAAACTGTTTTAATGAGTTCCAAGGCATGGATGCGTGGAACTAAAGATCATTTTCGCTTTGATTTTTGTTTAATTGTACTTCTTCCGTGACTATTTATGCTCCAAGTAATTTACCTTATTGCCAGGGTCATCTCTATTCTTCTTTCTCTATAGTACAGCTGTTTTCTTGAATGTATGCGAGCTTTTGCTTTCAAATGACATTATGTTGATAAGATGTTCTGTAAAGTTCTGAAGTTCAAGGACTGGATATATAGAACTACAGATCATCTGGTCTGTTATTTTTTATTTAATAATACTGCTTTCAATTATTTGCGCTCCAGGCTATTTACCTGATTGCTAGATCCATCTCTCTTTGCTCTTTTCTCTCATTTGCCAAATTATTTTCATTGCAGGTCAATGTTAACTTAGCAGGTTTACCTGCATTAGTCGTGCCATGTGGCTTTGTTGAGGCAGGACCTACTGTCCTTCCTGTTGGTCTTCAGATGATTGGTGCAGCTTTTGAAGAGGTATCTTTTCAAGTGGCTACTCACTCTTTCAAATCCCTTCTTAGATTATTTGTATTTGCACATTCTCAGAAAATAACCAGACTAGTAGGAAATTCTTGCAATCTAGAATGGTTATTAGCCCTGTAGGCAATGTTATCCGATTGAAATAGAGGGAGATATACCTGATCTTGACCAAAATTGGTACCATTGTGAGCTACCATGTCAAGTGGCTAACAACTTACATGTTTCCATTTCTTGGGGGAACCTCTTATGGTTTCAGTCCATTTAGTGTGAAGTTTTGTCTCTAATTGGAACGATTGTATTTAGTTATTTAAAATTTAGTCTTGCAAGACTTGAGTAGATCTCCAGATTCGATATATCTTGGGATGATATATGTTTCAGCTTGTTAAATTAATAATTCATCTGTACTCTCTACCGATACCAAAAAACCAAAAATTAGAAAATGGTTAGTAAATATCCCTCTAATTTTCTGCTAGCCATATCTCAGATTCTATGTTGCTTTATGCTCAGGGATGGTTAGTGTTGAGATGTTAACACGGTGTTTATTATAATGTAATATGAGGTTTAACACAACCATATTACAATTCAATTATACCCTTTTTGTTTACATTTATTAGATATTATATGATTTATTCATTGGCATACTAATTACACTCATTTACATGAGGTTGCATTAGTTGGGCCTTGTACTTATCCCTTTCTTTGATTATGTTGTTAAAAGCAGGTTCACAAGTTAATTCTGTATCATTGCGCATGTGTGTGTTAGTTAAATGAGTGTGAATGTAATATATTTTGATCATGAAAACGATTATCTTTGGATTGATTATGCAGGATAAATTGTTCAAAGTAGGTCATATTTTTGAGCAAACTCTTCAGGGTTGCAGTTTTGTGCCTCCATTAGTGGCAACTGCTCTTTCATGATAGCTGCCACAAAATCTGAGGTTGGTGAGACAATTCTTTGTATATCATGTGAGGAATACTTTTTTTGGCTAGATCTGCTGATTTTCGTTTTCCCCTTTTCCAATTCCAAATATATAGGCATGCATAAAATTTTTTAATTTATACTCTAACGGTTGACCTAATCATTATTTTTGTGCTTCAATTCAAGTGAAATCATTCATAAGTGACTATACTCAATATTGAATTACTTGGCAGTATGCAGAGAGGTTTAAATTGAATAACATATGGGCTAATGTGGTTACTCATTTCATGGATTTCATCTTTAGAGATTTTTACTTTTATGTTTATATTTCAATGCATACTAGATATTTGGTTGCTTCTAGTTAATACAAAGCCGAATTAAAAATAGAGGCACTTCTTTTTAAATATTTATCAGAGTGAGTTCCTTTAAGTTTTCTCTGCAAAAAATTAAAAAAAAATCGCTTCTTTGTACTCCAATTGTTTATTGAGTGAAGCCCAATTATTTTCAACAAAAGTCTAGAAATACTAGCAAGCCTAATTATTTTCAACAAAAGTCTAGAAATGCATAGTTGGATTGGAAATTTGCACACGTGTTTTGCTCTTTGAGTTTTGTCAGCGATCACTGATAATTTAGATGACTTGGTATTACAATTATTGCTTAGGCCATCTCTAACAATTCTACTAAAATTTTACACTAAATTTGGTATACAAGAGAATATTTCAAGAGCCTTTTTACCCCAAATTTGGTGTTATTTCAACCATTTTATACCAATTTTTTATTTATTTATAAAAATTAAAATAGAATTATTATTCTTAATTAATTACTATATACTTTATATTAAATTAATATTATTTAACAAATATAATTAATATTATTACAACAACAAATTAATAACATATACAAATATAATATTTTTATTGCGCATTTAACTTTTAAAATTTTGAATTATCATATCGTTTTTACAAATGTTCAATAAATACATTACGAAGTTCATAATGAGTTTCTTTATCTTTAATTTGCTTATGTTTAGTAAGGAATTTTTAAAATATAATTGTATCATCTCTATTAATATTAATTTCAAGGGTTGGCTTTTTGCTTGAATTTTGTATATGGCCGCTTGAGTATCACGTTCGTCCTCAATGATCATATTATGCATTATAATGCATGCTGACCTAGTATCGTGTAATAAGGATTTTTTCCAAATGCGTGTCAATCCTTTGATAATTGCAAATCGTGATTGGAGAACTCCAAATGCATGCTCGACATCCTTCCTACATGCTTCTTGTATCTTCGCGAATGACTTTATTTTTAGGTTTCAGGAATCATGAATGGTTTATACTAAGGTAGATCATTTTGGATAAATACTATCAGCTAAATAATATCCAGTATTGTACACTTTTCCTCAAATAACATAATGAGCAGATTGTGTTATACCTTTGGCAATGTTTGCAAAAAAGTGAGATGCCTAACACATTAATGTCATTATTTGACCCTCATAAATCAAAATATGCATGCCATATCCACAAATCATAATCAGCTACAACTTTAAGAATAATAGTTGGAAATTCACTAGGTCCACTATATTGTCCTGCCCAAGCCGTTGGACAATTTTGCCATGTCCAGTGCATGCAATCTAAGTTCTCTTACATCCCTAGAAAATCACGTTCATTTATTTTAAGTAGTCTTGCAATGTCATTAGCATTCGGTGTTCTTAGATAAATCTATCCAAAGACCTTCACAATGACTCGACAAAACCTTTTTGTACTTTCAATTATAGTTGCTTCTCCAATTTTAATGTATTCATCAGTTGAATCAGCTGATATACCATATACCAATATTCGAAATGTTGTTGTTACTTTTTGTAAACTAGACAATCCTAGTTTACCATATCCATCTCTTCGTTGCATAAAGTAGTCGCCATGACCTTCAACAGCACTAACAAGTCATAGGAATCAATTCCGACTCATTCAAAATTGCCTGCGAAGCATTGCTGCATTATATCTTGGATTTTCTACAAAATAATCATCCTATAGTCTTTGATCTGTTGCAGCACGATCACGATAAATTATTCTATGACTAAAGATTGAGCCTTTGTGATTTGATGGGTTCATTTTATTGTTCATATAGTAATCCATTGCAAGGTTGTTATTGGTGTTTGTAAATAGTAGCGTTTTGTTTTGTGCTAACATTACAGAAGTGAGATCCAATTCATCATTAGATGATAAGGATGATATATGAGAAATACTAGCATTAGTACTCATAGTTGTAGACAAATATGGTGAAGGGTTCAAAGAAGAATCTGTTAGTGATTCATTCCCTTATATAGTAAATAATTTAAGATAAGATAAGGAATCTCTGCAAAAAATTATAACCTTATCTCTTCCTATCTGTTGAATTAGATTGCATTCATTTCAACCATTAATTAGTATTCTTATCCTATCCACACAATATTCAAGACAAGATAGGAAATCTCTGCAAAAAATCTAACTCTATCTCTTCTTAGTCATTGGATTAGATTACATTTATCTCAACCGTTCATTAGTATTCGTATCTTATCCACACAATATATAAAGACAAGATAAGGAATCTTTGCAAAAAATCTGACTCTATCTCTTTTTAATCGTTGGATTAGATTGCATTCATCTCAACCATTAATTAGTATTCTTATCCTATGCACACAATATCTAAGACAAGATAAGGAATATTTGCAAAATATCGAACTCTATCTCTTCCCAGCTATTGGATTAGATTGCATTCATCTTAACCGTTCATTAATATTCGTATCCTATCTACAAAATATCCAAGACATGATAAGGAATCTCTGAAAAAAATCTAACTCTATCTCTTTCCAATCGTTGGATTAGATTGCATTCATCTCAATTGTTTATTGGTATTCTTATCTTTTTCACAACATCTCTATAAATAGTTTATTTGTTCTAATAAACTGAAACTCTCATTTCATATAACACTCTTTGAAATCTTAAACTATAACACTCTTTTAAATCTATCTGAAAAATGACAAGCTTAAATTTTGATGTAAAACCTTCAAATACCTTTCGAAGTGCATCATATTCAGTTGAAGAAGATTGAGTCATATGCCATGTATGTCTTAATGTTTCACAAGACTCAGTCACTGGTAGAGATCAATCTATGACTCAGTTTTGGTCTCATATCACAACTGAATACCATCAAATACTGCCGAATCATATCACTATTATTTGACCTTAGAGATCTTTACAAGTTTGATGGCAAACTATAATGACAATTATTGGAAAATTTAGAGGATGTGTTCTACAAATTGAAAACTTAAATCCAATTTGTGCTTCTGAACAAAATATTGTAAGTGCTTTATTTATTTGTTTTTTTCTTTGTATGAATTGAAATATATTTGATTTCTACTCTAAAATTTGACTTAAGTTATATTGTTGTCTTACAGTTCGAGAAAGTAAATGATTTATTCATTCAAGATCCAAAATTTCAAAAAGGTTTCAAATTTGATTATATATGACCAATCCTAAAAAATATGGAGCAATATACTGATATTAGCAAATAGAAAGTGTCGAATTATCGAAAATGATTTAAGTGCAATGAAATGTAACCATTTGAATCTCAAAAATTAGATAAGTCAATAGGATCATTATCATTTTGTATTGATTTAAATAATGATTTTGAAGTTGAAGATTCATTTATTGAAAGAAATGATGAAGCTGATCGTCTTATTAGGAGGAAGAAAGAAAAAATGAAAAAAGAACAAAATGAGGAAATGATTTTTTTTTAATGTTCATGAATACAGAAATAAAAACAATGTTTCGTGAAAGTCAATCGCTTTTCGAAAAATTATGAATTTCAATCGTTACGAGCTCAAAATGAGACAAAAATTAGAGCTACAACAAAGACGAGAAGATAATAAAATTTTATACAAAGATCTGGATTCTATCAAAGATTCAGTAGTGTGTGAGGTTTTAAGAAATGAACAAATGAAATTTATGCAAAAAGAGCTCAAGAAGGAAAATCTTATAGAGGAATTGGCTCATCTAGTAACTTTAGCCAATATTTTGATTTCGAAGGAAATAGAGTTGACTTTCTAAATTATTAATTATTTATGTTAAATTAATATTTTTAAGTACTTTAGTTTTACTTTTAATTTGATTGTTATAATTTTAGTTTGATTGTAATCTCGAGTCTGATTGTAATTGTAATTTATTTTAGTCTGGTTGTAATTTCAAATATTTTCGTTGAATTTTAATTTTTTAAATCAATGTTGTGGTTTAAATTTATGTACCTTTTATTTCAAATTTACTTTTTATTCTTAACATATTTGATTAATGAATTTATAACGCTTATAAATAAGAATTATAAATAAATATTAAAAATAAATTTAATATTATATTTAATATTAGTGTCATTTTAAATGTCCCAATGAGACTTTTGTAATGATATATTTTGTATAAAGTGATATATATTTTAAATTTAATTACTGAGTAAATTATGTAAATAAATCAAATTGTGAGAAGAACATAAAAAGGAATATGTTAAAAGAAATAGACAAAGTTGTCTTTTTACTATTTTTGGTGTATGAATAATATCACATCAAATTTTGACGTGTTACTATTTATTACACTATTTTGGTATTGGATTTTAGTATCTTTCTTTGAGTGAATTCATTGTACCAAAACACCAAATTTGGTATTTTGGTACAATGACTTTACTCCAAGAAAGACGCTAAAATTCAACACCAAAATGATGTAATTAATAGTAATACACCAAATTTGGTGTGTTACTATTTATATACTAAATTTGGTGTGTTAGTTGTAAAAAGATAACTTTGTATATTTTCTTTTTAACATATTCTTTTTATGTCCTTCTTATAATTTGATTTATTTACATAATTTACTAAGTAATTAAATTTAAAATATATATTACTTTATACAAAATATATCGTTATAAAGATCTCATTGAAACATTTAAAATGACACTAATATTGAATATAATATTAAATTTATTTTTAATATTTATTTATGATTCTTATTTATAAGTGTTATAAATTCATTAATAAAATGTGTTAAGAATAAAAAGTAAATTTGAAATCAAAAGTAGATAAATTTAAACCACAACATTGATTTAAAAAATTAAAACTTAACGAAAATATTTGAAATTACAACCAGGCTAAAATAAATTACAATTACAATCAGACTCGAAATTATAATCAAATTAAAATTACAACAATCAAATTAAAAGTAAAATTAAAGCACTTGAGAATATTAATTTAACATAAATAATTAATAGTTTGGAAGGTCATCCACATTTTCTCCAAAATCAAAATATTGGCTAAAGCCACTACATGAACCAACTCCTTCTTGAGCTCTTTTTACATAAATTTTCATTTGTTCATTTCTGAAAGCCTCAAGCATCACTGGATCTTTGATGGAATCTAAATCTTTATATAAATTTTATTATTTTCCCGTCTTTGTCATAGCTTTAATGTTTTTGCCTCATTTTAAGCTCTTAACAACTGAAGTTCATAATTTTGACGAGAAGAGATTGACTTTAATGAAACATTCCTTTTATTTCTTTATTCATGGACATTAAAAAAAAACATTTCCTCATTTTGTTCTTTTTTCATTTTTTCTTTCTTCCTCCCAATAGGATGATCAGCTTCATCATTTCTTTCAATAAATGGATTTTCAACTTTAAAATCATTATTTAAATCAATACAAAATGATGATGATCCTGTTGACTTATCTGATTTTTGGGATTCGGACGGTGATATTTCATTGTACTTAAATCGTTTTCGATGACTCGACGCTTTCTCTTTGCTAATATCAACATATTTCTTCATTTTTTTAGGATTGGCCATACATGATCAAATTTGAAACCTTTTTGAAATTTTGGATCTTAAATGAATAAATCTTTTGCTTTCTTGAACTGTAAGACAACAATGTAACTTAAGTTAGATTTTAAGGTATAAATCAAGCGTATTTCAATTCATACAAGGAAAAAAACAAATAAATAAAACACTTACAATATCTTGTTCAGAAGCACCACTTGGATTCAAGTTTTCAATTTTCGAACATATCCTCTGAATTTTCCAATAGTTGTCATTATAATTTGTCATTGAGCTTGTAAAGATCTCTAAGGTAGAACAGTGGTAATATGATTTGACAGCATTTGATAGTACTCAGTTGTGATATGAGACCAAACTGAGCCATAGATTGATCTCTACTAGAGACTAGGTCTTGTGAAACATTAAGATATACATGACTCAATCTTCTTCAACTAAATATGATGCACTTCAAGAAGTATTTGAAGGCTTTACATCAAAATTTGAGCTTGTCATTTTTCGGATAGGTTTGAAAGAATGTTATATTTTAGGATTTCAAAGAGTGTTATATGAAACGAAGGTTCCAGTTTAGTAGAACAAATAAACTATTTATAGAGATGCTATAGAAAAGATAAGAATACTAATAAACGGTTGAGATGAATGCAATCTAATTCAATGGCTGGGAAGAGACAAAGTTAGATTTTTTACCGAGATTCCTTATCTTATCTTGAATATTGGGTGGATAAGATACGAATGCTAATGAACGGTTGAGATAAATGCAACATAATCCAACGGCCGGGAAGAGCTAGAGTTAGATATTTTATATAGATTCCTTATCTTGTCTTAGATATTGTGTAGATAGGATAATAATACTAATTAACGTTGAGATGAATACAATTTAATCCAATGACTGGGAAGAGATAGAGTTAGATTTTTTACAGAGATTCTTTATCTTATCTTGGATATTGTATGGATAGGATACGAATATTAATGAACTGCTAAGATGAATACAATCTAATCCAACGGCTAGGAAGAAATAGAATTTTTGCAAAGATTCCTTGTTTTGTCTTGGATATTGTGTAGATAGGATAAGAATACTAATTAACGGTTGAGATGAATGCAATCTAATTCAGCGGTTGGAAAGAGATATGGTTATACTTTGTCGCAGGTATTCCTTATCTTATCTTGAATTATTTACTATATAAGGGAATGAATCACTAGCAGATTCTTCTTTGAACCCTTCACCATATTTGTTTACAATTATGAGTACTAATGCTAGTACTTGTTATATATCGTTCTCATCATCGGAGGATGAATTGGATCTCACTTCTACAATATTAGCACAAAACAAAGCATTACTATCTGCATACTCCAATAACAGCCTTGCAATGGATCATTATATGAATATAATGAACCAGTTAAAGCACAAAGGTTCAATCTCTGTTCATAGAGTAATTTATCGTAATCGTGCTGCAGCAGATCAAAGACTATGGGATGATTATTTTGCAGAAAATTCAAGATATAATGCAGCAATGTTTCGCAGGCGATTTCAAACGAGTCGGAATTTATTCCTACGACTTGTTGATGTTGCTGAAGGTCATGACGACTACTTTGTGTAACGGAGAGATGAATGTGGTAAACTAGGATTGTCTAGTTTATAAAAAGTAACAGCAGCGTTTTGAATGTTGGCATATGATGTATCAGTTGATTCAACTGATGAATACATTAAAATTGAAGAATCAACTGCAATTGAAAATACAAAAAAGTTTTGTGGAGCCATTGTGGAGGTCTTTGGACAGATTATCTAAGAACACCAGATGCTAATAACGTTGCAAGACTGCTTAAAATTAATGAAGAATATGGTTTTCCAAGGATGCTAGGGAGCTTAGATTGCATGTACTGGACATGACAAAATTGTCCAACGACTTGGGCAGGACAATATAGTGGACGTAGTGAATTTCCAACTATTATTCTTGAAGTTGTAGCTGATTAAGATTAGTAAATATGGCGTGTATATTTTGGTTTAATGTGTTAGAGATATCTCACTTGTTCGCAAATCTTGCCAAAGGTATAACACCTTCTGTTTATTATGTTATTCGAGTAAAAATGTACGATATTGGATATTATTTATTCAAAATGGTTTATCTTGGTACAAACCATTTATGATCTCCGAGGCCCAAAAAAGAAATTATTCGCGAAGATGCAAGAAGGATGTCGAGCGTGCATTTGGAGTTTTCCAGTCACAATTTGAAATTATTAAGGGGCCGGCACGTTTTTGAAAAAAAAATCCATATTACATGATATTATGTCAGCATGCATTATAATGCACAATATGATCATTAAGGACAAACGTGATACTCAAGCGGCCATATAAGATTGGAGCGAAACATCAGCCCCTAAAATTAATATTAATAGAGACGATACAATTATATTTCAAGAATTTCTTGCTAGACATAAGTAAATTAAAGATAAAGATGCTCATTATGAACATCGTAATGTATTGATTAAACATTTGTGGGAACGATATGATAATTCAGAAGTTAAATATGTAATAAAAATATTATATTTGTGTATATTATTAATTTGTTGTTACAATAATATTAATTATATTTGTTAAATAATATATATATATATATATATATATATTAACAGAATGATTTTATTTTATTTTTATAAAAAAATTTGGTTTAGAGTGGTTGAAGTAACACCAAATTTGGTGTAAAAAGATTCTCGAAATATTCTCTTTTACACCAAATTTAATGTAAAATTTTAGTAAAATGGTTGGAGATGGCCTAAAACTGTAGATGAGTAGCTATCGAGGCTTTCAGAACAGACTGCTCAGCAGGCTACTCTGTTCCCTAGGATTGATTCCTTCTGTCAAACAATTCAACAACACTATGACATCTTTGAGGTGCTTCAGAAATCACCAGCTTCCCAATAATCAGTGGTCATTGACATGATGATCAAGTTGTCTAAGCTTGAAAAGCAACCATCCCAACCTCCCCTACTTCCTCTACTTACCACAACTTGCTTATCCTCTCATTCAGAAACATCTATGGACTTCTAGCGCTCATTCCCTTCTACCATGCCTCTTTATTCCACAAACCACTCACCCTTCTCTTACAATGGAGTTTGAAGGACAACAACTGTTGTTACTGCTTGCCAAGATATTGGGGTATCGACCCTTAATCCAATACGGGAAGCCCACACCTCAGGAACTAATTTAGGAGGAGTATCAACCCCTTTCGGATGCAACCTGAGAACCACTTCGGGAATTTATTCAAGACTTTCCTCACTTCAACATTAAGGATAAGGCTTCACCTGAGGCAAGGGATAATGTTCTAGGCCTTGGCTGGTCCACAAACAAGGAAGAGTAACCGATTCATTAGAAAACTATCCAAGTTGTTGCTATGTCTGAGGTGACTAGTTTCTTTGTCTGTCACTTCATTCTGTTTATCTGTTTTTATATTCTGTTATGCAAATGCTGATTTGTATGCTCTCTCTCTCTCTCCCCCCTTATCCTAGAAGACAACTTTTTCCCTTTGAAAACAACCTTTTCCTAGAAATTGCTTGGTTCAAAAACCATAGTCATCATGTCGCCCACCTCTACTTGTCACCAAGTTTTCCACTACAAACTCATAGCATCATTCTCTTTTAGTGACGATCAAATTTGCGTCTTTTATCCAAACTTTGAAAACCAACGTCCAAGTTTATCAAATTCACTCTCAAGTTTTGCTTTACACCGTCTCCCCGTATACCGTCATTACTAAATTGATCTTTTGCTCATCTTTGTGCAAATTCATTGACTACTCCCTTTCAATTTTTAATCATTACAATCCAAAGAACTTGTATTTATTGAATGCACTGGTCTGTATAAGAATGGTAATGGATTTAGTCATATTTGAGTCTTTTAAGCTATGTTTGGTCAGTGAAATGTAATAAATTGAAATGATTTATAATATAATAGAATATAAATAAATATAATATTAGAAAATTGTTATTTGCAAGGGATAGAATGATTCATAATGTAATATAGTGAAATGTTATTTGAAACACGAATGGAATGAAATATAATATATGTGTAATAATAATGAATGACTATTTTATCCTTAATAGAACAGAACAAATATTAATTGATCAAAATACATATTGATAGGATTTGATTTTTTGGTTATATAAAATCAAAGCAACATGAAATTAATGTTACTACAAGTGTAGAGTAATCACGTCAATTTTGACTGAATTTTCAAATTTTATTTTTTATATTAGTATATACACATCAAAACTACAATTGTTTATTTTCTAGTCATATAAACTCAAGCTATAATATGAATATACATAACAAAATTATCAAATTCAGAAATTAAATGAACAGTTGAGTTTAATAACTTGAACCAATCATACAAATTTTTACTCAATCAGGTTTCTAATATGCTTTAACGATTAAATTGATTGAATAAAAAAACTGACGTTGAACAAGTTCATTAACGAAATAGGAGCTCGTGATTGATACCCCTGATGTTACAATACTCTTCAAAGCTAACTCTCTCATGCTTGATATTTCATATTTGCTTCCTTCAAGTAAAGAAGATCACTTGAAAAAGAGACACTACGAAAAAATGAGAAAGACATTGAAATTCGTAACTTAAGATGATGCGGTAAGTGTTGTAATTAACATATGAGTACCTACTTCTAGATAATAGGAAGAAACAACCAACTTATCTACCTTCGTTCACTCCAAATGAGCAACAAAGTTATCAAAAGATGGCATGTTATTTACAACTAATGAGAAAAAT
Source organism: Erythroxylum guanchezii (assembly GCA_025629825.1). Lineage (NCBI taxonomy): Eukaryota > Viridiplantae > Streptophyta > Magnoliopsida > Malpighiales > Erythroxylaceae > Erythroxylum > Erythroxylum guanchezii. The sequence goes on along the minus strand of JAOTAX010000196.1, from coordinate 4,328,812 downwards.
ATGTTGCTGCAAGAACAATAAGAAGAGATGTGTCAAGATTGTATATAATGAGTTTGAATGTGATAATGTTGTCGATGAAGTTGGAGGTAGTGGAAAGGATTGCAATAAAGAAGGTGATTATTTCAAAGATACACAAAGACAAGAAAGAGGTGCAGGCAGTGAATATGAGGATAGTGAGGATGAAGCATTTATTCCGAAGAAGAAATACATTGTCTTTAATCCAAAAGTTGATATGAAAGATTTTAAGTTTAAAATTGGGATAAAATTTAAGGATGAGATACAATTAAAAGAAGCAATAAGAAATTATGCAATTATAAATAGATGTGATGTTTCAATGGCAAGATCTTGTCTGAGAATCGAGGTAATTTATGAGCCATAATGATCTTTTCAGGTATATGCTAGCTGAATTGGAAATAAGGAAATATTTGTTATAAAGATGGTAAAAAACAAGCATAATTACAGGAAAGTGCAAAGGAACAAGCAAGCTAGCAAGAAATGGATAGCAAATGAATTCTTACACAAGTTTAAGAGGCATCCGAATTGACCTATTATTGAAATAATGGATGATGTCTAACGAAAATATGTACTTGAGATAACTAAATGCTAATGTTATAGGGCTGAGTGGTAAGCTATTACCATGCTACGAGGATCTATAGAAGGTCATTATGTCAAGTTATAGTACTATAGACACGAGTTACGATGAGCTGACAAAGATAGACAATATGTTATTCAAAACTTGATGAACAATTTGAAAAACCAATGTTTAAAAAGTTTTATTTGAGATTGAGTGCTTTGAAGTATGATTTTCTCGGTGGTTACAAGAAAATAATTGTGTTAAATGTATATTTTTTGAAGATATTATTTGGAGGTGTTTTATTAGCTGCAGTAGGTCATGACGAAAATAATCAGATGTTTCCTAGATCTTGGGTTGTGGTTGAGGAAGAAAATTATCAATTGTGACATTAACTTTTAAGCATTCTTGTAGAAGATCTAAAAATAAGTGGGAATGCACTGAATTTTGTTAGCGATCAGTAGAAAATAAACTTTAAATATCTATACAAACGATGTTCATTTCTTAATGTGATTTACGTTTTTCAATTTATGTTACTTTTCTTTGGCTAAATGCCCAATCGTGGACCAAGCATTTTTGGATTTGATCTATTTAGGCCCAACATTTTAACTTGCTCAATTAAAGTTAAAATGTTATCGATTCTGTTCAATGTTAAGTTATTTTGAACAGAAATTTGATAGTATCATATACGTGTCGTTAAGTCTGAATTAGTATTTTTATTTATTTAACCTTTTTATTTTACACATGTTTTTAGAAAATAAAAATATTTAAGTAAATTTGATAATTAAGGATTTTGTACTAGTGACAGAACGTTGAAATTAAACCCACCGTTTTGGGTTCAGTTGAGAAATAAAAAACAACGAACCAACCCTAAATTTAATCTAAGCATACAATCACTAGTACTGCCAGTAATTTCCTGTATAAGAAACAATCAATTCACTTTTGAACTACAATTGTAACTAGTGTATTGCTTGCGCACATCACATGGATCTCTTTAAAGGCCCTCTGCTCTTAAAGATCGCAGCTTTTCTCTCTAATCTTTTTTTACCTTCATTTACTTCGGCAAGCATTGGTCAAATAGTGCTTACCCACAGCTCGACTTCTTCTCTACCCCTCACCAGTCTATCGATACTAGATGTCTATCGATACTTCATCTAATTTCATTATGGACTTTAATGTCACTCTCATTTCACAAAACTAGATCTAAACAATCGCCACCAAGTCAATGTCACCGGGATGATCTCCTTGTGTAATGTCTCAAATGTTTGGGACAAATGAGGGTGATGGGAAGATAAAAAATGAGTTTGAGGTTGGGGAGTTTGAGAGAGGGAGAGAGAGGGGGTGAATATTTAGGAATTACAAGTAAATTTAAGGTTCTGCGTAAAAATTGAAATGATTTTCTTTTTTTAGACTTAATGACGTGTGTATGATACTGCTAAATTTTTGTCTAAAATAGCCTAATATAGAGCATAATCGATAACATTTGGACTTTAATTGAGCAGGTTAAAATGTTTGGCCCTAAATTAATCAAATCTGAAAATGTTTGACCCAAAATTGGGCATTTAACTTACTTTTTTATTACATAATTTAAAGGATGCATTAAAGAATATGTTCATAGAAGCTGAGCATAAAAAATGTGTGACATATTTATGTAAATTGGTCAAGTGTTTATAAAGGCCACATATATAGGAATTTATTTTGGCAAGTGGTAAGGTACAATGAAAGATGAATTTGATAAGGTAATGGAGCAGTTGAAGAGTATTTTACTAAAGGCTTATGATGATTTCAAATTCTAAAAACTGGAGACTTTTGTGAAGACATTTGTCATCATAAGATTGAAGTGTGAAATAGTTCGTCAGAGACATTTAACTACTTCACAATTCCACATTGTGCTGAAAAATGTCTTAATAAAAGTCTTTAGTTTTCTAATTTGAAATCGTCATAATCTTTCAGTGAAATACTGTTCAACTGTTTCATTACCTCATCAAATTTGACTTCCATTGTGCAACTCACCGTTTGCCAAAATACACTGTTATATGTGTGGCCTTTATGAACACTTTGACCAATTTGCATAGACATGTCAAATACATTTTCTATGCTTAACTTTTGGAAACAAACTCTTTAATATATCCACTTAACCTTGTAACAAAAAAGTAACATAAATTAAAGACATAAATTAAATTAAGAAATAAATATCACATGTAAGAATATTTAAAGTTTACTTTATGTTGATCGCTAACAAAGTCCATACATTCCCACTTATGTCTAGATCTTTTGTAAGAATGCTCAAAAACTTATGTAAGATTGGTAATTTTCTCCCTCAACCCTAGCTCAAAATATAAGAAAAATCTGATTGTTTTTGTCACGACTTACGGTGGCTAATAAAACTCCTCTAAAGAATGTCTTCGAAAAACATCTATCTAACCCATTATTTTTCTATCCATTTAGAAAACCATATTTTAAATCACTAAATCCCACATAAAACCTTTTGAACATTAGTTTTCAAGATTGTTTAGTAAGTTCAATTTGAATAATATATTACCATTTTTGTCAGTTTGTCGTAAATCTTGTTCATAAGACCATAACTTGACATAATGACCTTCCACAAATTCTCATAGTATGATAATAGCTTCCCGCTTAGCCTTATAACATTGAGATTTAGTTACCTGTAATGCATATTGTCTTTGGAGATCATCCATCATTTTTGTAATAAGCCAATTTGAGTTCCTTTTAAACTTGAGTAAGAATTCATTTGTTATCCATTCCCTACTAACTTGCTTGTGCATTTGCACTTTCCTGCAATTATTCTTGTTTTCTACTATCTTCACAGCAAATGTTTTCATTTCCAATCCAGCTAACATATAACTAAAAAGAACATTGTGGCTCACAAACTACCTCTATTCTCACACCAGATCTTGTCATTGAAACATTATATCCATTTGTATCTGCATAGTTTCTTATTGCTTCTCTCGACTGCATCTCATCTTTAAACTTTCAATTTCAGACCTAAAATCTTTCATATATGTTTTTGAATTAAAGACAACGTATTTTTTTTAGAATAAATACTTTATCATCACTCAAACCGGTAATTGAGCTTCAGCATCACTATCATCATATTCACTATTCGCACCACGTGAACTTCCTTTTTATATTTGTGTATTTTTGAAATAATCACCTGCTTCATTGCAACCCTTTCCAATACTTCTAACACTATCGATAATATTGTCAAATTAAAACCCAATATGTACAGTCTTATCACATCTCTTCTCATTTGTTCTCACAATAATATATTCTTCATCATTAGTTGTAAATAACTCATCATCATATAAATTATCTCCAAATTCGCATATCTACATAGCAGTAAAGTCGTCATCTTGATACACTTGAACTTAGAACAATCCCTTATCATTATTACCAAATTCATTACCAATATTAAAGTTAGAATTTTCACTATCTGTTATAGGATGCTCATAACCATGTTCGTAGTAGATTTTAACATCGTCATAATTCAAATCTTCCATTTGTTGAAACATAGCCAACATTTTCTTATCATAGTGTGAGCTTAACTCCTTTAAGCTTCTCATCAACTCGTGAAGAAATTAATAAAACATAGATATTATTTGATGTCATTTATCTTCAGGAAATTCTTTTAGGACTAGCATGCTAAGTTCATCAATACTCATACCCTTCTTCCTTTTAACCTTACCCCTAACATATTTATTATCCTGTCTTTCCAACATCCCACTATAATAAAATTCAAAATTTACCAACATCTACATTTTAAATAATAACATATAGCATAATATATAAGAAAATGGTTATAAATGGAAGTATGTACAAAAGTTTAGACTAAATAAGATGAGATAAGGGAATGCGTGACTGAGTAAAGTATATGTTATAGGGTTAATTATAAAACCAAATTGAGTAAAGTATATTCAAGTCACTGCAATAATATACGATCAATCACAAAAGCATAATAAGGAAAAAAAAATAAAAGATGACAAAGAGTGAAAAATTTAAATGATTATTTCCATTAAAAGGAATTCTTGCCTAGTGGAAAATGTTTATAGTAAATTAGAGTTATAAATGAATATTTAGAAAATGATACATATTCTAAAAGGAAAAACTAGGCAATCTCAATTTGGGACAATTATGTTATTTATGTTAAAACAAATGTTTATACTTAACATTAATTACCTTATGACATGTATATACTTGACATATGCTTTTTATTGCTATAAGGTGACTTGTTATCTCGAGCAAATCTAGTAAACATCAATATATGACTGATATTTTAGTTCCTGATATATTTAGTTTTGAAGATTAATTGAGAATTAAATTCAGCCCAAAGAAGAATTAAGAATTAAAATTTAAAAAGGATACAAACAACTTACCTTTTGTTATGAAACAATTACTGTAGCTGCTGGTTTACATTGTGCAAACACAATCACAACGAAGAAAGGTTAGAACTTAAGCATGGTAAGATATTATCTGCTCAACTAAGTAAAGTATGTTCAAGTCACTACAATAACGTAGGGTTAATTATAAAAACACGATTGAGTAAAGTATATTCAAGTTATTACAATAATATTGTGTTAATTACAAAAACACAATAAGGAACAAATAGAAGATGTCAAAGAGTGAAGAATTGAAATGATTATTTCCATCAAGTGGGATTCTTGCCTAAATTAATTATTTATTATTAAGTGAAAATCTCACTTTTAAAATGACATTAATTTTAATATTTTTACTTAATTTATGATTTAAAATGTTTATTATTTATTATTTTTTGTTTGTAAAATGTTGTTTTGTATATTCCCAAAATTTTAATTTTATGATTCAGTTGAAAAGATTTGAGGAAAATAAACGGGTGTCTACAAGGGAACGGGTGCTCTATTCGGTCCCTCTTTTGCCCTAAACCTTCCCAAAACCCTCAAACCCCTAAATTCAATGTCCCTAGCTGCACTTCTCCTCAAACATCCAGAACCTCTCTGTACTCCTTGCAAACCCTTCCTTCACAACTTTTGCAGAACGTTATCCTTTTCTCCTTCAACCCGACTCCAAGAAGCAGTGGGATTGATCGAAAATTCTGAAACAGAGACCCAAAATGAGAGCAACGAGTTAAAAAGGAAATCGTGGGAATCGGAGAAGGAAGTGAGGGTTTTAAGAGAAGCACAATCACGGACCAGTAAAGCGGATGTCCCATCTAAAACGACTCCATTTCCTACGAGTCTCGTAACCATGTTCGCGGGGAAGAATGTCGTGGCAGGGGAAATGAAGAGAAACGAGAAAGAGAATGAGGAAATCGATGTGTCTAAGGAGTGGTCACCGGAAATGGAAGCGTTTGTGTCTCATTTGTATAAAGAAGGGTACTTCCGTAAGGCAAATTTCTTGAAAGGGGATGAGTTGAATTTTCGTTGCTTTGGTAATGGTTATGGTAGAAACTTCATCAAGTTTGCTGCAGTGGAGTTTGGCAGGGACCGTCAAGAAATTGCAAAGTACGTCCCTTTTCTTTCTTTCTTTGTTTATACAACATACTTGTGCCTATTTCGTTGGCTTCTTTGTTCTATAGGTGTTTACGTTAGCATGAGCTTTCTCGTACTGCGCATTTGTTGCAATGCTTGCTTAATCAGAATTGAATTTTGGTATCTAAGCACCTTTTTCCTAAGGTATAGGCAGTTGATGCACTATGGTTCAAAATTCACACTTGCATCCGACATGAATAGAAGTTGCAAGTTCCTAGGATTCCGGAAACTTTGGTACGTAAGTTGTTTTGAGTTGCATGAAATGTTGTCTATGAGTCATTTTAAGGCAGAAAATGCAATGCTGGGTCTCTGCATACTGTCTTACACTTCAGCTTTGCAACTTGGAAATGGTTCCAAAAACTTAATAAAGTGAAAATAGTATGAAGGTAATCAAGAGAGTAAAAGGAGAATACCAAATTTTTTTCGTGAAAAACTCCTCAAAATGAATGGAAAAATAATGGGATCATTAAGCAAACCAGCCTATCCTCTGTATGGGACTTACGCAGAGGTCAGAACAAAGATTCATTTGATTGTGAATCCCTATGTGGCAGATATATATCTTCACGGTCAAATCAATAGTCTAAGTCACACACTTCCATAAAGCCTTTATCATTCTTTAGATACCTTGTTTCACTCCGATAGTATCATAAATAAGGTTGATGCAGAGGAAATGACTGCATTTCCATACCATTAGGCATTAAATAAATTAAGTGAACGAGAGAGATAAAATGAAGTATAAGGAACTAAAATAGTTAAAAGAAAATATGGAGACTTCTATTATATTAAAGTAGAATTACAATGAGAAACTCGTACAATTTTGTGAAGTACACACACTCAAACTTGAGAGATATGGACAACTTCTCAAATTTCCTTACTTAATGTAGATTTCTCTCTTGGTTGGAATGAATTGATGAAACATATCTCTTCTCGTCTATTTATCGAGGGTTTGTAAAGTCTTTCAAGTTTCCTTAATAAATGTTGAAGATTTCCAATGTTTGAAAATATTTTCTTACGTATGAGCAAATATTTTTCCTTAGTTGATCATCCTTTTGAATTCCACTCCAATACCCATGCATGACCAACCTCTAGAATTCTCAATAAAGAAATTCTAAGACAAATAAATATTTGTCGACTCATAATTATTGAAGCATACGACAGCTTTGTTGGTTTCCTCCTTCCTTTTGCAGTCCAATCCAAAAGAGGAGGAATAATCGTCTCTCAATTTCGCAATTTGTTTCTGTTCAATTTATTGTTGGAAATCCATGAAATGCAGATGGTTATCCGGCAGTGACTTAAAAAAGGTGGCTCTCTTTGGTTGCCCATCTCTCTTGAAGAAGAATATCTTTTCTGCGAAAAAATTGCGCCTTTATTTTGGGATCAAAGAGGATACTGTAAGTAAGCTAATCTGCTTATCTTTTCTGTGTTAATTTAGAAGGCTACATACTAATAAATGTGATTGCATTTTACTTCTCTCAGGTATGCAGTAAGTGTAACTTACGTAATTCATGCAAGTTTGTGAATCAGAGCGTGTGGAAAGGTGATATCAATACTTTGAATTTGGCTGCTGTAATGAGGGTCATCATTTTGTATGGTATAGAGGAGGTGCATCCAAATTTGTCCCTGCCACATCAAGTAAAAGCTTCTGTCAACCGATTGTTGAAAGAATTAAAGAATCTTACTCAAACCACATCATGAATATGAATAGTAAATTGTTAAATGTCATGCTCTTTCTTCTTTTCAATTGTCTGCTTTTTCTTCCTTTTTTTTTTCAACTTAGATGTTGCACGAACTTCTTGATAATTGAAAAAAAGTAAATCTGAAGAAAACCATGGTTTATTTTGAATTGAAGTGTCATGATCTAGGGAACATGGCTTATTTTCCTGTTGTAAGTTGCAGGGGAGAGAATGTGCAAAGTAAAACTATTGATATTATAATTGATGAGTTGAAGTTTTTGTATGTTGTGGAAAAACTGTGCTATAAATTTTCTTGCATTTGCATTAAAAATGTTGATGATACTATGATTTCTATTCTTGTACAGGTATAAACAAACTATCCACTATTGACCCAAAAATGCCTTCATATGGTCTTCTCAATACATGCTCCTAAATGATTCAGAATGAAAGGCCAAAAGCATATGAATGTTCATACTTAATTCCGATGTATCATCCCTCCACACAATTCCATGAAGCTCCAACCCTCTATGCCACACTCTCCCTCAAGTATTTTCCACCACCAACCTCAAGAATAGGGATGGCAATAAGAATAGATCAGGCTTCTCTTCATCCCTTCAACCCCATTCAGTTCTTTAACCAATACCACAGCGGCAACAACTGCTGGGAGTGGCCTTCTCGTGGTTGCTAAAGATCAACTTCACTATACATTGTATTCAAAACATCCTTTTGTTGCATCTTCTCAATTCTATCACTGCCATTCTCTCAGAACTCCATAAATTCCTCAGTACCCTCTCAAAAGAATTCTCATATGCTTATCATCCTGTATGGCAGATTTGTCTTCAGAAGAACGTTGGAACACTTGTTTTTTAACAAAGAGCTGTCCTTATATGGAAGAACTGCTTTAGGATTGAAATTGTAAATTTAGACTCTAGTCGAGATCACACGAGTTTATCTAATCTCCAGACTAATTTGGAAGGCCAACTTTATTGAAAAAAAAAAAACGTTGTTCAATTTCTGATCATTGGTAAAGGTCTGTTGGCATGTGTGAGATGAATATTCATGTAGCTCAAACATTTGGTCTTTGGTAAAGGTTAATAGTAGTTTGGCCTAACTGTAAGAATTAGGAAACCATATGTTTTTGCAGACCTGGCAAGGTGAATATTTACCATAATAAATGCGGCTTGAGATTTTCACTTGTCAAGTTGCTGAGGGAGTCAAGTTTCAGGTTAGGTTAGCTTCATCCTCATTTATAAGGTGTTTGACATCCAACTTTTCTCGTAAGTAGAATCAACCTTGAATTATTTAGGTTTATGCATCAACTGAGACAAGAAGGAGATAGTCAGGATGGTATAACGAAAAAACTATTCAAAAGGAAAGTCTGTCAAGTCGAGTGAGAAGAAATGTTTTAACGGCACAAGGGTGATTGTGACAAATCCAAGTCCAGAGGTAACCTCTAAGCATGAGAAGATAACAAACCCTTTGGATCTGAATCTATCATAATGATTAATGTCATTCACTAATTTTTGCACCCCATAGTTGCAATTTCTATTACCTGTTGTAGCTAGATTTGAAACGACAATACTTAGCCTTAGTCGAGCTAATTATGTTAGAAATAGCACGAAGCTTTAAGCCTATCTATGATGAACTTGTAACTTTTTGTTTACAAACTTCTCTTAACAAATTATAAGAGACCTTAGCAATTATTTATAGAAACATTATTAGATCTTATCACAAGCTTAATAAGCACATATGCCCATACTAATAAGAGTTCAATTTTTTCACTGGACTTCAGCCTATTTAACTATATTTTTTTATTGAGTCTTTTTATTATCTTTAATTTGGATCAAATTTAATTTTCCTTAGCCTTAATTTATAAAAATTTGTAATTAATAGTTGTCCAGTAGGAATTCCATCATTTTCCTTCCCTGAGATAAATGTTAATTGCAAAAGTTATATTGAAAATGAAAATAGTAAAAGTGGCTAAGAAAATCAACATAATAGTCGACTAAAATAAAATATTTGATTCAAGGATAACGAAAGTTTATCATTAAGTCACCTAAGACTTTCAATACTAAAAAGTATCAAATGCATTATGTTACATAAATCCAATATAATCATGCATATCTAATACCTTAGTGATATAAATAGGTAAATTAAGTGCGGCAAATTACAGTGATACATGTATGATCTGAGTGAAGTGTATCATTATTCTGTTATTAGAGAAATTTGTTTTCTCTTATTTAATGCTATTCAAATTAGAGAATACCTTTATAGGATTAACACTTATTTCATGTTTTATCTTGTCAAATTCATGTATTTGTATATGTATTTGTATGTGTCCTAAACACATAGGCTCTAGATCAACTACTATACATGCCTAATGACCATTAAATGCTTAAGATCGATACAAATCTTAAGACTTTTCACCTTGACTATGACAATGTACCACAAATTGAATTAACTAAGCATAAAAATAATGATCATCCATCTATATATAAATTGTGATATCATAATACATGATAATTAAAACAAATATATTAGGAGTCAAATACAATGATCCCTAACTAATAGTGTCTAAGGATTTCAATAAGCTCGTATTGTATATGTCTTTCAAAATTAATTATGTGTACTTTAGTTAGTGGATCAACCCAGATATGCTCAGTCTCTATATTCTCCACTATAATGCTACCTTTCTGCACTAATTCCTTTATAGTTAAATACTTGACTTCCAAATACTTAGAGAGATTATTATAATACAACCGTATAAGTCTAGCTATTGAATCAACTACAGACAACTCAAAAATTAAGTTCTTGAGCCAAATTGCCTGTGAAACAGCCCTATAGCATACTACAAACTCTGTATGCATAATTGAGGAAATTACCAATGTTTACTTGATACTCTTCCACGAAACATCATCTGCCAACATGAAAATATACCCTAATGTGGACTTTATATCATTTGGACACATAACAAAATCCGAATATATAAAACCAATGAGGTCTGGAATGTTAAATTTCCTAAATGTTAATATATAATATTTAGTTCCCTTGAGATTTTTATAAATTTAAAAAATTACTCAAAATGATATCTAAAATTGGTTGGTACCATTACAATAGTGTACAATAACCTAATTTAGTACTAAATCAGATACGATATTCATAACATTGTATAGATTTGAACAGTTCCATTAATATCTAAAACCTTTGTTCAGGAGTGAAACTATCAGAATGAGACAGATGCAATAATTATAACATTACCATGTCCAATCGTAATAGAAGCAACTCATCTTATTGCTGTCAAACCTTATATATTAACTTCATTTGCTGTAACTATCTATAAATTCTAACAAAAAACAGTGAAATAAGTCGAAATATGACTGGTCATGTTATAGTTGCAACTATCAGATGTTTGTAAAACCTGAATTTCTTAATCATTCTATTATATTAATGATTGTACAGAAATAAAGAATATTAAGTGCAAGGGACAGAGAATCAGTAAAACAGTAGGCTAGGACCCCATTAAGGTGCTTGAACACGAGGAGCAACACGCCACTTTGTAGACGAGAATACCAACAAATTCGAAGCAACAGATGCAAAAGGCACAAACACGTAATGATATGTCAATCTTCATTCTTCACTCAACTCATTGTTCAAATAATGCATGAAAAGATTCAAAGTGAGAGAAAATTTTTCTCCCTAAGGATTATCATTGATCAATGGTCAAGTCAAGCGGCTAAGTTAGCTTTGCGAGGACAAGGTGGATTCTCAAGTGAAATACTTCACCATCTGAATTTCTTTTTGTTTGAAACCACATTTCTCATAAAATGCTTTGTTCTCCGTACTGCAATCAAGAATCACCTTATAACACCCCATTGAACAAGAGTGAGCCGCAAGGAATTCTATTACTTTCTTTCCCAATTGCAAACCCCGAGCGCTAGAATCAACAACAACATCTTCAATATGACCAACTTTTCCACAATTCCTAATGAACTTTTTCTCGATGAACACACTCCCTGTTGCAATGATCTTCCCAGACTTGTCATCTTCAATCACACATACAAGATGGTCATCACCACAAGAGCAAATCTCATGAAATCTTTCTTCAAATTCCTTGTGTGATACAGAATCACAAATGGTTAGTTGTTGCAGTAGCTCTATGAAACCCTTATTTATGTCTAATATCTCTAATTTCCGGACTTGAAACTTCTTTTCAGGACCTGGGAAATCACCGTTTTGCATCTCTATTGCTCAACCTTCAAATCTGCACAAGGAAACAGTTAAAAATCTGGTAAGTCTAAAAGACAACATAAACAAGTAATTTCCCACACTATCAACAAACGCCTAACAAAGAATTTACTATTTCAAAAGTGATTAACATCCTTTTATAACGTCTTAATTTTCTTCCCAGTGCATCTCACTAGCACATATATGGTTGCCAGTTTTACCTATAAGAAGTGACAGCAGGATAATATTCCACTAGAATTTGCAAAGCAACTTTACTTCAAAACAACTGCAAACAATGGACCATAAATCCAAACAAAACTCATGAAGTAAAGGAGTGTCTCTAAAAGAGTGCATGAAGAATCAAGCTCACGGCGCTACGATGTTTAATATCAACAAGACCCATCACATATCAACAACACCCAAGACGTGATGCAGAATGAAGATGCAAGCTCACAATGGCTCGCCAATAAAGTAGTTCAATCTTACAAAGATTATTTCTTAACGAAGTCGCATGAGCTAAACCATCTTAGAATCATAGTCCTAAGCTTGCAAAATCACTTCTTCTCTTTCCCATGACCTTAATTGAGAAGGGTTTCCACTTCTTAGTTTCGTGTTTTCATCTTCTTGTTGTTATGATCTTCATCTTCATCGTCACCCTTATCCCCTTTACATTGTGCTATAGTAGGTTACTAATTGAATCGTTTAATAACAGGGACCAATTTCAAGGTCAGTTTTAAAGATGACAATCGATGTTTCCCTTAGTCACCTTAAACAGCAGAGACATGTATATGGCGCAAGCAAGAGTATCAAAATGCACCAATTCGCCAGCGATGGACTCAAAGCGTATAAGATCAGAAATCAATACGTAAGCAATCATTCAATTTAATCTCCAGCCCTAATATCCTTGAAATAAAAATGAACATAAAGCATAATAATGGGCACCAAAACATCAAACCATCATGGTTTAAAACATTGACCCAATCACATAACTCCCATGTGAATCAAGAAATGACACTGCCTAATATAAATCAAATTTCACATGATCATTCACAAACAAATCAAGGGACCCTAAAAGAATTACATGCAAAGGTACGTATAGATTCAAAAGCTTCAGGTGGCGAACGTCAACAAATTGTTGTGGGGGTTGACGGCGGCAGAAGGCGTCAGCTACGAGAGAGAAAGATGCGAGATTTTAGGAAAAAGGGGAAGCGAAGGTAGAAGGAGAAGGTGGGATTTCCAGTACAAATTTTTTATTCTTCGACTGTTATGAGAAGAAGATGGAGTCAAGAGAAATGACAAAGAGAAGCGGGAGGGGAGAGGAAGCAAAGTCCAAGAAAGAACAGAGCACTAACAAGTTCTCATAAGTTCATATTAGAAGTAGATCTGAGAGAAGAGTCACACGCCAGAAGAGAAAAATTGGTAATATATCCACGAAACAACTAAGACTCGAAACAAAGCTACGGAAAGCACCAATTTTTAGGAAGAAGGGATCGACAGGTAAAATTAAAACATATGGAAGTAATACAAACATGGATTTTCAAACACTTCTTACTCAAGATGAAAGAAACCATACTAATACAACAGTCAACGAACAAATCACAGAAACCCAATATCAAACAGAGCTTTCACAATTTACAATCCAAAACCCACATGGAGTTAGTGGAGGAGAAGACTGAAAAACACATGGTTCATCAACAAAACGAAATTACGCCAATGAAAATCTACAAGCTACATAAGAGGAAAAAAATGGTTAAGGAACAAAGAGTTACATAAGGACCTAGCAGATATATCGTAAGCAAGTAATTTAGTCACAGAAGATCCTGAAAGATCATGCGGATATGGGGAGTGGCTGTGGACTGTGGATATCTTTGAAAGGAAGAAGAGACGATAAAACGTAACATAAAAAGGAAGGATTTTTGAACGCACCAGAGATACCAACAGTGCAGTAGACAAGAGCAAAGATCATACCACCAAAGGCCCAAGCAATACCTTGTATACCCACAGTGTAACCGCGTCTCAACGATCTAAACAACCATGTTGAGAAAGTGATGAATTAAAAATCGACTTTAAAACTAAATATAGTTTCTATGAGGGGGTCAATAATATCTTTAGTTTTAACTAATGCTAATAACATTTTTATGAGACTAATGAATGATATTCAAATTGAATATTTAAAAAAGGTTTAGGTTAGTACTTACCTTATAGGACCGAACCTCTGTGACACTACAGTATCAATCACCGATAAAGAAGATGAAAAGTTGCACGCCTCAAGACAACGACTCCAAAGCTAGGCAGTTCCACCAGCACGGGTAGAAGGATTCCTTCAACGATTCAACCCTAAATAGGAAGACCACTGATCAAGAAGAAGAAGAAGAAACATGTGTGAAGATAGAAATTTCATATCTCTGTAGTTATCGCCAGCAAGGAGACAAAGAACACACTCGACGGATCTACATCCACCCCAATACAGAAGTTTTTGGAGTATGCTTTAGATGGGACGGATTTTTCACTGGATTGTTAAAGCTTTTGTTATTTTGTGCTTTCTACGTTGTCGTTTAAGGTTTAGCTCGGTTCTGTGATTATCACGGTGTCGTTTGGTTGTTTGTTTTTTATATGGGTCTTATATTGTTGTCGTTTTAGCTTATCCTTGATAGGAGAACCTTCCTAAACATGAGGGTAATACTTCAAGTGTAGGAATTAATGCACTTTTGAAGCAAGATAAGAAATTAACATCATAATTTAGTGAAAATTTTAGTGGAGTGGCCTTAAACCACCTAATTATGATAAAGAAATGTATGCGTTGACGAGAGCATTACGACCTATTTGGTTTAAGGAATAGAATAGGTAAGAAATAGAATAGTTATTCCTAGGAATAGAAAAGACGAGGAATAAAACAAAATAAGTATTACTTTGTTTGGATTAAATAATGGAATACAGAGAAATTTCTATTCCAATGTTTGGTTTGAAAATATAAACTTAGAATAAGAAAGGAATAAGTAATAAAAATACCAAATTGTCCTTATTATTATTATTATTATTATTATTCACTTGATTATTCTTATTATTATTAAATATTGTTATAAATTTTATACTTATTATTACATTATCAATTTTTATTCTTAATTATATTATTAAACTCATTATTATTATTATTATTATTATTATTATTATTATTATATTTTTATTTTTATTATACGATATTATTATTATTATTATTATTATTATTATTATTATTATTATTATTATTATTATAATACTTTTCTTATTATTTTTTATTATCATTATTACACATAATTAAATTTCTTCTTATTATTATTATTATTATTAATTTTCTTATTATTATTAATTTTCTTCTTCTTCTATTATGATTATGATTATTAATATTATTATTAATTATTGTTATAAATTCTCTATTATTATTATTATTATTATTATTAAACTTTTTATTCTTATTATTATTAATTATTCTTATTATTAATAATTATTATTATAAATCACTACATGATTACATCAAGTTTTAACTGCTCTCTTGCAATGCGTGGGTTTTATTCCGTGATCTGTATCCTAAACTGCAGAAACAATTGAACATGACAGTGAGACTAAAAACTATCATGCTTTACACTTAAAACTTCTGTTTGTTTATACAAGGTCATCATAGTAGAGTAATCTCCCATTCTCACAATGGCAGTAAATATAGTTGACGCATCATTCATATTAATGCACTTCTGTCTCAAGAATTCATCAAACCAATTTCCTCTTCGGACCAAAATATCAGCTATGTCACAACTCCAAGGTAACAAACAAACAAACACAATTGAAAGACTATACTTCTATATATCATCTCAAAATTGTTTCTCAGCTATTTCTATCAACACCATACATAAGTTACGATTAGGACTAAAGCTGATGGCTTTATGAAAATTTTAGAAAAAATAGAACAAAAATTGCGATGGGCAGTAGCAAAATGGAGTCCTAACATCCAGGTGAACTAATCAACTGGGTTTGAATAAGAAAAAGGATTTGATGGTCGACAATGAAAGTGAAGCCTAGGTTTTCTAGCTTTTGATTTGAAGACTTTTGGAAATTCGAAAGCTTACCCCAATATTCCCAAAATCAAGAAATCGAATTGGATGATGGCTTCGACCTTCCTGAGAAAAAGAACAAGAGCACAAATCGTTCACTCAAAGGCAACAGGCAAGAGAGAAACAGAGAACTCCGAGGCAACACGCAAGAGAGAAACAGGGACGAGAAGAGAAGAACACTTCAATATCTATCTCAAGCGTGACTTCAACCGTGACTTCAAGCGTGAATCTGGAGTAGAGAAGACGACATAAGCCATGTGTAGGCGAGAAGAGAAGAAGACTTCAAGCTTGTCTTCAACCGTGAATCTAGAGAAGAGAAGAAGAAGCTTCGTGAGGAGGGTCGAAGACGTGAAGACGTCGAAGGATAAAGATGTCTTCGTAAGAATAGGTTTTCGTAGAATAGAAAAAGATAGGTGAATAACGTTATTAGCTATTCTTCAAATTTACGGAATAAATATTCTGTATGATTAGTTATTCCCAAGTTTTTTTTTTCGAAACTCAAGTTATTTTTAACCAAACACAAGCTTAACAAATAAATCAAGAATACGGATGAAATATAATAGTTTTTCCGTCAAAGCAAACAGGCCATTAAAGATTAGATGTAAGTACACTTGAGAAAAGAGAGGTTTCAAGTCAGCATAAGTCCAAGTTGCAACTAAAAAGAGATGGACATTTTCAAGTTGCAGAAAGAACGAGTAATAATGTTGACAATATTGTTTTACTATACGAGTATAATATAATATAGTGAAATATTATTTTTATTTTAGTTTAATGCTTTAACTGATGATTTAAAAATTAAATTGTCGGTTTAACAGTAAAAACTTTAAATCAGATAACTTTTCGATTCAGTTTTCAACTTTTTTACTAGTTTGATTTAGTTTAATAATTTTTGTTGTTAAAAATTGATAAGTTTATCAATTAATCAGTAAGTTTTTATAAACTAACCACTTTTTATAATCTAAAATAAACCGATTAATTTTTATTTAATTGTTTCTCTTTTCAATTACATTTTAATTTTTTTGAGTAGGGTAAAATTTTACTGGAGGCAAAAAAAAATTTAATGGGGGCAAAATTTTAATAAGAACAATTTTTTAATTTTTTATGAGTTAAAAATTTAAAATAATAATTTTTTTAAGTAAAATTTTTTAGAATCAGTGGGGGCAAGTACCCCCACTGTGGCTCCGTCCCTATGCATAAGTATAATCTTCTTCAATCATTTTTTAAATTCTTTAATTTTATTTAATTTTTAACCAATTTTCGAGCGACCTAATATAACCTTTAAATCTTAAATATCTTATATTAATGGTTTAACTTTTGATCTTGTTTTAAAAACATTGATTTAACGTACGATTGAACTTTAAAACCTTAAATTTCTCTTATGAGGATTTGATTTTTGATCTAGGTTTTTTGCAAGATAACGTGTATCAGCCATTTTTGTTGATCAAGAAAATAGAGGAACTGGTAGGTTGAATTGGTAATATAAATCCCTATGATATACCTACTCAAACCAATAACGAAATGAAAACTGGAGGAAACTCTTTGGATCCAAATTAAGCTATCGCCATCAAACTCCACATTAATTGAGCAATTCAAGCAAGCCATAAATGGAAAACAGAAGCTCCTTTACCTTAATCGAAAACCCATTTGACTGTTCTGTTTAGATAACCGAGTTTGGTTCTAAATAATTACAAAGGGCTTGTTGGGTGTTGGTGAGTTTGAGTTCAACTTCAGGTGGTGGATTCTTCCCTTTGTAGCTTATTGGAAGAAGAAGAAGAAATGCCTTCAAAGTTTGCCATATGGCTCAGCTAAGTGTCAAGTAGCATAACAGCTGGAGGAGAAGCAGGAGGTTCATATTATTTTTATTTATTATATATTTTTTCTCTTCCCATTATCCGTTCATACTTACAAGCAAAGATGATGATATGTAAAAGATAAAAATGATGAATGTGTTTGTTCTTTGAAGCCACTTTACTTGGTCTTTTTCAATTTAGTGTCACCAATACCTCATTTCTTTGGGTAAGCCAAAGTCAATTTGAGTGACTTCCATAATTAAACCTTGGTTTAAGGATGGTTTAACGCTTAAGCAATCAAACTTAGTCATAATAAGAGCTTTCCATTCTTATAAACAGGTGATGACAATATACACTTGAAAAAAACCAGGAATAATAGTTCTCTTCATTATCTTGAATACTAATAATGTTGAGATATGAAGCCTAATAATATATTTGAACTTTACACCAAGCCTAGAGTAAAATAAATACGTTCTATTCTCTTAGTATACTCATGTTGAAAATATTTACAATGAAATAAAACCCTAGTTGCCTGTAGACGTAGCCGAAAACATTGGTGAACTATGAAAATTTGTGTGTATTTATTATTTCTGCATTTGTTCTTTAATTATTGTGATTGATTGTTTATAATAAATAATACATTCTATGGACCTTAATTTTGACTTTTTCTTCTCTAATCTTGTTACAATCACATTTAATTTCTTCTTTTTTTTTTCTAGATTTTGAGTTTAAAAGTTTGCTTTTATTAATATTTTATTAATGTAATAGATAAAATATGTAAATTTTGATATTTTAAAAAAATTATATGTCTCCTTGTCTTCTTTAATATAATTTTTTGACTTTTTTGTATGAACGAATTGATGGTTGTATATTTATTTACATGATTAATAAAATACGTAAAAATTAATATCTAAAAGAATTATGTATCTCTTTGTTTTCATGAATATGATTTTTAAAATTTTTATGACAAATATATTAATAATTATCTATATTTAAAATTAATTTATCCAATTTAATTAAAAATTATACACTGAAAAAAAATTAAAATTAAAACCTTGTAAATTATTATCCGAGTAAATATGAGCATCAAAAGGGCACCTACCATTTGTTCTAGTCCTCCAACTCCAACAAAAAGGCAATGGCTTACCAAGATAACAACTTTATACTTTCACCTACTTCTACTTAATCAGGATGTTGTGTTTCAGGGTTTTTGTTTTGTTTCGTTTCAGGGTTTTGGCTAAGGTGGCGAGCAGAAATGGCGGCACCAACCAATACAATTTATGTATATTGCTTATTTATTTACTTCGAAACTATTGTCACAGTCACAGGTTGGGTGGCAACTATATATTCAAACGAAGCCATCTAGTATATATGCATCATGTTAGAATATAGTCAACATCAATAATCAAAACCATTGGGAAGTAGAGAGATTCATGGTGTAAAGAAGGAGATATTGTTGGTGGCTTATCGTTTTGTTAAAGAAAATTTAAATTCTGAATGTGATAAATTTGAGGAGGAAACTGAAAAAAAAAGTGACCGTTGCAGTTAAAAATGGAGGAAGAGATAATATGCAAGCCGGCTAGGCCGGCTCATGAAACGTGCCTTTCGATTTTGCTTAGAAACAAGGGAACCTCCAATCCCTCTCTTTGCGGTCAATTGCTTAAGGGGACGGATTCTTTTGCTAATAAAACCCCATGAACCTCTGCTTCTTTGTTGTTGGTATTGGACACCGTGTGTGCTTATAGTTTTGAGTGCATTCGAAAAGTTGCAGAAGAAAGAAAGAGAAAAGATGGTGAGCTTTTCTGAGGATCAACTTGTTGGGGTTGGAAAAGTAGAAGAAGAGCTCAATCTTCCTCGTCCTGATCCTCTTGTGTTGGAGCTCAACCGTTTACAGAACCTTGTCAAAGGTTTAACACTTTTGTCTTCTGATTATCTGACGTGTGCTATTGTTTTTCCTGTTTCTGCGACAAGTTTTCTTGTGTATTTATTATGATCAGTGCAACAGTCTTTGATCATTTTATGCACCATCATTGAAGTTTCTTTGATGATCATGAGTTGGTGGCCTGCTGAATGAAACTTTGATAGGACATCTCAAGTCGTTTATGCATAGAACTTAGGAGATGAAAAGAAATATTATTTGGTCTGTGGTTTTTGTTTAAAGAGAAGAAAATGGATACTCTACCTGATTTAACAATCCATAATAAGCATTTCTGGAATCTGTTCCAGATAGGGACAGGGAGTTAGGAGCTGCTCAAGGGGAAGTCAAAGCTTTAAGGGCAACTGAAGCCTTGAAGGACAAGGCTATGGAAGAGGTACTTTCTCAGAAAAACAAAAAATGGGTACTTAGGGAATAGGTTTAATATTCTTTAACAGTATCAATGATTGTATTATTTTGTTTTCTTTTTCTCTTATATTTATGGTGCAGCTCCACAATGAATTGAACAAACGAGAAGAGAAACGGAATGCCACTCAAAGTCTTCTGGAGCATAAGGTGTGCATGTTATTACAGAAATTTTATAAAGATCTGGTACTAAGTTGGTGAAATTTTCTTTGTAGAATCTTGAAATAAAAAAGCTCATCAACGAAAAGAAGGACGCATTGGCATCACAATATGCTGCTGAAGCAACTCTTAGACGGGTCCATGCGAATCTGAGGGATAATGACTCTCCTCCTATTGAGTCAATCATTGCTCCTCTTGAGGCAGAGATCAAGATGTACAAAAATGAGGTATGCTTGTGGAAGAATGAAATTTCTTTAAGAGGAATTCATATATTTCTGCTACCAAAATACAAAATGTTTTTAATCTCTTCGCCCTTTTCAGATTGCATCATTACAGGAGGATAAGAAGGCAATGGAACGTCTGACCAAGTCAAAAGAGTCTGCTCTACTTGAAGCAGAGAGGATCCTGAAAAGTGCTTTAGAAAGGGCACTGATAGTTGAGGACGTCCAGAACCAAAACTTTGAGTTGAAGAGACAGATTGAAATCTGTCAGGTATGGTTCCTTGGAAATTATATTGTGTTTTGGACAAGGACAGACAATGAGGAGTTGATGCTGAAGGGAGTTTTAAGTGTGGCATATGCAGGAGGAGAACAAAATTCTGGATAAAACAAATCGTCAGAAGGTTTTGGAAGTTGAAAAGCTGAGTCAAACCATCCAGGAACTTGAGGAGGTCATTTTAAATGGCGGAGCTGCAGCCAATGCCATTAGGGACTACCGGCGACAAATTTCTATGCTAAATGTAGGTGTTAAGAGTAAATGAACGCTCTCAGAATTATGAGTCAATTTAAGTACATTATATGAATCGTGGAGAAGGGATAGCATAGATGTAGTATTGACACCTGACCCTAACCCAACATTCCAGGAAGAGAAAAGGATGCTTGAGAGGGAGCTGGCTAGAGCCAAAGTCTCAGCTAACCGCGTCGCAACAGTTGTGGCCAATGAGTGGAAGGATGAAAATGACAAAGTTATGCCTGTCAAACAATGGCTGGAAGAGAGAAGGCTGTTGCAGGTATTTCCTTTCAAACTGAATTTATGGAAGTTTAGCCAGGATATGTTCAAAATTAGCATGATTTACATGTCCTGCCTATAACCATGTCTTTCCTGTTTAGTACTTCTATATGCGTTTCTTATGTAGGGAGAGATGCAACGACTGAGAGATAAGCTAGCTGTAACAGAAAGAACAGCTAAGGCAGAAGCACAAATGAAGGTGAATTTTCACCACCTTCTCTTCCATTTTGTTCATCTGAATTTATTTCCATCTTAAACTGTCAACTAACTGTTAATATCAATACAATTTAATTCAGGAGAAGTTGAAGATTAGACTAAAGACATTAGAAGAGGGTCTAAGGCATGCCTCGACTTGCTCAGTGAACTCAAATACTTTGTATGGATGTGTTAAACCTGAAAAGACCACTAACATCTTAGGATTCCTGACAAGTAATGGAGATCTTAAAAAGAGATCTACCTCACAACCGAGGGGTTCCACCATCAGCAGAAACTCTCCTTTGCATCAGCCAACAACAGAAATTGGAAAACTAAATGACAGCTTCAAAAATAAATATGGTGCTGCAGAAAATATGCTTAAGAGAGGTATCTGGGCACCTAGAAGCAAAGTTATTGATAACAATGAAAAGGAAAACACTGTAGTGAAGGCAAATACTGATACCTGTACTGATGAGCGCAAGAATGATAACACAACAAATTCAGCAGAAGTAAAGAACAAGGGTAACAACAGTTCTGATAATGAGGATGTGGTTTCAGGGTTTTTGTATGACAGACTACAGAAAGAGGTCATAAATTTGAGGAAGACCTGTGAGGCTAAAGACAGTAGTTTAAATGCTAAAGAACAGGAAATCCAGGTTGAGTAGTAGCCAAACTTTCTTGCTATCTCTAACTATAGCCTTTGAGGTATTGACTTGAGAAGGTTGATTATTTTGTAGATGCTGATAAGGAAGGTTGAAACATTGACAAAAGCAGTTGAAGTGGAGTTCAAAAAAGCCAAGAGAGAAGCAGCAGCTAAAGAAAGAGAACTAGTTTCAGCAAAAGTTGAGCAGCAGACCAAAAAGGTTGCAAGGACAAATTCACCAAGAAGGTACAAACCCTTTCTTTTCGTTATGGTCAATCATCTAATGATAGAATAAAATAGTAACCCTTTTCGGATGTGGACTGGAACAGGTACTGCGTTTAGTTTCCTGAAGAATTGTTGGATTGGATCAAGTTGTAGTCCACCTGAAATTCATTTCATTCAAACTACATTTCTGGTTTTTTTTAAATGTATATGCGGTTCTCTTTTTCTGATATTAGCTAGTTGAAATAAAGTCCTGATTTGAATGGAAAAGAAGGTTCTGACATTGTACATCATAAGACAGCTGAATTGTGTTTGAAATTTACACGAGTGGTTGCAATCTATTTTGGTTTGTATATACTGATGTCTAGCAATTATGAAATGCACAGTACAATGGTAGTGATTTCAGACTCGCAGAGAAGGATGCATCAGTTGAATGTGATACAGATCTTGCAACATATTATAAATTTTAATGCTCATTGAACCCTGAAAGGTACTTTAAATGGTTGTTCCAACTTAAGGATAATAATAGATCAGGTCGGGTACCAGCCCCTTCATGTACAAATATGGTGCATTACACCCAGGCTTCATTTTTAATTGGACCAATTCATGAAAAGCTAAACATTTGGCAGTCTTCCTGGTATGGATTAAAAGCACAGGAAGACTAAAAGAGCTCTGGATTTGCTTTGAGCAAAAACTTTAAGCAACTAGAAAGCCTATGTAGTATCTTCTCTTCTTCTAAGAACTATTTCTCAACCGTTCATTAAATTATACTTTCAGAAACTCCCTGAAATCAAAAGCGCAGGTAAAAGAAAACTTTCTGGGACTTGCTTTTTGCTTAAAACTTCTGCACCTCCTGAATCGTAGCTAAAGATGGCTGCCATTTTCTTTCTGCTTTAGACTTCAACTCCTTCACATCTCTCAACAGCAACTCCAGCTGTTTTCTTGTCAACAAAATTTTGATTCTCTGCATTCCACAAGTTCCTGACTTGCCTAAACCCACTCGCTTGCAAGCTGGGTCTTCAATTGGTGGCATGAGATAATAAACCTCCCCAGGATCTTGCTTGGTTCTGAACTCTGCTTCGAACTCTGCTTTTCCTCCATTGCAGATGAGAACTCTGTTCTCCCCAGGTTGTGAGCAGCAAGGTAAACGTATACAATTTCCCATTTTAGCAGTGAAGAATATGAACCAAAGACTGGTATAAATGAATATATAGTAAGCTTTAATTGACTCCACTGTTGGAGGCAACTCATCGTGCAACCCATCTCATGACTCCATGACCCTCTCCAATATTTTAGGCAAAAACAGAGACTTTTCATTTCATTACTTCCAATGCACTATCTTTGAGGATATTTTTCTTTTTTTTTGGGGGATGTTTTAAGGCAAGTCAAGTCAATGTAAATATGATGAGAAAGTTAGTGTTTAAATATGTCAAAGTCAACCATTTTCTATATTAGCTAAATTATTTTTAAAAAATACAACAAGAAAATAAAACGTTCTTAACGTATCCAGTAATAGAAAAGGTACAGTCTTTCTTGTAACTTATATTCTAATTAGTAATGGCTTACCATCTTTATTGTTAAGCATGTAGTGCTCTTTGCTCTCACTTTTTGTCGCGTGTTATTTGTTGCTATGTTCCTTTTAAATAGTGTCTTTATTAGTGTCGTTGTTATGTGTCCCCGTTATCGTGATTCCTTTCATGTGGTAGAGAGTTGAAGACGATGATGCAACTTGTAAATAGTAAACTCTCTAGCATCGATGATAACTCTGCTGTCCTGACAAGGTCCGGAAAAAACTTTGCTTATAAGTCTTTGACGTTTCTTTATTATCATACTTTGTGGTATTATTATTATTACTACTACTACAACTACTACTATTATTATTATTATTATTATTATTATTATTATTATTATTTAATTTTAATTTTAATATTTTTTTACTAATTATTATATTCATTATATATTTTTTTTGTCTATTTTTTTGTTTTTTTTACGTTTTTAACCTGCATCACTATTATCCTGTAACATTTGCATGTAGGTTTATTGGAAACAGCCTCTCTATAATATAAGAGTAAGACTGCGTACTATCAGGCCCCTAGACCTGCTTCATTGCGAGACTTCGGAATATGATGATGACGACGACGACAAAATATTTTTATTTATTCTTAAATTTAATTTAATTTAAAAATATATAAACATATCTTTTATTTAATTTAATTTTAAAATATATAAACATATCTTTTATTGAATCACTAAATTATAATAATTACATTTTAATAATTTTGTGGTTTTTATTTAATATACCTCTTTTGTTAAAAATCTTTAATACTTAAAAAGAATAACACTTCATTCAATAATTATGATTTATATGAACAATTATTAAAATAAAAATAAACTAAGGAGATAAATTTGGGAAGGATTTAATAAGTAGGGAATGAAAAAGATGTGTTTGATTTTATATTATCACCATGTGGACAGTATTTTCATATCCAACTTTCGGAGGAATGCTTGATATCCCGAAACATGAGTTAAATGAAAACCATGACTGAATAACGGAGCAAGTGTCACAAGCATGTTACTAGTTGTCATGCCTGTGACACTCCCTTCTTTCTTTCTATTAAATATTTTTAACAATAAAATATAATTAATTAAATACAATTAATTAATTAAAATAATATTATAATATAATTAATTAAAAATAATTAATTACAATATATTTAATTAAAGTAATATTACAATATAATTAATTACATCATTGCATTAATATAATTAATTAAAATATATTAAAATTGGATGTAAATTAAAAGTTTAATAAAATTTTATTTATAATATTTTTAACAAATCATAATAATAATAATTTAATAAACTTTTATTTTTAAATATTTTTAACAAATTATAATAATAATAATTTTTATTATAACTAATTATTATAATTATAATAATTATGTTCATTTTGTTTTCACTCAGCTATATTTATTCTCCTTCTTAAGGGCATAATAATTTTATGTGTTAAAAAGAGTTTGTATCAGTTTTATAAACTTTTAACAATAGATTATAGTTGTTCGTTTTCATGTAGTGTTAACTGTTCATACCGCTTCAAATCGAAGAGTGCAAAAGTGCTACAGAACGAGAAAGAAGAGAACTTGAAGGGTTTATGTGATGCTGTATCTTCCATTTTTTCTACCGGTAGGTTACACTTTACTTTTCAGCACAGTTCTATGATTCTTTTTTTTTTTTAGTTCAATCTATAACTATCCATTTTATTACCATTTTCCCGTTTCACGAGCGGGGTTCCTGGGACTTCACTGTTTATTTTATCATGAATTTCGAACGTTTCTAGTTTGATACCGTTATTATGATATGTCACTTCGTGAAAATGGGTAATCGGTAGTTTTGGGTTTAGGTTCTTGTTTAGTGAGAAATAAAACCTTTTTTTGTACTTGTTTTGATTCTGGCCTTTTGTGCTCTTTGAAGGTTTTAAAGTGTTTCGGCTCTTGAGGTAGTCAAGTCTTTTGGTGAAGGCTTGATATAGAATTTATTTGAGTTCAATTGATGGCATCTTTACCGGTGAAGAACATTTGGATTAGGAGGCAGCAATGTCCTTGCGGGGATTGGAAATGTTATGTTAAGTATGAAGGAGAAAGTGAAGAAACGCAAGGGACATCTCAGTTGGGAAAATTTGATGCTGGTGAATCTGAGGCTATGGTATCCCCATATGTGGGAATGGTGTTTAAGAGTGATGATGATGCATTTGAATATTATGGGAATTTTGCTCGGAGAAATGGATTCTCCATAAGGAAAGAGAGGTCAAGATTGAGCCCACAATTGGGTGTTTACAAGCGTGATTTTGTTTGTTACCGTTCTGGGTTTGCACCACCTCGGAAAAAACCAACTGGGGAACACCATAGAGATAGGAAGTCAGTGCGCTGTGGATGTGATGCAAAAATGTATTTGTCCAAGGAAGTCATTGAAGGGGTTTCTCAATGGTTTGTCGTGCAATTCAGCAATGTGCACAATCACGAGCTTTTGGAAGATGACCAAGTGCGGCTTCTTCCAGCATATCGGAAAATTCAAGAGTCAGATCAGGCGAGAATTCTGTTACTTTCAAAAGCTGGTTTTCCAATTCACCGGATAGTAAAGGTTCTAGAGTTAGAAAAAGGGATTCAAGGTGGACAGTTACCCTTTCTGGAGAGGGATGTTAGGAACTTTGTCCAAAATCGTAAGAAAATTGTTCAAGAGAATGATGCTTTACTCTCTGAGAAGAGAGAAAATGGTATCATGGAACTTCTTGAAGCATGCAAAGATACAAAAGAAGTGGATGAAGACTTCGTTTATGATTTTACATTAGATGTCAATGATAAAGTTGAGAACATTTTATGGTCGTATGGTGATTCTGTTCATTCATATGCCGCATATGGTGATGTGGTTTATTTTGATACCAGCTACCGTTCAGTCACTTATGGTTTACTTTTTGGAGCCTGGCTTGGAATGGACAATAAAGGGAAGACCACATTCTTTGGTTGCGTCTTGTTACAGGATGAAACTCCAAGCTCCTTTGCATGGGCCTTGCAGGTTTTTCTACTTTAATCTGTTTTGTTGGTTTAAATTTCTTCAAGAAATCTGACAATTTTTATTTCCTCTTGTTTTTATGCAGGCTTTCATCCATCTTATGAAGGGAAACTGCCCGCAGACCATTATAACTGATCTTGACCTTGGGCTTAAGGATGCTATAAGAAGTGAACTACCTAATGCCAAACATGTCATTTCCATATGGAGCATTCTGCCCAAGGTATCCAGTTGGTTTCTGCCACTTGGCCTTCAGTTTCGAGAGTTTAGATCTCAGTTTGATGAGTTGTATCGTGTTGAGAGCTCTGAAGATTTTGAAGTGCAGTGGAATCGCATGATTTCCATGTTTGGACTTAGTTTGGATAAACACATTCAATTATTATATTCTTGTCGGTCGTCATGGGCATTATCTTACACAAGAGGCCATTTCTGTGCTCGCATGGAAACTTCAGCATATATGAAGTCTGTAGATGTTTTACTCAAAAGTATCTGTAGTACAGATATATGTTTGCGCAGCTTCTTTGATCAGGTATCAATTAGAACAAGATTCTACGAATCATCGATTAAAATTTGTTTCATTGATCCCTTCTTTTTTTTTTTTTACATTTGCCTGGTGCACTAACAGGTTGGAATGTCTGTCAATTGCCAAAACCATTCACATCAAGATACGCAATATATACCTAATAAATCATGTATACCTATTGAAGAGCATGCACGTACAGTTCTTACACCATTCGCCTTCAATGCTTTGCAACAAGAGCTAGTGCTAGCAATGCAATATGCTCCAGCTGAAATGGCTGATGGATCTTATCTTGTACACCACTTCAAGAAGATCGATGAGGATCGTCTTGTTATATGGATACCAGAGGATGAACAGATTCACTGCTCTTGCAAGGAATTTGAATCTTCAGGAATACTCTGCAGACATGCTCTTAGAGTATTTATTTTGAAAAACTACTTTCAGCTTCCTGGAAAATATTATCGAATCAGATGGCGGCAAGAAATCTCTCAAGTTTTATATGAAAATCAAGACACTCATGCTAATGGTGATGAATGGCTGCATGAATACCAGTCTCTTATAGACATGCTATTCAGAGAGTCATCAATCACAAAGAAGCGCAGTGATTTTGTTCGTAATGTACTGCCAAAAGAATTGTCGAGGCTTCTTACCGAAGTTAGAAATATGTCAGAGAGTGACGGAGCTGCTGTGGACTTGACGCACTCACCATTCCATTAACACAATATTGATGGAAGCTAATGGTGATGAGAACAAGGGATGGAGGCTGCAAGCATCTTGTTACATATATTCACTTCAGTCAAAGGTATCAACAATTTTGTGGCAGGAAGACTTATTAGTATGTTTATTATTATTTCATATGAAGGCAAAGTATTGCTATTTTTTCATTGATATCTGCTAAACGGATGCAAAGAATGTGAATTGGAATGAGTTGAACTAAATGACTGCTGTACAGTGTTCAATATCTAAACGTCTTTTTTGCTTTCCGTATTGAGAGCATGAAACAAACTTATGACTAGAGCTTGCTTCTTGTCTTTGTTCTCCCCTTATTAAGTTTTGCTTGATATATTGTGATGAAATAATATAAAGTACCGTCCTTCATGGTTTCCTCTGTTTGTTTCGTGTGTTAAAAAAGGTGAGTTGGAGTGTTGGCTACAACATAGTTCAACAAAATCAGAAAATTGTGAATTAAGGAAGAAAATCATTTTTTGTTTAGATATAGGAAACGGTCATGTAACTTTAATTAAGCCGTTAATCTCTTAAAGGAAGTGATTCAAGATCTTAACTGAGATGCCTTAGCAACTTGAATCATGTTCTTACTTTGTGAGTTTATGCTTAAATTAATATTTTTAATGTTTTGAAGCTTGCAAGTTAGTATAAAGATGCATATTGGTTGCACCGAATATGGTTCCAATTGTTATTCTATAGTTTACTTGATTACAGGCTGGAGTGTTTAAGTCACCTGAATCGTATAATGTGAAATCCAATTAATTCTCAAGGATTGAGTCCCACAGATTATCTGATCGCTCCAAATTTGTGCTTATGTTTGTTAGAATTCTGCAGTTGGCAATATCTGTGTTTATTAGTAGCTATTGTTGTAAATATTTTCCTTCATGTCGATATGCTTGACAGTGCTGGAAAATTTGAGCTGAGTTTCTGTCATATGTGCTTTAATCATATATTTTGAACATTCAGTGGGTTACCGTGCTCAAGCATAAAGGATCTAATAGTTTAATCAATTGCAGATTTGTCCGTGGCTATTATGTCTTGCATGTTGGAGATTCTGCAATTGGCTCTAAAGCCAAGTGGTTGCATTGAAGTTTAATGAAGCTGGATAAGTATACGTTCATTGCTAGGACGCTACAGCTTTTCAGAAATCCACTGGAGCTCAAGAAAAGTTTTAAAAGGAGCATTGGTGAATCTTTGTACTTGGCGCTGCCATCTGGTTTCTTTCTGAAGTTAGTACTTTTTCTTTTGTGGAACTTTTGTCACTTCACCTTTTAAATGGCATCGTCTATTTTATGCCAGAATCGCAAAATGGTAACAGTTTCCAGGCGTGGAAGATTCACCGGTGAAAGGAGCTTTACCATTGATCTACTCTCCAGGCTTTTGGCCAGAATGATCATGTAAGCTTGCCAAGTGGAAGGCCCCTCACCATGGATTTCAAGGACCCATTACACCTTGTTGTACTGATATGTGTACTACCAGAATCAGGCAAGACGGTTGGTTTTCTTTTCAGGCTGATTCGCTGTACTGTTCCATAATGGAATTATTGACAATAGTTTTGGCACTCACCATCTTGTCTCCATTTGCAGACAGATAGAAATGGCTTCTGCAAGTTGCAAGCTTCTCATCCACCTCTCCCACTCTATGGTCCTTCTAGCAGTGACCATGATATTTGCGGAAGAACTTCTAACCACATGGACATGACAGCCTTATGAGTGGTCAGTTTCTGAACTGTACAATGTAGAAGCTGACAAAAAGGCAATGCTTATCTGCTTCCAAATATTATCTCATCTTGTTATTATCATCTAAATATCGACATCCATATATTTCTTGTTAATTAATTATTCAATTTATAACAATTTCTTTTAGAGGAGTAAAGAACTTTTTTTAATTATATTTTAAAATTGTTAATTTTATTTAATTTTTAATAAAATATATTTTTTATTAAATTATAAATATATAATTAAAAAACTATAATAATAGGATTTATTTTCCACATAGCTGGAAGATAACGGTTGACCAGAAAATTAATTTCCGATGACCCCATTCTAGTTGGACGACCGACCATTTGACCGTGCTTTTCAAACTCCGTACTATCACAGCCGACTTGCAACTACTCGTCATTACAACTCCAAAATATTTTCAGTTTTGTCCCGCAAATAATTGAATTAATTATTTATTTATGTTGAAATTTCTTCGATTTCTATTTGTACGGATAATTAAATTTAATTTATTTTAATAACTCTTATTATTTAAGATAGGTTAATTTTCAAATTTTTTAAAATTACGAAATTAATTTTTATTTAACAATATTTTTTAATTAACTTTTAAATTTTTTCAATTATATTTTAATTTATCAATAATTTTATTTAATTTTTTTAATTAATTTTATAACAATTTAATACTAGTTAAATTTTTTAGACTTTTTTTTTACTTTCGTGTAAATTCTTGAAATTCCACTTGGCTGCCTGAAACACTTATCTTAACATAATTATTATTTTATTTGACTAAAATTGGCATACCTGACTGCCTAGAGATCAAATCTCCTGTTCCACTCATGATATTTTTATCATATTCTATTAAATTTTTTTCACATATTTATGTGAATTTCAAATAAGTATATGAATGAGATTTAATGAAATAGCGTTGGAATAAAATAACTGAAACGGAAGATTTGATATATACCACCTATCACTTAATCTCTAGCATTTTCTACAAATTATTATTTATATTTAAATTAGTATAATAGTTATTATTAAAATTTAAGGAATTTGAATATTATATCGTTAAAAATAGATATAAAATTAATTAAATATAATAAAATTATGAAGAAGGTATTTGAATGAATATTACTGGTAATTCACAGAGAAACCAGCCTTCTATTGCATTTGTATGTGAAGTTGTGAACACAGAGAAATGAAGAGAAACAACATAAACTTGACCTTCCATTTCTTAAGAAAAAACGAAAGCGAAAGGTCACAAATTCAACAGCAGAAGCTAAGTAGTTGTTAACTTCAGACAGCTATGAGTTGCTGTTGAGCTTCAATCCTGATCTCTTCCTTCATCTTCCTAATGAACTCCTCGAATTTCCTGTTCAGCCCCTCTGTACTCACTAGCTCTTCATTTGCTTCCATTGATGGTGCTTCTCCTCCATACTCGTCCCCCTCTTGTTTCACTGTAAAAACTCTTTCTTCTTCTTTTTCCCCTTGTTTCACTACATCTTTTTTGATGGAGACTTCACCTTCTAATCCTTTAATGTACGAAGTTTCTTCTTCTTTCTCTTC
The DNA here is from genome assembly GCA_025629825.1 of Erythroxylum guanchezii. NCBI lineage: Eukaryota > Viridiplantae > Streptophyta > Magnoliopsida > Malpighiales > Erythroxylaceae > Erythroxylum > Erythroxylum guanchezii. The sequence goes on along the minus strand of JAOTAX010000196.1, from coordinate 4,297,289 downwards.
TACTTTTTTTGGAGGAGGTTTGAGTAATGACGATGCTTCTCTCTGTACTTCATTATCTTCATCAACAAGCAGAATATCATCTTCCAAAGCCTCAAAACTTGTTGAGGTGACTTCATCCACATCATCAGCTATTGCGTCTACTACACCAGGCAACTGAGAAATATCAGACCCGGAAGAAGAAGAAGAATAAGAAGAAGACGATTTCTTGGCAAGAAAAGCAAGAATCGCAGTACAAAGGAGGAACATGTACTTCCTCTCAAGTGTACGTGAAAGCAACCAGAAAAACTCTGTAAAGAGCTGCGACTTTGAAGGGATTGGGACACGAAGAAACACATATAATATAGAGAAGAAGAACCAAAGCTGCAAGCTTCTTCTCACTAGTGATGTCAAGTTATGTTCTTGGTTGCTCTCCTCCATGGCTACTAGCTAAGCCTAGAGCAGGTTAGAGCAAGTGTGACGATGTGCTTTGTAAACAACATACGATGGGGTTTAAACTGAATGGTGTTGCTCTCTTTTATACCATAAAAGATCGACCAATTTGTCCATGTATGTAAAAGAAAGTTCTGATGAGTATCAATCAGAGGCCTAGAACATTGAAGTCACCGTAAACAAGAAAAAGAAAAAAGCTTCGTTTGAAGTTTCTTCCAGCTCCCGCCACCACACGACATAGACACGTCAGGCCGCCCATAATAATGACAAGCCACTTGCTTGACCGCAAACACATTTATGCTGTTTTGATGTCAAAGTTGGTGAAAACGTTTGTGACAGAGAGGTATACTTCCAACATTAATAGAGCAATCATAGGAGGGCATTACCCTAACCGGTGATTAAAAGGTCTTAAATTCAAGTTTGGTTATTTGGAGGGTAGTAAATTATGAGTAAATTTGTAAATATCAATTATATCGAGTACATTATTTTATTTTAAATTATTTATTTAAAATATGTGAATTATATATATTAAATAATTAATTTATTATTTTTATTATGCCTTCTTACTACAAATCGTCCAAAGGTTAAAAAAATCATTTAAAACTTTTCGTTTAGAACAACATAAAATATTCTACGAATTTAGGAGTTACGGTGAGAAGAGTCTTTGTTGATTTATGTAGTCTAACGTCATATAACTTGGTGAAGTTGTCCTTGTGCGCAATCTAACTAAGGGTAACTTGTGTGACTCCACAAGTCTAAGAGTCGTAGTAAAAAGAACTTTTTTCGATTCATATAGTTTAAAAATGTCACGCACGTATGTATTTTTTTTTTGTTTACAAAGGAAACGTTAAAGCAGCGATTAATTTAACTCCCGCATAGCTCTGTGGTAAATAGCTCCGTACTTGTCTCGTTGAATGATCACCTGGACTGACATTGGAGGCTCCTGAAGAATGTGAACGTTAAGACTGCGTTGAATTGCAATGCCGGCCAAGGTGGTATCAATGTAATTAAGGGTAATTCGTGTCTTTTAATTAAGGGTAATCCGTGTGGTATCAATCTAATATTTTTTAATCAATAACCTTTTGTGTCCTCTTGAGAGAGAATCTTCTAAAAAAATGTTCTAAAAAAACTCAATTTGAATACGAGTTTGAAATAATTTATTTTCTTTTAATTTCTTATTAATATTTATTAAGTATAAATAACTAATTCATCATATTTTTAAAAGAAATAATATTTATTAAAAATCTTAACTTTATAGCCATTACCAAAGTATAGTTCAATGGTTTTCTGTAGATACAGGGGTGGCAATTTGTATTTTTGCTTTCCTTTTTAGTGGTAAATTTATGGATAAGAAGGAAAGCTTTGATTTTTTTATGAACTATAAGAAGTGCTAATATGGGAATTCAGGACTGAAGAGGCACAAAACGCGCGAGAAGTTTGAGTCGAGTAAGCAAGCCAAAAAGGGTCGCTTTGTTGAAGATGAGATTGCCCGTAGTCCATCTCCAAGTTCTTCGGGCATGCGTACCTTCCCTTATTCGTTTTATTTCTGTGAATCTTGGAATTTACCAATATGTTTTAGTTGTGTACTAGTTTTTAATCGACCGTTGTGGGAATGCAACTTAACATAAAATTTTAAGTGTAGGCAGCGACGGATCCAGAATTTTAGTTTTGGAGGGGGTAAGAACTTAAACCATAAATTTTTTGCAGGGGCAAGAAACTATATATATGTATATATTCTGAAAAAATTTTAGTCTTGAGAAGGCAAGAACTTAAACCACAAATTTTTTGTAGAGGCAAAAAACTATATATATGTATATATTCTGAAAAAATTTTAATCTTGAGGGGGGGCTATAGCCCTTGCTAGAATTCGTAGGTTCAATTCCTACTGGATGCACACCAATGGAACCTTCCAATAAGTCTATTGGAATTGGCTCTGTATCAATAGAATCTCATTATCCATACATAACGAATTGGTGTGGTATATTCATATCATAACATATGAACAGTAAGAACTAGCATTCTTATTGAGAC
>JAOTAX010000196.1:4269235-4294729 GCA_025629825.1 Erythroxylum guanchezii | reverse complement strand
ATCCGGGATGTGATATGGTTCTGAAGGATGAACTGGATATGGACAGTTCCGATAAGATTTCTTTCTTGAACAAAAATATATTTTTTGATTTATTTCATCTATTCCATGATCGGAACGGAGGCGGGTACCCGTTACACCACGATTTTGAATCAGAAGAGAGATAGGTCTCTTCAGAGAGAGCGGTGGAATCAATTACAAAAGTTTTGTAAAGTTGATACAAAATGGAAGTGTTAGCCAGCTAACCACAGAGAGATTCGGGTTTCCATAGTAAGGCCCGTCGGGAGCGTCCGCCTGGAACTTGGTTAGCTCTGGCTGGTTCTTCAAGAACTCAACAGCATCGTCCACATACTCACCCTTCAGCTTCTCTTATTTTGCTTGCAGAATATCCCAGGAGACAAGCTCATCAGACAGGCTATGAACAATCACATCAACGATCGCATTGCCGACATAGCTGCGAGGCAACTGTGGCTGCGTCAATTTGCGAATATCAGCACACACATCTAAGGCTGTTGGCTGCTCAGGTTTCAGTCCTCTTGCTTTCGTTGCACATCTCCACAATTGTCCTGCTATGGTCTCATATCTACTGTAACCCCTGCTGCTCTCTGAATTTCTCATCTCATCAGCTTTGTTCATTAGTTTTTTGGTTATGCTCAATGTTAAACAAAGGGTCTTCTTTTTCTTCTCTTCTGAATTACCAGATTGCCCAAGTAAGAGACAAGATGTGAGTGCCTAAATTATTCTCTTTTGAATTATTTTCATGAACAATTATTATCATTCTCGTCATACTCAATTTGAATATGAGTTTGAAATAATTTATTTTCTTTTATTTTCTTATTAATATTTATTAAGTATAAATAACTAATTCATCATATTTTTAAAAGAAATAATATTTATTAAAATTTATAAACTTTGAATTCCAATTTTTTTTGTTTTAGGATAATTTTAAAAAATATTTTGCACATTGAATGATTAATTTTAATTTTCAATTGTTGGATTTTAAATTAAGTATCACAATGATTTTCAGTTCCGTAAATATTTTTAATTTAGGTATGTTCAAAATAAAATTATTAAAGAATAATTAAATTATATTGGCTATAGTTTTATTACTTAGGATTCAATAATTAAAAATTATTTATTTAGTTTATAATAAAATCAAAATTATGATAAATGAAAAAATAAATTTTCTTTTGATAATAACGACAAAAAATGTAAAGCGAAAACTCAATCAAATAATTTTTTATATAGAAAACATAAACTAAAATCATAAATTATACATAAAATCAAGCTCAATTTTGTCTTTATAATTTACAGTCATTATATAAGCAATAAGTAGTACGGATGTTAATCCATGGCCCCGGCCAAACTAATAAAATAACATCGTTTTGTAATTTAAAAAAAAAAATAAAGATAGGCTGGCTCGATTCGACCTACTAGTGGCCCATCCGGCTACGAGCCATCTGATCAAGGATCGGACCGGGCTAGGGTTCACTGGCATCCCTCATAATTAGTTGTTAAATAATAAAGTTGTAGTTAGTATTTTGTGCAAATTTTTTTAGTAATTGAAGATCATATTTTGTTTAGGTTAGTTCTAGTTTCATAAGTAGAATAGGATTAGCTTGCAAGTGATTATTTTATTATGTTTTTGGTCTAATGGGAAAAAAATTATATTGTAAATAAAAACATCACCAAGACCATCATTATTAGTTTTATTATTGAAAAGTAAACTTTGATGTTTTTGACAAATGTTCAATTAAAAAAACAAAACATAAGATAATTTAATCATTTTAACTTTTAAGTTAATTCTATTTAAGATAATTACTTTAAAAATTTTATTTGGGTATATAAAATTAAACCGGTTTAATCAATTTAACAGTGAAAACTTTAAATTGATAAATTTTTTGATTAGATTTTTAATTTTTTGGTTTTATTTAGTTTAATAATTTTTGTTGTTAAAAATCAATCAATTTATTAATTAGTTGACCAATTTTTATAAACTTAATCAACTTTTATAAATAAACATAAACTAATTAATTTTTATTTAATGTTTCTTTTTTAATTAAAATTTAAATTTTTATAAATAAAGATAATCTTTTTAAATTATTTTTCAAAATTTTTGATTTTATTCAAAATTTAACTAATTTTATAATAATTTAATATCGGTTAAACCTTTGAAACCTTAAATTTTTTGTTTTACCCGTTTAAATCGAAATAGTAATAATTAAAATCCTATTCCTAACATGAATTTAAAATTAAATTCATTAATTTATTTATAATTTAAAAGAAACAAACATCGGGGTCCCGTTGAAACTCTTTTAAATCCGTAAAACCCCTAAGCGCTCTCAAAAGTCAAAAGTCAAAACCCTTGCTCTGTCCAGTTCCATTCCTATTACAGCAGTTAAAACGACTGGCAAGAGCAGACCTACTTGTAAAGAGTTACTCAACTCGCATTCGCTCAAATTCAGTACAGTCGATGGTAGAGAATGCATTATAGGAAGCGGAAGATTGATGGGAAAAGAAGCTCCTTCTCTCGGAATCAAGCGTCTTTCCCTGGTACTCATTGTTTTCTCCTTAGTTTTTTACCCTTTTATTTTTGATTTGGTCTTCTAGGGTCTTTTGGTTTTTGGACAAGAAGCTGCAGTATTGTTGATACACTGGGACTGCTTTTTAAAAATCTCAACTTTATAGCCGTTACCCAAGTATACTGCAATGGTTTTCTGTAGATACAGGGGTGCAATTTGTATTTTTGCTTTCCTTTTTAATGGTAAATTTATGGATAAGAAGGAAAACTTCAATTTTTTGATGAACTCTAAGAAGTGCTAATATGGGAATTCAGGACTGAAGAGGCACAAAACGCGTGAGAAGTTTGAGGCGAGTAAGCAAGCCAAAAAGGGTCGCTTTGTTGAAGATGAGATTGCCCGTAGCCCATCTCCAAGTTCTTCAGGCATGTGTACCTTCCCTTATTCGTTTTGTTTCTGTGAATCTTGGAATTTACCGATATGTTTTAGTTGTGTACTAGTTTTTAATCGACCGTTGTGGGAATGCAACTTAACATAAAATTTTAAATGTAGGGATAGGTCTCTTCAGAGAGAGTGGTGGAATCAATTACAAAATTTTTGTAAAGTTGATATTTGAATTGCTTATTACAGGTGATTTGGTGGATGAGAAATCTAGTGGCGCCCCTTCAGCAGTTTCAGTGTATAAAGAATCATCAATTTATGATAGCTTGCTAATGACACTGCAATCTTCCAATGTGTCTCTTGCTGATGCTTACAAGAAGCGGTAAATGCTATGATTTAGTGAATCATTCTTGATTTTCCTTTTCCATTATTTTTAGAAAAAAGGAATTGCTTATACTTTCTCACCTATTCTTTTCTGCTGCCCTTGTTCCTTTTTGGTTGAATCGTACATGTTATGCTGCCACTTTTCTTCTTTTGTATGTGATATATTGCTTTTTTCTTATGCACGTTGAACATCTAATTTTGATACTTATGGATTTTCCATTGTGTATTTTTATGCATAAAGTATGTTTATTCATGCTGTTGAAATGACCTGCTTCAGACATTTTATAATGCTAATATTTGAAGGTCTGAATGTTCTATACACACATATGACTCATGGAATCAAATTTCAATTGCTGATTATCAACAATTCTTATCAAAACGTCCACAAAGGCGAAGTTTGCATGTGAGATCTGACATGTATTGGCAATTAACATGTTTTTTTTTTCCCTAATATAGACGGAGAGAGGAAGGAGGAAAAAGTAGCTCAGAAGATGATGAAGATGATTTAGAATCTCTTAGTGCTTCAGAGAATGGAGGTGCTGAAGAAGGTAAAAAATGTTCTTGTATTTGATACAATTTATTTGTGAAAACCTATAAGTTCCAGTTTCTATTTTCAGGTTTGATGTCCTATCTTCATCTTCTTTTGACCATGCTAACTTTTTTTCTGACAATTTTGACAATGTTACTGTTGCTTTCATTTTTTAATATAGCTATTGTAATCTTTAGTATACATCTATTTTTTGTTTTCCCATCCTCATATTGGAGGAAGAATTATCACTGCTCTCAATTTTGTTCAAGAATCATTTAATGCCCTAAACGTCTACAAAAAGATCATAGTGGTGCAATATGGTACATGTTACTTCTCACTTTGTAAGGCATTCCCTTCTTTGAAAACAATCATTTAACTTCCATTCTTTCCCTAATCTTTGTGTTGTCAGTCCAAAAAGTTTGATCTTTAATGATCTTTCCCTGAATGGGATTAACACTCCCAAACAGATATGCAGAAGAGTTTTGATACTGTATCTTTTTGAAGTTATAGAATTGGGAAAGGGGGTTGCATATCTGTATTTTCCCATTATTTAATTGCAAATTAATTGAGCAACAAACCCATATTTTTTAGTTCCTCTAGGTGAAGGAATGTCCTCTGAATAAATTAAATGATTGTGTTCACCTGCTTTCTCTATGATTGGAGAACAGTTACTTTTGGATTCAGGGTTTGAAAAAATGAAAGGAAGACTCAGTTGGTAGATTCTCGAGAAAACAATGATGAATTATCACATAATAAAGTTCCACATAACATTTTTAGCTGTAATCTTTTGCTGTATTTTGCAACTTCTTTTCTGCTTGCAGGAACTGATAATGATTCCCTTAGAAGTGATGATATAGAAAGCAACATGAAAGGGCCTGACAATAAAAACATTGTTGATGAGAATTCTGAATCGGAAAATGATACAGAGGCATCTGACATAGATCAAGAGTGCAATAAGGTAGTTGATATGCAAGCTGCTTTGGATACAGGAATATCGAGAAGGTGCTGTACATTAGTTTTATTGTTTTTGTGGTTTATTACCCATTTGTCTTCCAATTCTTACTTTCAGATAGATATCATCAATGCAAGATTCAGATGTGTCTTAACTCTTAAGAAATAGTTTACATACGAGTGAAAATGGAAAAGGGAAAAAGCTAAACATCCTAGAAACCTCATGGTTATGGAGATTCAGAAGGTGGAAAATATATTAAGATGGTAAAAGAGACAAATTTATGGAGATTAAGATGGTGGTGAAAGCATGTTAAGATGGTAAAAAGAGACAAAATTTACTCATAGTTATAGACTTTGGTTTTGAGTTGATCAATTCATCATGAAGTAAACATTGCCAGGATCCCTACTTGTCAATTTGGATTAGAATATGTTGCTCACGCTAAAACATGAAAGCTTGTAACAAGTTCCTTTCTGCTTTGTCAATTGCATTGATTGTCCAATGTTGAAAACTGCCTGATTGGCATTGAATTTATTCTTCTTATATTACATGTGATGTAATTTTAATTTCTGATTGAAACTCATCTTTGATAACTTATGTTCTTGTCTTCCATAAGTTCTCATAGTTTACCGTAGTGCTCTATGTGCAGTCCTTTCCATATCCACTTGGATTACAAGTTATCAGAAGAAGAAGCAAATAATTTGTCAAACAAAAAACAGAAATATAGCTGGGAAATACCTGCTTTTGATATGCCTAATTGCAAATGGACAGGGAGTGGAGATTGTTTCCTAGAGGTGCTTTCTTTTTCTCACTTACCTATTCGGCAACGATGGCTTTCCTTTTTTATTTGTAATTGGCTCTTGAAGAGTGGTGGTAGTGATTCAGAATTTGGAATGGGGCAAAACAAGATTCTGCACAAATTTCTAATCATGTTCTACTGGGAGACAAAGCTTTACTTTTGTGTCATAGCCTCTTGTTTCCTTTTCAAACGCTGTCAATGTTCATCAAACACTTTAATTGATACCAAAAACCAAAATTAAGGTTTTAGTATTTTCTTCTCATCAATTAAGGGATTATCTGGTCCGGGATCTTGCAGGGGGCCAGGGTGTTACCTCCAAACTGTAGCCTGTAAGTGGGTTAAATTTTTTTGTTATTTTCAGGTTATTCCTGGAAAACTCTTACATTAAAATGGAAGATGCATGTGGTGTAACTTAGGGCCTCATCCTAGGTTGGAAGCTGATTAAACGTCTCATTCTACCACCATGTCGGAACTGGTTCTATTTAAGCTGCACCTTTTAGTTTTGAGTTTATAACTGAATAAAAATGTTATTACTTATGCAGAAATCTCACATGGATCCTGGTTATGGTCTCAAGCAAAGTTTATACAATCACTGGCTAGATATTTACAAGATGGCCGGAGGAAAAAAATTTCATTCATCTAAGCAGAGATACTTCTTCTCTCTTTGTAAGCCTCATATCCATATACACATACTGTTATTCAGTTCTGTTCATTCATTTGTTAGAAAGACAGTACATAATATTGTCTTCTTTGGAATCTGACTGAAGAAACCTGTACACTACACTTAAAGGAATTTGCTTCAGACCAATGATTTGACAACATATGCCTAAAAGTTTTGTCACTCTAATGTACTTGAAAGGCAGAGATGAAGTTGTTTTTGTGTGTTTAAATTCTTTACTTGTCCATATGGATGCTGTGTTAATAGAAGAATATTTGATTGAGAACATTTCTTATTTCGCATTGGTGACGAGGAAGAAAATATTTATGTGACGCTGGTGGGGGGGCAACAAGTTCCTTGCCTGGTATTGGTGGCAAAACTTGCTTGATTCGTATGAGGATGGCCTCAAAATTTGATATTTTGCTAATGTGGTTGCTACATCATCTCTGTTCGCTTCCTGAAATCCTTTAACTAATTCTGAAGCATTTGCCCTTTTCTTTTCATCTTTGCATCACAATTGGAGACTTTATAACATATGTATGTTAATTAGGCTTCTTTCAATTTTTATTTTGTTGATAATATGGAATCCTGTTTTAATAGGCAGCAGTTATAGAGATATACTGCACTCTAACAAGAAGCCGTTTTATCACAAAGGCTTGGAAGAAGACTCGAGTTTCATGGATGCTTACCTAATGCATTCAGTGCGTGTCATTGCTCTTGTTCCTTAGATAGTTCTTGTCTTATAATTGTGGTGTCTTATACTGAATAAATACAAAATATCTTGCAGCTGAATCACATTTTCAGAACTAGAGATCTTGTAAAAAAGAATGATTCCAAAGTGGTCAAGCATAAGGAGAGTTCCAAAGATGAATTTATTGCTGATGATAATTTCCTTGATCATGGTTTTACACGTCCAAAGGTAGTCTCTTGTTTCTATGTATCTGCTTACTACTGCTGAGTACACTTGATCATAGCACTGAATTTGTCCAAAGAAACTCCTGTTGAAGAGTCATTTCATATATTTAAGATCATCTTCTCTTCACTTGCTGCTTTCTGTTTTCATGTGGTCCAAATCTAAACTAAACTCTTATGGTAACTGAGCTGGCTAGATTTTTGTGACTGTGTTTATTTGTTGAGGACTTATCCCTACTTTGTTAAATTAATGAGTTTCTGAAGTTTCCTTATTGTGAGATTAAACTGAATGTGTTTCCCTTGCCAGATTTTCTCTTTGTTTAAAAGGATTAGAAACTATATGCATTTACCTGGTTGTCTTTGCGATTATGCTCCTTTAGAAGTTAATGCTTTGAATTTCAACCTCTGATTTTGTTTTGTACCGCTATGCTTTCTCAAGTCATGGTGTCCCCCTGTTTACTTGGTAGAAATTTATGTTCTCAGGTGCTTATCCTATTACCAATGAGACACATTGCACTTCGAATTGTTAAGCGGCTCATAGAATTGACTCCTCAAGCTTACAAGGTATACTTCTTTGCTTCCATATTTGCGAGCGTATCTTTGAGTGCAATTCAGGCAATAACTTATATTAAGTATGACTATATCTTGTCCCTGTTCGAGGAATTTCTAAAAATTCTATTTGAAATCTATTGTGCTAAATTTGCTTTGATTTGATGGATGTGTCTAGGATTTACAGTCTTCTGATTCATTGAACAAGCACTGGTTCTCTATGTTTATCTTGCTTAGGAGTCTAGATTCTCCTAAAATTTGGCGGGCCATAAATAGAGGGTTCAGGGTTGTTTCTAGGGTTCAAGGTGTGGGGTACACAGTGGAACTTATCATCATTCATCTTCCTGTTCTGATTGTCACCTAAACATTTTTCTATTTTATTTGCTCGTGATGAGATTCGAATCTCTACACTGTACTTCATTCTTGGCCCAGCTTATTAATCAGGTGTTTTTTTGTTCAAATGTTATTAATGCTGATTTGTTCGAAATTTCTATTTTGATCTATTGATCATATGCTAAGCTTGTATTTATTATTCAGGTTAATGTGGATCACATTGACCGTTTTGTTGATGAGTTTGGAGTTCAAGATGATGAAGAAAATATGGGAAACAAGTCTTCGAAGCCAGCTGATTATCAAGCTCTTTTTGTTGGGAAAAATACTGATGACAACTTTATGCTGGGAATCAAGTTTACAAGGTAAATCACACTTTTATTGAACGGTGGCATCTTGTGATGAACCATAAAGTTGATTTTTCATCTAAGAGTATATTTATAGACACACACACACATACACACATTTTGAGAAAGGTTCTATGGATTCTTATCATATTTGGTTCGTTTTCTTTAATAATGTCTTTTTTTTTTCTTTAATAATGTCTTTTTTTTTCTCTTTTGATTTTTATTTCAGGAAGAGCATAAAGTTATATAGTGATTTTTATTCCTCAGACATCATTATTGCTTCACCTCTCAAATTGCATGACGTAAGCTGCTACCCTTACCATGAAAATTTGTGTAGCGTAATGTATTTAGTTCCACATGATTCTCTTGGCATCTGTTGGGTTGTAGATATTTCATATCTTGTGGACATTATTTCTTCACAGGGGTGATTTGGCTTGATCTTTCCTGAAGATGTAACTAATGCCTAGCACTTCTCATCTGTGTTGGTGGCATTCATGCTTTCTGTAAATAAACTTTATGAAATTGGAATTAAACTGTAGATAATATTTGAAATCTGGAGTGCTTTTCAGCTGCAATTTGCTAGAAGTTAATTCTAACTTAAATTTATGATTTAATTGCTGCTTGCATGCTATTGGAATAGTAGAAAGCCGCACAGATTTTGTTGTTTCGAGATTCGGATTCATGCTTAAGCATTTTGTTTTCTTTAATGTAATTTTTCAGCTTGAGACACATAAAATAATAAAAAAGCTGTGCAACTTTCTACTGCAGTTAACAGAACTTTATTTTTTGTCAGAAAATTGCCAAAGCTGAGATCAATAAGGAAATTGATGTTGACTATCTTTCTTCTATAGAGGTAGTTTCTTTGCACTAGTTTGCCTTTAGGAGTATTCCTTTTGATGCTTGCCATTTTTTTAATTTTCTGTTTCTGTTAATTTATAACTAATAGATTGAGTACTTTTCATTGGATGAGCAGGTTCTAATCATTGATCATGCAGATATCATAGCAATGCAGGTAAATCGTGAATCTGGTTATTTGGTTGTTATATTCATCTTGATTTCGAAATATGTTGTTCTATCCTGTTATTCTCACACAATGTGCACCTATCTAGAATTGGGCCTTTCTAACTTCTGTTCTTGAGAAATTGAACCGCATACCTTCTAAGCAGCACGGGACTGACATCATGCGCATTAGGAAGTGGTATGTCTACTATTTATCCTGATCGATATCATGATTATCAATGTGATGCTTTAGATTTTAAGGTTCATCGTTGTACAGAATCCTTTACAGAAGTTATAGTTATCATATTTTTCTTTGTAGCTTCTTTAAACTATTAATTCAGTGATGCATGCTTTTCTTGTTTAGGTATTTGGAAGGGAATGCGAAATTTTATCGGCAAACTATACTTCTGGGTTATTATGTTAATCCAGGTAATTCTATCCTCTTCTTTTTCTCTTTCAGCCATTGGATCTAGACATAAGGTATAGGAAGTCCCAAGGCATTTTCCAGAAGTCTTACATGTACAACCATGGCATTAGTTCAGAGCAATTGACAAATTATAGAGATTAAGTTTTTCCTTGGTTTTGCACCTCCATTTTTGTGCATGTACATCACAACATCTATGTTTCTCTTGCCTTTCTGAGAATGCTGCATTTATTTCTATTTCTTGCTACTTTTGCATCTTTGCGTTATTAAAAAGTTAGTAAGCCAGGGCAACTGGTAGTTTTCTTAGTATCTGCATTGAGACCAATTATAATCAAGTTTCTTTTTGTTTCAGACATTAATGCTTTGTTCAATCGCCAATGTGTTAACTACCAAGGAAAGGTACGTTTTTTGTTTACTCCATTTGCTAAATCTTCTAGGTACATACATCTGGACCATAGGAGATAGAGCTAGAAGTTGTTATTTAAGGGCGACGAGGGACTATATAATAGCTGTAATTCCTGCCAATGTCATAGAACTGGCTTAGCTTACAAAGATTGTTGTCTTTTAATGCATTCACTTCTGCTCTTAAATTATGTTTCTCTCTCCCTGTGTTTCACATATTACTTGGGCTAAAATTTAGTCCAACTGGTGGATGGGTTAGAATTCATGTTCGCTATTATCTTTAGTATAATCAGGTATACCTTATACATCTGATCCAGCAGTATATTTAGTTGCATCAAGTGAAAACCATACATATCCTCAGTAGCTTACTCCAGTCAACTCTTTTGTATCCTCAGTAGCTTACTCCAGTCAACTCTTTTGTGGTGTTCTGAAAATTTTCACCATTGCATACTTCATTTCTCAAGAGTATGCCTAAAGTGTTATTCTTGTGACACCAGTCGAACTATTTTTTATCAGATCTTCGAACTATAAATATGTGAATCAGAATATCTGGCTCTTCTTGTGCTGATTGCATATGGCTTAAGCCATGGTTTTGTGCATGTTGAATGAATATGCACAATATTTCATCCATATTCTAATGAATAAACAACATCCTCATTACTTGGTTCAAATGTCTAACAAAGTCAAAGGGTTAGCTAAAACAAATTTTTTTTGATGATATTAATAGGTAAAGTTGACGTGTGAGTATAAAGGCATGCTTCCCAAAGTCTTACTTCAAGTGCGACAGGTATATTCAGTTTACTTGTTTAATCTACAGTATGCCATTGGTTATTCATTCACTTTTTAGACTTTTTGACAAATAATTTCCTAGGGGCATTAATTGTCAAACCCAAATTCATTATGGGAAACTAAACTGAAACTAGTTTATAATTCTAAACCTTGGCATTGGCTACGTGTATCCTCTCTCTTAATTCTAAACCTGGGCATTGGACGATAACATTAGTGAGATTGAAGTATGAGGCACCTTTTTTCAGCCAGGAAAATGTTTACAGATATAATTACTTTCTGGATTTCAATAATTGGACAAGATAGATGTATCAGAAAAAAGATCACCAATCCATGCCTTGCATCATGGGTGCATCCGTGTGTATCATGTCTTGCTATATGCTTACAGTTCCAATGATCAAACACATCTTTTATAGAGCATTACCCTGTAGCTTCTCAGTTCATTAAGAGATTCTACAATATTTTGGTTTCAGTTGCCTGATTGCTTACTTTGGCTAGTAGTATGACCAATGCATGAAGCCAGTAATTTTAAGTATGTAAGTGTTAATCTTTTGCGAATATTGACATGCTACAGATTTATGAGCGACTTGATGCAAGCTCGGTGATGGATGCTGATGATGCTCGACTTGAATATTTTACTAAGAAGGTTGTTACAAAATTTACAGTTTGACAGAAAAATGTTATCACTCTTTCCTCATTTTGGTGAAGGCCATAAAAAGAAGATTTCAGCTTTCTTAACCTTTTTAAAAGCCAGACTTGTTGTTCAGCTTCCTTTTTAACTGGCTATTTAAACATCCTGTCCTTCACATATTGGAAGCTCTTCATATAATTTTTTTTGGGGGTTTAATATTAGGAAAATGCAAGGATTGGGGAGAAAATTCAAACCATTATGTGGTTAATTACAAGATACTTTCTCTTTTATGGGTACAGGTGTTTCCAAAGATAAAGGATGCTAGCCAGGTACATGCTCAGTGTTGGAAACCATTAAATTAATCCTAATGTGTTTGTATGCCATGATTTGACTTTTTTTTTCAGGGGGGAACTATGCTATTCATTAGTTCTTACTTCGAATATGTGAGAGTTCGCAACTTCTTGAAGTCACAGAATGCATCCTTCTGCCTTCTTTCAGAGTAGGAAACCATCTCTCTACCTTTTAATCATCATTTAGTTTCCATGTATTGTTCTCCCTTGTTTTTTTTTTCTATCTTAGGGTATTCTTGTCTTCAAGTGTTATATTCACTATTTTGGAATTTTGAATTACCACTCTCTTTCTTTTCAGATACACCAAACCAAGTGATATATCCCGTTCAAGAGTTTGGTTTTTTGAAGGAAAAAGGAAAATCATGCTTTACACTGAGAGAGCTCATTTTTACCACCGATATAAGGTACTTTGGAACTGCTGTTACTCCTGCCATAGATCTAGAAAGCTTGTAATTTTTCTGCGTGGTGTCTTTTCAAGTCTGAACATTTACCTTATTTGTGACTGAAGTTGTAACACGTTTGTTTATCAACTCTTTGTGAAAAGATTCGTGGTATTCGAAATTTGATCATCTATTCTCTCCCTGAAAGGAAGGAGTTCTATCCCGAGGTGAGCATTCTTCCCGTAATAGGTTACATTGACCATCATTGGTCTTCTGACCTAGTGATGGATTCTTCTTAATTTAACTGTACACTTCTCTTTCTTTGTTGCAGGTGCTTAACATGCTTGATGGGGCACATGACACTGAATGCACAGTTCTTTTTTCTCGATTTGATCAGCTTCGGGTAATAGCTTAAAACTCTCCTGTTGATTTAGTTTGCAATGATCAGATTGTTTGGTTAGCTCCCTAGGAATGTACCGGATATTTGTAATATTTTACCCCGTCCTGGGTATGTGTTGTTTACATGGATGCGCTGTAATTCCTATCTTGGCTGTCTTAGCTGGAGAGAATTGTTGGAAGCACTTCTGCCAGAAGGATGATCACTTCTGAAAAGAACATGTTTGTGTTCTGTTGAAAGACTTGTAGCACTTCTGCCAGAACGATGATCACTTCTGAAAAGAACATGTTTGTGTTCTGTTGAAAGACTTGTATGCGCACCTGCCATTATGATCCGGTCTGTCTGTCTGAGGTGAAATGAAGATTATAATTTATGAAGGCCGCCGTTGATTGGAAGAAAACCAGTTAAGAGAGGGAGTGTTCACGACCACGGTATGCTTAGAATGCTTTTTCTCGCCGGATTTAAAGCAGCTTAAGTAAGAGTCTTCAAACTTCAAGCAACAAGCATCATATTGATGATCTCTCTGTGGATGAATGGAATAACAATGGCTGATATACATTGTTAACTATGTTTGTATTTGATATCTTCTTTTTCTAGGCCCTTGTAAGAATAGCCATTCCTTCATATGTCAGCTCCTGCTTCAACCCTCAGCTTGGCCGGTGGGAATCAGTTTTGTTTTTATATTAAATTTTCATTTTTTTAATTTATAAAAAAGCTGAGTACAAAATTCTTCTGTTTCCCCAGTTCCTATCAATTTACTTTTGGATTCTTAGTTAAATTTGTACATCGTACAAATAACTAATAAAACATCAAATCGCAGTCACAATATCATACAAAAACGAATAAACTTCTCAATTCAATTCCAGGCCTTGGATTGAATATCCAATACACACAAGATCATCATGAAATATGGTTTCTATCGACCCTATTTCTTCAAGAAAATGTACGAATTTATATGGAGAAGGAACCCTTTTTACTCTCCACCAGCTCGCTCTTAAAACCTTTCAATTTAAGGAATCTCCTAATCTGAAGTTCTTCAATGCATAGACAGCGGCATGAGGTACATGTCTATTATCTACTACAGATATGGAGAGGGCACACGATTAAAAAGTAAAATAAAGTTGAGGTTTAAAATTGGACTAACAAAAAGAAGACAACTTAGGAACATAATCAGTGGCTAAATTTCAATAGATGAAAGGCTAAATCTAACACTTAAACATAGCTTGAAGGCTAAATTCCTGAATTCAAGATACTTTGATGGCTAGAAAAGGGTGTCTAAACCCTTTTCTTCCTTAACATGTTACCTTTCTAGCAACTTTTTCCACCACATACAGACATACTTTCTTCTTCTGGCAAAAGAAGTATTATTCTTTTTATCTTTTGCACAAAGGTATCCGAGTTATAAAAGCTCCGTGATCTTTCAGTCATAAAGGAATAACTTTACCCAGTCTCTTCAAGACTAGTATTTAATAGATTGGTACGAAGCTAAATTGGTTCTTTGTTGTTTTGGACATCAAGAATAACATCGAAAACAAAAGAATAAGAATGGTTAAAAAAAGTGCATGAAGAATGTTAAAAGTTATAATTATTCTTAATGTAAATCGAAACACTTCAATGGACCTCATTAACTCTTCAACTCTCATTACTAAGTACAGCCATTATCTTTCACAAGAAACGTGAAAATCTCCATCTTTGTGATTTGTTAGTGTCCTTTAAGAAAGGGACAATGAGGGAGACAAGATCCTCTGTCTAATTTTATGGTGTTTTATTTTGTCCCATGAATCTCAGCCATTTATTTATGCAGGTTCCACGTTTATTTGTACGAGACCCACGAGAAA
Source organism: Erythroxylum guanchezii (assembly GCA_025629825.1). Lineage (NCBI taxonomy): Eukaryota > Viridiplantae > Streptophyta > Magnoliopsida > Malpighiales > Erythroxylaceae > Erythroxylum > Erythroxylum guanchezii. The sequence continues at coordinate 4,280,168 of JAOTAX010000196.1, read as the reverse complement.
CCCACATAAATAATTGGCTGAGATTTATGGGACAGAATAAGACACCGTAAAACTCAAGAAAATATTTGGACTCACAATAAGGTCATATGAGCATGCAATCAAATGAATACACGCAGAGCTGCATGCAAAGCGAAGTGACCAATGGTACGGGAATATTCAAACACGATCCCTGTGAAGATATTTGAAGAAAAAGCATTTGGTTTTCTTTCTTTCTTTTTTATTTATTTATCTTAGTTGAAGTTAACGAGGAGGAAGTTGCAGGCAACCCTGCATGAGTAACTATTGCTATATCTACATTCTTGAAATGTAGCAGACGATTTAATATTATGGGGTAAGGAAGGAGGAGATTAAGTGGTGCGTGTGGAGATGAGTGACAGATACACAGAGAGAGAGAGAGAGAGAGAGAGAGAGAGAGAGAGAGAGAGAGAGGACCAGGCAAAGACAGTAAATTACGCCGCTTTGAAAAGCAGGTTCCTGATGCTTTAATGGCGGCCCTTAGTTTCCGTATAATAAACAAACACAAAAGGGTCTGGTCATTATTTATAATTGGAACTTGACCTCCTTCTTTTTCTCTTTTCCAGATACTAAGCTTTTCTGTCAGGATTTGACTCTTTTGAGTCTTTAATTAGCTGCCATAATTATGTAGCTATTGCCTGAAACAAAGTTTAAATGTTTGTAGGGAAGAAAGCGTTTCATTACTACTCTCTTTAAACAGTTTTAATAAATGCCAACTGCTTTGAGTCAGGTAGTGTTTCGACTGGTGTTGGCGTTTCTGCTTGCTCTTTCAGTCGTATCACATATGCAATATCTGTTCTTAACTTGGGCAGACAAAGATATACCATACTTGAAAAGTAATATTATGATTACATTAATAGTAATAGTCGAAACAATTTCCGTTTAGAAAACACAAGCGTGCACATCAAGTAGATAGGAACTTAGTTCGAAAAAGTTTGTGGCAGCTACGTAGAAACTAGTCTAATAGTAACCACCATCCGATTCTAGTCTATGGATTCTCGTGTTATTAATGCACTTCCCTCGCTCATTTAGGAGCCAAACCCCCCCTCGATCTCCACCTATATTTATGCGCGTGTGTGACTGTGTTGAGTACACTTCACAGGACACTGACCGCAGATTTTTGTTTTTTCCCCACTCCTTGTTGAAGCATATCTAATCTCACACTCGTCTCTCTTCAAGGTTGTACGAGCAGTACACTCTCATGGTATCACACTTTATGTTCTTTAAGTTTGTTCATTTAAGGTAAACGTGTGCATGTCTGTATCTCTTTCAAGTGCTTACTTAGTCTGACGTTTCTTTCTGGTTCATTACAAGGCATATATACTACGGGGGTCGATGATGGTTAGAGGGTGGAGATGTCTTGATGACCGAACACCTGGAATGATGCTTCTTTTAGTTACCATATTCGGTTCTCTACTAACAGTTCTTCTAGGTATCATCTGTCCTGCTTGTTCTTATTTTCACGACGTTTACTTGTGAAATGAAAGTTATTAGAGAAAAAATGGAAGATGATGGAACAAACAGCTCTTGGCAATCAGAAGTCTGTCAAATTCGACATTATCATATAATTCAGACGAGTTTACACTTCATCTGATAAACTCGATCCATGCATGTCTATATGATACAGATGAGTAGGACATTGCCAAGTGTTGTCTGTAGCAGATAGTGTTGGTTCCAGTTTAAGGCCCTTGATCCCTGGATTTTAAAAGTTGCTTTGATTAGTTAAAATTTCCAAGTTCAATGACATCAATTCAGGTTTAGATCACAAAGAATAGTAAGTTCGGAGATGGGAATTGTTGGTTGTGCAGGCTTTGTTACGAAAAACAGCAGAAAAGAAAAAAGAGTTCATTTCCCAGATGACCATGCATGCACGCAAACTATCTAGCTATTCTTTTTCTTATGTTTAATTGAAGTTTCTTCATTTTGGCTATGGTTTTAAGGTTAAAAGTTTTTGGCTTTTGTATTTGGAAAATGAAATAATTAAGTTACAGTAACAAATGCAGTGTTGGAGTTATTTCATGGAGAAACAGTAGCTGTTAGCCAGGAGGTCGCCATTAAAAGACTAATGTTTTCCAAGGAAAACAACACTCTCTCCGCTAGGAAGCTCCTGCAGTCTACAGGTAAACTAAAACATCTCTTCTTTTAAGCATCAATAAGCAACTCATATCGACCAGAAAAGACTATACACGTTTTGTTGCTCATGTTCACTGATCACTGAACTTGCCATTGGGTACATACTGATCACTGAACTTGCCACTGGGGACATTCATTCTCGCACAAATCTTAATTGATCTTCTAATTGCCACCATCATGCAAGGGGACTGAAACTGCAAAATTCTTGGGTCTCATTCTCTGATTTTGACACTGATGAGCTGTAACTCTGTGCCGTGCAAACAGATTATGGAGATGCAAACCGCATCGGCACTACTTGCTCAAGGGATGATATAGCCATATATCAAGGCTCAGCATCACCACTTCCTAATGGAATCCCATCATTCAATGTTCAAATACTGAATGTATGTGTCTCTGGTTGTAGTATGTCTAACATTCACGTTAGCTGTGGATGGTTTAGCTCAGCCCGGTTGATCAATCCAACCGTGTTTCGACGAGTTGATTATGATGACTGCCTTGTCAATGATGGCGAGGCTCTTGGCCCTGGAGAAATTCTCTCCTTCCAGTATGCCAACAGTTTTCCCTACCAGTTATCAGTCACATCTGTAACTTGTTGCTGAGGCAACTTATAGCTGCTTTAAACCCAATTACTATTAATCCAGAGCTTCAAAACTTATTGCAGGAAGTCAAAAGTTATAGATTATGCTTGTAGCTGGGTTGGCTTGACTCTATGAACTAAAGAAATCGAACAGTTTATGCCATACAATGACCGAGGATATTGGCTCAAAAGTTAATGTGATGTTGGTAAAGATAGTCACAAGGGAATATATGACTCTAGAATAAAACACATGTGCTAGTCTATGATGCATAATGTGCTAAGCTAACTAATTCACCATGCCCAAACTCAGAATATGCAGAAATCTAGCTTACCAAATTTCTCTGCTAATCTAGCTCAAATTGTATCTTTTAGTTATCAAATGCTCAAGAGGGTGACAAAGAAGAGAGTCTTCGCTTTTCTTTATCATAATAAACAAACTGAAAGAACTGACGCTTTCTTAAGCCACAGTAATTTCCTTTCCCGATAGATATAATATCAATACGGAAAGGAAAACGAACTCAATCCCTGTGATCAAAAGAAGTTTTCTGCGAGAAATGTTTGGCATTCACAGCTTATTCAATTCTAGTAACAACAGTGGAATGTTGATACTGAATGCTAGACATTGGAAGTTTTGAGTGCTCAAGATTTCCATCCTAATACCCATAATCATAACTAAACTCAGATACACCAACCATGGCATACAGCACCTGAGAAACTATGTACAAACTGCCCCCAAAGATAACATGGAGAAGGACTGCTGATACAGGGTTCTTAATCAGTTCGACTATGGGCTGTAAAAAGAGCACCTGTACTTGCTGTAAGTGTATACAGGGCTTATCTCCTTATATTTTCCCAGAATTCTTCCATCAATGCCCCTTCAGGACCTAAAGCTAACGCCTTTTGATCACCCATCCCAGCAGAAGCAAAACACCCAGAGAAGCAGCTCCCAACACGACAAATCTCGAATGCCCATTTGGAAAAACTTGAAAAAGCTCTCTTTTTAGACATTTTTCCAGCTGGGCTTGAGGTCCATATATATGTGATATGCTTCAATGCATCAACACTTACGGCAGGATGTGTAAACACTCGGCTAACAGAGAAACGTAACAGAGAAAAAAAAGGGTACGAAGGAATGAGTATCTGAATCATTCATCATTGATAACGAAGGTTACAAAATATATACGGCTTGCCAACTCTGCCAGACGAAGTGTGGGATTCCCTGTAACTAACAAGAGAGATAAAAGAAATATTTACCGTTATTTACAATTATATACAACACTGAAGTTTCTGCGATCTTCTGGAAGCAAGGCTTGAAGGCTCGATTTGTTGGGCGCAATTTGTGGGCTTGATATCCTAACAGCACCCTCTCAAGTTGGGACAGCATCGAGCATGCCCAGCTTGAGTAGTGCAGTTGAAAAAGCTGAAGAAGAAAGAGCCTTAGTGAAGAAGTCTGCTAACTGGTGTGAAGATTTGATGTGAGCAGTGGTGATGAAACCCTCTTGAACGACATTTCGAACTAAATGACAATCTATGTCCAAATGTTTAGTGTGTTTGTGAAATACCGGATTTGTGGAGATGTGGATAGCAGCCATGTTGTCACAATAGAATGGAATAGGTGTGGAGACCTGTATGTGGAGATCGCGAAGGAGATAAGTGAGCCACCTGAGTTCGCACAATGTGGAAGCCATGCTGCGGTATTCCGCCTCTGCCGAGGATTTATTGACCGTGTTCTGTTTCTTTGTTTTCCAAGAGATGAGAGCAGAGCCAAGGAATATACAGTACCCGGACAGTGATTTTCTGGTGAAATTGCAACCTGCCCAGTCAGAGTTACAGAATGTGCATAATGTGAGATTGTCCTGGGCTAGATAGAAGAGACATCGGTTTGATTGTTCCTTTTAAGTACCGCAAAGTATGGACCAGCACGGTCCAATGTTGTTGGGTTGGAGAGGCAGTGAATTGAGTTAATTGTTGTACTGGAAAGGCAATGTCCGGTCGGGTGAAGCCAAGATATAGTAGTTGGCCGACGAGACGCCGATATTTGTCTGGATCATGTAGGGGAATCCCGTCGTCGATGGTAAGTTTGGTGCCCTGAGAGATGGGTACAGTAGTAGGTTTGATGTCGGAAAGACCAGCGTCATTGAGAATGTCTGTAATGTATTTGTGTTGGGACAGAAGCATGCCTGTTGCGGAGCGGGCAATTTCAATGTCGATAAAATATTTGGCAAAATCGAGATCCTTGATGGTAAATTCTGAATGCAGAAACTCTTTGATGGCGGCAATTAAAACCTCAGAAGGCCCCAAAATCAATAAGTCGTCAACATACAGAACAAGAGCTAGGAAGGAGTCGGTTGTACCTTTAGTGAAAAGACACGGATCCGAAGCAGATTGTTCAAAACCGAAGTGTAGGAGTTTGGATGTGATCTCCTTGTTCCACTGGCGTCCCGCCTGTTTTAAGCCGTAGAGTGATTTGTTTAGTTTAAAGACTTGGTCGTCAGGTGGGGTAGGGTGACCGGGAGGTGGGAGGATGTAGATATCTTCATCAATGTGGCCGTGGAGATAGGAGTTGTTGATGTCACAATGGTGGATTGGCCAGTTTCGTGCAGCAGCAAGAGCGAGCAGAAGACGAACAGTGGTGAGTTTGGCAACCGGGGAGAAGATGTCTGAGTAATCAACACCCACACGCTGATGAAACCCCTTGACGACCAGCAGCGCCTTCCTTCGTTCGATGGAACCATCAGGATGATGTTTAATTTTGAAGACCCACTTTGTGGCTAGAGCCTTTTTCCTTTTAAGTAACGTGACTGGTGTTCATGTATGGTTGAGCTCAAGCGCATCCAGTTCCAAGTGCATAGATTCTACCCATAATGGGTCCTTTTGAGCTGTATCAAATGACAGTGGTTCATAATCGGTGGACACATTAGCCATAAAGGAAGAGTATGGTGAGGAGAAGTGGATGTGGGAGGTGGTATCGTGGTGAGAGAAAAGGGGGATTTGCGCATGGGTATGGACAGCGCCGGCGAGCCGAGAAGGGAGATCAAGGTAATAGTCAGTGTGGTGTGCCGGTAAGTGAGTATGTCGAGTGCTTCTTCTGACTGGGACTAATGGGGACGGTGGTTGTAGTGGTGAATGGGAAGTAGAGCAATCAGGCATGTTGGGACAGGTAGTGGTCGGGGAAGGAGATGAATGGAGTTCACTTTCCGGGTAGGGTGGGGGTAAGTCTACTGGGTCGGTATTATGGGTTGGGTGGAACGAAGGTTGTAGGGGTGATGTATGTGGGTCTATCCGTGTATGTGTGGTTGGACTGTGGTGGGGTATGGTAGTAATGGGGAAAATCGTGGGCTGGCTTGTGGTTTCTGTGCGTTGTGGGGTGGTTTCATATGGAAAGGTGGTTTCATAGAAAGACACGTCCCTGTTGATTAGACGTTGTTTTGTTTCAAGATTCAATAATTTGTAACCTTTTTGATCTGGTGCATATCCAAGGAACAGGCATTTTTGGGCTCGGGGTTCGAGTTTGTCTTTTATTGGCTTTGTGTTTGTGGCATAGCAAAGGCATCCAAAAATTTTAAGGTGGTCATACTGTGGTACCTTCCCATGCAATTTTTCGTATGGGGTTTTCCAGGATAAGGTTTTGGTAAGTAATCGGTTTATGATGTATGTAGCTATTAAAAGAGCATCCCCCCAGAAAATTTTGGTTAAGTGTGCTTGGAATAAAAGAGCACGGGTGACTTGTAATAATTGTTTATGTTTGCGTTCTATGACTCCATTTTGTTAGGGGGTGTGGACACATGTTTTTTGGTGTATGATGCCCTTTGATAAAAATAGTTGTTGGCACGGGTAGTTAACAAATTCGGACCCATTGTTCGTTCGTATGGATTTAATGGGTAAGGTAAATTGTTTTTCAATAAGGGTGATAAAATTTTTTAAGGTACCATGGACTTGGGCCTTACTTTGTAACAAGATAGTCTAGGTAGCCTTGGTTACCTCATCTACGATGGTTAAGAAAAACCTTGAGCTATTTTGAGTTGGTGTTTTGTACGAACCCCAGAGGTCTATATGTAGCAATTCGAAAGGGTGTTTACAAATAACGGTATGAGTTGGGAATGGTTTTCTAGATTGTTTCGCTAATGGACAAATATCGCAGAAATGATTAATTGGGACTTTAGAATTAATGTCGGGTATATGTAAAAGCTTGTTCCTTGATAAATGACCAAGACAAAAATGCCAAACGTCAAAAGAGTTTGATGCGTTACAAATTATTGAATCTTGTAGATAGAAGTCAAGTGGAGGACCTTTAAGAGTGTTTGGTGGTAGTAAGTGGTGCTGATTGAGTTTGTAAACCCCTCCGTCGGCTTCACAGATTGCTGTTATAGAATTGGTCTCAAGGTCCTGAAAAATCACCTTATTAGAAACAAAAATAACGGCAAGTTTATTTTGATTGGTCACTTTGTTTACGGACATGAGGTTATGGTGGAAGGAAGGTATGTGCAATACGTTTTTCAAGGATAGGCCGTTTGAGATGTGTGTGTCTCCTACATGAGTGACGGGTCGGTGAGTTCCATCTGGGAGGGTAACAGGATAGAAGGAGTTGGTTTCGGCGTGGCTGGATAATAGTCGGAGGTTGTGAGTCATATGAGTGGAGGCACCTGAGTCCACCACCCATGAACCACTATCATTTTCAGCTGTAAAAGGCTCATTACAGGTTGAAAACGTACCTGCAAAACTGTCTGAAGTTACGCGGTTGGCTTCCATATTTCCCTTCCCTCTCATGAATTTCATTAGCTCCTGAACTTGCCGAGCGAGAATGTTGATGTTCACATCCTGATTGTCATTTAGGATATCATCTACTGGACTGTCCATCACTGCCGCTGCATACTCTGGTTTGCTCTGTTCTCGTTTCTCTTGTAATTCCTTATACCAGTTCGGGATTCCGTGGAGTTGAAAGCAGGTCTCAATTGTGTGCCCCTTGGCATGGCAATGGCCACATTGTTTGTCTTCTTTCCTTTGAAAAATCCTTCTCCTATCTCCACTTGAATTTTCGCCGGTGTTTTCCCTATTCCTATTTCCGCCTGGGTTGTCTCTTTTTGGAGTTCCATTTGCGTTCCCAAATCTGCTCATTAAAGCCACATTCATTTGACTACTCCCATTGTTACTAATAGACACATTCCTTTGTTTTTCTATCGTTAGAATCATAGAATAAGCTTTGTTTACTGTGGGTAGTGGTTCTATTAGCATAATCTGACTCACAACGTTATTGTATTCCTCGCGTAATCCCATCAAAAATTGCACCAGTTTAATGTTGTTCTCTACTTCCGAATTATGTGCGGCTACATCACACTTGCACTTCTTAATGGGTATCAAACATCCTAAATCATCCCATAACGTTTTGATTTTTATGAAGTATATCGCAACAGAATCGCTCCCCTGTCTCAATCTATTCATTTCTTGCATCAACTGATATAGGTGTGGTCCACTACTCTCTCCATATCTACTTCGCAATTCCTCCCACAGATCCTCCGCAGTGGTAGTAACTAAAAACGAGTCGGCTATTTCTTTAACAAGAGAGTTTAAGATCCACGAAATTACCATATTATCAGCTGTCCTCCATTTCTTGTGCAGACTCGGGTCTTCAAGTTTTGGGCAGCTCCCGTCCACCATGCCCAGTTTGTTCTTAGCTTTGAGTGCAATTACCATGGAGCGACTCTATGATAGGTAGTTGTTTCCGTCCAGCAGAGATGTGACGAGTACACATCCTGGGTAATCGTTTGAGTTGATTTGAAGCGTGTCTGTATCTATTGCTTGTTCGTTTGCAAGGGTTTTGCTTGAGTCATCGGCCATAGCTGGTAAAGGATTTGAGATCCGAAGGTTGACAAGTTAAGGTTGATGTGTTTATTTTTCTTGGTTTGCTCTGATACCATGTAAACACTCGGGTAACAGAGAAACGTAACAGAGGAAAAAAAGGGTATGAAGGAATGAGTATTTGAATCATTCATCATTGATAACGAAGGGTACGAAATATATACAGTTTGCTAACTCTACTAGGCGAAGCGTGGGATTCCCTGTAACTAACAAGAGAGAGAAAAGAAATATTTACAGTTATTTACAATTATATACAACACTGAAGTTTCTACGATCTTCTAGAAGCAAGGCTTAAAGGCTGGATTTGTTGGGCGCAATTTGTGGGCTTGATATCCTAACAGCCTCCCCCCCTAAGGTGGGACTGCGTCGAGCATGCCCAGCTTGGGTAATGCAGTCGAAAAGGTTGAAGAGGAAAGAGCCTTGGTGAAGAAGTCTGCTAATTGGTGTGAAGAATTGATGTGAGCAGTGGTGATGAAGCCTTCTTGGACAGCATTTCGAACTAAATGATAATCTATTTCCAAATGTTTAGTGCGTTCGTGAAATACCGGATTTGTGGAGATGTGGATGGCAGCCATGTTGTCACAATAGAATGGAATAGGTGTGGAGACCTGTATGTGTAGATCTCGAAGGAGATAAGTGAGCCACCTGAGTTCGCACAATGTGGAAGCCATGCTGCGGTATTCCGCCTTTGTCGAGGATCTACTGATCGTGTTTTGTTTCTTTGTTTTCTAAGAGATGAGAGCAGAGCCAAGAAATATATAGTACCCTAATAGTGATTTCCTGGTGAAATTGCAACCTGCCTAGTGAGAGTCACAGAATGTGCGTAATGTGAGATTATCCTGGACTGGATAGAAGAGACATCGGTTGATTGTTCCTTTTAAGTACCGCAAAGTATGGACTAGCACGATCCAGTGTTGTTGTGTTGGAGAGGCAGTGAACTGAGTTAATTTTTGTATCGGAAAGGCAATGTCCGATCGGGTGAAGCCAAGATATAGTAGTTGGCCGACGAGACGCCGATATTTGTCTGGGTCATGTAGGGGAATCCCGTCGTCGATGGTAAGTTTGGTGCCCTGAGAGATGGGTACAGTAGTAGGTTTGATGTCGGAAAGACCGGCGTCATTGAGAATGTCCGTAATGTATTTGCATTGAGACAGAAGCATGCTTGTTGCGGAGCGGGCAATTTTAATGCCGATAAAATATTTGGCAAAACCGAGATCCTTGATGGTAAATTCTGAATGCAGAAACTCTTTAACGGCAGTAATTAAAACCTCAAAAGGCCCCAAAATCAATAAGTCGTCAACATATAGAACAAGGGCTAGGAAGGAGTTGGTGGTACCTTTAGTCAAAAGACACGGATCCGAAGCAGATTGTTCAAATCCGAAGTGTTGGAGTTTGGATGTGATCTCCTTGTTTGACTGGCGTCCCGCCTGTTTCAAGTCATAGAGTGATTTGTTTAATTTGAAGACTTGGCCGTCAGGTGGGGTAGGGTGACCGAGAGGTGGTAGGATGTAGATATCTTCATCAATGTGGCCATGGAGATAGGCATTGTTGATGTGACAATAGTGGATTGGCCATTTTCATGCAGCAGCAAGAGCGAGCAGAAGACGAACAGTGGTGAGTTTGGCAACCGGGGAGAAGACATCTGAGTAATCAACACCCACATGCTAATGAAACCCCTTGACGACCAGCCACGCCTTCCTTCTTTCGATGGAACCATCAGGATGGCGTTTAATTTTGAAGACCCACTTTGTGGCTAGAGCCTTTTTCCCTTTAAGTAACGTGGTTGGTGTCCATGTATGGTTGAGTTCAAGCGCGTCCAGTTCTAGGTACATAGATTCTACCCATAATGGGTCCTTTTTAGCTGTATCAAATGATAGTGGTTCATAATCGATGGACACGTTAGCCATAAAGGAAGAGTATGGTGAGAAGTGGATGTGGGAGGTGGTATTGTGGTGAGAGAAAAGGGGGAGTTGCGCATGGGTGTGGACAGCACTTGCGAGCCGAGAAGGTAGATCGAGGTAATAGTCAGTGAGATGTGCCAGTAAGTGAGTATGTCGAATGCTTCTTCTGACTGGGGCTAATGGGGACGGTGGTTGTAGTGGTGAATGGGAAGTAGAGCAATCAGGCATGTTGGGACAGGTAGTGGTCGGGGAAGGAGATGAGTGGAGTTCACTTTCCGGGTAGGGTGTGGGTAAGCCTACTGGGTCGGTATTATGGGTTGGGTGGAACAAAGGTTGTATGGATGATGTATGTGGGTCTGTCTGTGTTTGTGTGTTTGTAATAAATGTTTATGTTTGCGCTCTACGACTCCATTTTGTTGTGGGGTGTGGACACATGTTTTTTGGTGTATGA
>JAOTAX010000196.1:4250279-4266706 GCA_025629825.1 Erythroxylum guanchezii | reverse complement strand
GGGGGGGGAGATGTTCCTATAGATTTCTTTGTCTAAGTCTCCATAGAGAAATGCATTCTTAACATCAAATTGTAAGAGCTACCAATTAAAGTGGACAACTAATGATAACAAAATTCTCACAGTGTTCATCTTTGCAATTGGAGCAAAAGTCTTTTGATAATCAATCTTATAAGTCTGAGTGTACCCTTTGGCCACCAATCTAGCTTTATATCTCTCAAAAGATCCATCAGCCTTATATTTGGGTGTGAAAATCCACTTACAGTCAACAATGTCTTTCCCTTTCGGTTTATTAACAATCTCCCATGTCCTATTCTTTTCCAATGCATTCATCTGCTTGCTCATAGCATCCCTCCATTCCTTTTTTGACAATGCCTTAAAAACGGTGTTAGGGATAGTAATGGTATTTAAACTCACAACGAATTTTTGGTAGGCTGGTGATAGGTGCTTAAGAGAAACATAGTGAGATAATGGATAAATTGGTCACTTAGTGCATTCTCTAGTTCCTTTTCTGACAGCAATAGGTTCAACAAATTGTGTGTGTAAAGGTGTATCAGATCTTACCATGATTACATTTCCAGAGTCTGAGTTGGATTCTTAGAATTGTGTTAGTTCCGGAACGACCTTCCTCTTTGAATACACTTGAGTAACGATAGCTGGGACACGTGATGACACAGGTTCAGTAGTAGAATTAGGAAACTCAAATGTAATTGGTTCAGAGGACTCGGTTGTTTCAACAATACGAGCTCGAGCAAGAGGAAGGTCAAGGGTTTTAAGTGGTTCAAACGAGTCACAAAGTGTTATCTTCCATCATTGAAATCTCCCTTTGAAGAGAGGACTTGAAGAAAAAATGTGTATTTTCTGTGAAGGAGACATCTTTAGTGTGACATACCACTCCCATAGAGCATATGTCCACATATACCAGTGGATATTCGAAAACATGCTCTATAAAAATGGTACATTAAGACAATCAAACTAACTCATTAAAGGCATCAAACATATCATAAGCATTCTAAATGTTCAATTCTTCCCATTTCATTCACAAACATAAAAGTCAAATGTAACATTACAATTTAGAATCCATATATACACATTACACAACATTTTTAAGAGTTCACTTTTAGTACCAAAAATATAACATGACATGGGATGCTAGTACACCAGACATTTATCTAGACTCCTTAGATTCAGCTGATCAGACATTTGAGCCATTCTTTTCCCCAAAATGCAAGTACTAGACTTCTACTATATAAACTCAGTAGCCAAAACTCCCTTGGGCCTTAAAGAAAAACGTTGCAATTTTGATGACTTTGTGAAGTTATTGAGTGAACCATCATTGATGTATTCACTCCAGTTAAATCATAAACAAGTTATAACCCAAATCAACAAGTATATCATACCATCCAGTATTGAATACCACATCACATTGCATCATACTTCAACAAGTACATCATATAAGCTAACATTACATATCACAATAAATCTTCCATTTACTTCAACTGTATTACACTACTTTAAAACAATTCAGTAATTCATTTGGATTTAATCATATGATACATGTAGGAATGTACATAAAAATGCACATGTGTTTCCCATTTTCTTTTTTTTTTGTGACCAAGTGCCTATCAAACCAATTTACTGTCTGGTATCTGTTGTGGATATCGAAATCCTTTCTAGCCTGTATCCATTGTGGATACCAAGTCCATGTCATCTGAGCTTGAGGCTCTTTTTCACAATCTTGAGCTCAAAGTTCTTTTTCCATTTCGGTCACTCTGACCACAACTCCTTTATCTGATCATGCATTTTAATATAATAAGATGCATCTTTTCATATGCCATGCTTTCATTTCAATATACCCATGCCTTATATCAAGCTCCTCGAATCTTAGTCTGACATTTATAAATCAATTGTACACACATTTTAGATTAAACATTCAATTCATACAAAAGCACATATAATTGAGTTTACATATTTAAGTTGACTCATAGTACGCTCCAGAAAAGCTATTGTCTCGATGTTCTGACAATGTATGGGTATTGACAATCACCTTGCGCATCTATCGTCATATAATACACACATAGTTCACAAATCACTAATTTGTTTGATCATATGAATATACAATCACGCACATGTATATGTATCATGTTTCAATGCATTCTCAATTGACTTTCCGAGTATGTATTCTTATACAAATATCTTGACCATTCAAACATTATAGCTTGATTTACTCTAAATTCATCAATTAAACATTCATAAAACTTTTCTAGCAATATATATTCATACAATTACCCAATTTTTATTCAGAATTACCTCATGTTCATCAATGCTCATTCATTCATGCCTAATACACATTATTCATATCCTTAAGATCATGTTTGTATTCATAAGAATACCTTTATTCCTTTATCACATCATAATTTTCCAGATTTGGTTACATTGATACCAAAACAATACATTCTTTAAGTTATGATATCAGTTAACAACCTAAAGTTATCAAGCTCTTTAACCAATTAATCAAGCAACAACCTAGGTTCATTATAAGCCTTAATCAAGACCAATTACACCAATTTAGAGTGACTTTTCCTTATATGGTTCACAATGTACATGAAATAGAAATTATCAATTCAGAACTAGGCCCACAATTATGGGGGACCTTTCTATGATTGTGATAGAAGCTAATGCAACAGGCCACGATCGTGCACTGTCTTTCTTCCTTAATTCTCTATGAATTTCACATGCTTAAAGACATCACCACTACTTGAATTTTTTCTAGAATTCATGTCCTATAAAGCTACTTCATGTCATGCTAGTCTAACTTCCATATTGGTTACATTAAATCCCACAAAAATCTACTCATTTGCTTCATTACCATTTATTTTATACCATCATACATGCAATCCTAACTTTTCCAAATTTGAAAACACTTCATTAACACTTATCTTTAGCATGAATTCATCATCAATTATACCTCAAATCCCAACTTAAATCATCCATATAACAACCCATAAACCATTGTTATCATGCATCCAAAAACACAATAGAAGATATCCCTTTTTATTCATCACTTTCCAGCACAACTTCAACATCAACACTATATTCAATCCATCTCTAATCAGTCATTATATCACATGCCACAAAGTTCAAAATTTCACTTGCTTGTTTAGCTCAAATGCCACCTCAATGTATCAAGCCTACTTTGCCTCATATGCATGCAAGATCATCTCAAGAACAAGGTGGGAGTAGGATGGTTTCAATAAAGGTAAGAACATGACAACAAATTCAACAATGTTCTGCTTCTAAAACTATCTTTATGTAAGATTTTTATATGGATTTTGGTGTGGCAATTGAATAGAATTTAGGGAAAACACAGAGACGTGAGGGGGAAGTACATTTCGGTAGTGAGAGGGAGAAGGAGAGAGTACAACAGAAACAACGAATGAAAAGATTCTGCCATATGTGTGTTGTGTGATACGAAGTGGAGATGACACTTGTCAAGTGTCTAGGCCAACTACATGTCCTATCTTTAGGTTTCCCAATGTCACTTAGTTCCTAGGCTATTTGTCACTTAATTCTACTATCATATGTCACTCAATTTATAGGCTTAGTCATCCTAAATTTTCACATGTCAATTGTCTTGCTACTTAAAATTTTTCCTAGTCTAAATGTACATTTTAATCTATCAATCTTCCAATTGTGACAAATAACTCCAATTTACTAATTATAATCAATCAATTCTTTTTATTGGTAAATCAAAATACAAGACATTAGAAATGCACAATCATGTATCAATTATTTAGAAACTCATACCTTGGAACATGTCAATTGAGTGTAATTTTTCTAAATCAAAATTCATGTGTATGTCTATATTACGCATGTGAATGAAATCATAAAAATCATATTCTAAATGCACCAAATTCATCCTAATATGATGTAATTCAGTAATCTAACACTTAATCCCTCAATAGGTTTGGAAACCGGTTATTACATTTAGAGATATAAAATTTCCTAAATGACGGATTGTAACACTTGTATCCTTTTTGAGTAGGTGGGTAACCGAGGAAGACACATTTGATGGCTCAAGGGTTTAGTTTGTCTCTATGTTGGTTATGGACATGAAAAAATGCAGTGCATCCAAATACCCTAGGTGTGAGGCCATTTGAGTTTCTGAAGTGCAAGTAGAAGTTACTAAGAATTTTTGTGGGACTTTTGTTGTCTAACACATGCAATGGAAGTCTATTTATCATGTATATGGCTGTAAGAACTGCCTCTCCCTAATACGATTTAAGGACATTCCCTTGAAAGAGTAAGGCTCAGGTGTTGTTAAGCAAGTGCCCGTTTTTTCTTTCTGCTACCCCGTTTTGTTGAGGTGTGTTAACACATGATTAATCATAGATAATGCCCTGTGATTGAAAGAAATGTGACAAATTCTGGTTGAAGTAGTCTCTGGCATTGTCTGTCCTAAAGCTTTTTATTTTAACCCCAAATTGGTTTTGAATCATTGAGTGGAAATTAGGTGTAACAAGGCTAAAATCATATTTTTGTTTAAGAAGAAAGAGTCATGTAACCTGAGTGTAATCATCAATTAAGGATACAAACCAACAAACCCCAGAAACATTAGGTATAGTAGAGGGACCCCATGTAGCACCCCATCCTCTCAAGACACTTACCCAACATCTTGAGTGATATCTGAGTGTGAATCTCGTAAGAGTGGCATGCTAGAACGGTCAAACTCTCAAAAACTCAGTACAAATTTTTTTCAAATTTATTTTACAAGTACGCGAAAATCAATATTCAAATTCGTGCCCGTATTTTTATTTCATAAACATCGAAAACATAATTATTATTATTACACTTTGATCAATCTCATTTACAACTCTTTCCACTTTGGAAAGTTATTACAAAACCGAATATTCAAATATACCTGTTACAAGAATTGCGGAAGACTTAATTTGATACAAAAACAAGAAAATACAAATGCATACGCAAACTGATCCCGACCTCTATCTTTTACTTGAATCCATTAGGTATACTCCCGTTTGTCTAACATGGTACTCTTCAGAGCCTGAAAAATAATTACAAATTTTGGGTAAGTTTTGCGAATTCAGTGAATGACCATCATCGATGGCTCACTCTATCACATAACACACATAACTCACTTCTTTTATTTACAATCACTTCAATCATTCAAACACTTATCATGTTCGGAAATCAATCAAACTATTTAAATTATACACATCATATGCATATGCAATGCTTATGAGACTCACTTTCAATTTGTTACTTTGTTATGATCGAGTGCCTATAATTGTCCCGTATCCATTGTGGATATAGGGCTCATTAATAACTGTCTCGTATCCTTTGGAGATACCAGGTTCATTTTACATAGTGAGTCTTTAGCTCTTAATCACTTTCTGAGCTCTAGGCTCTTTTTTACATTTTGAGTTTTAAGCTCTTTTTCGGTGGCTACTCCAGTTACAACTGCCTTTATCTTTCATGCATTAATGAAATGGAATGCATCAATCACATTTGCATATCATCGGACCTTAGTTCGGTATTCAACATTAAAGTTGAGAATCACATTTTCATTCATATGCAAATGCACACTCATAACACATTTATCATCGGACCGTGGTCCGGCGTTTAACAATCAAATTATATACACTTATTTCAATCCAATTCACATACAAGGATCACTTCAATGTTCTCACATTTATCAAATTCCTCGGACATATATTGTCTGGAACCAACGCATTCATATTGCATAATCATTTAATTCATAACATAAACAAAACAAATAATAAAGTAAGACCATCTCAGTCTACTTACAGTATGCTTCAAATTAGCATTAGCTTCCATGATTTGGAAATGTCTAAATGCGAACGTTCATTATGCACATCAAAATTATGCAATACACACATTGCACACACATATTAATAACTTTGCACATCTATAAGCATTCATTTATGCACACGTGTGTATATGGAATATGTACGATGCATATTTATGACAATCCCGGGTATATTATTAAATTTCACATTTTATCACATTCTCATTTTTAGCATTATTTGCTTTCATAACAACTCACTTCTCATTCACTTTTACTAGATACACTTTACTCCTCTTCTTGAATCACAACTTTAATCATATGAACCACTTCGTCTCCATTATACACATGTCTTTGGTACTTTAATATCAACAATTTACTCATTAATGTTATTCTAGCATTACAAGACCAAACAATTATCCAAACTCTTATTTCAGTCCTATATCACCTCTAAAAATTCAGACCTTTGGGTTAATTTTCCGTGATCATTATGATTAGTAAATGAAGTAATTTGTAACACTTTCTTCTAGAAAAGTGTTCCTTATTGTTTTAAGCTTCTAATGAAACCACAATCATTCAATTTGGTTCAGTACTCCAAAAGTTATATTCAGAATAATTCGGACTATTCATAAGCTTAAAAAGTATCCTGTACTCAACTTTAATTCAAAAATATGGTATTCTAGAGATAGAAATAAATTTATACTCCTTCAAAAAAATTGTAGCCCTATGTCTCTAGTTTAATCCAAATAAAAAAATCATCTCATTTCGATAACTACATAACAAGTTATGCCTAAAATACCGAAGCATGTTCAGTGAAAATACTCCAGTTATTATTTTCCAGAACTCTTCATTAATTCCGTCCCAAATTTGTCAATCAATCTCTATCAAATGATTTCAAATGGTTATAATTTTTAGTGGAGATGAAGATAAATGTGTTACGAGTCCAATGATTTAAGTCCCATGTCATTTGAAGGTCGAGAGAAGAAGTTATGGACAAAAGATCAAAGGATGTTCACATCTATCAACTTTCATTGCACCTTCACAAGCACGATCGTGAGATCCTTTGTGACCCTTAAGAGTCACGATCATGCTTGTGCACGATCGTGCACTCCCCTCTTTTTCAAACTTCATTTTGGCTCTTCTAAATACAAACCTTCAGGTCAATGTTTCATGGTAATTTGACAAGGAAAATGAAAGATTTAGGCAAAACACTCTTCTAAACAATTGTTCCTTTATGTCTTAAGTTTCTAAGGAAACTAATTTCATGCAATGCAGTTCGATATTCTGCAAGTTATGTTAAAAACACTACAGACTGTCCCAAACCACGACAGAATCCACAAACTTAATTTCAAGCCAAAATTTGAAACTCTTAGAGACAAAATTAGAAATTGATTCCTTCATGAAAAATATAGCCACACGTCTGTAGTTTAATATAAACTTAAAATCATTGCATTTGGATTTCCACAGATTAAGATATAACTAAAATACATATGCGTGTTCAATGAGACACTGCATCTGCACATTTTCCATTTCTCTGTTGCTCTTTCTCATCTTCTTTCAACACTTTCACTTCATCTTAATTTATCACTTTAATTCTTCTTAAAGCACGACATCACTTTTGTTTCCGTAACTCCAAACTTATTTTCAACTCATTTCAAAACATCCAAAAATTTATACAAAAACAGTGAATACAAAGCATATCCATATACACCAAAACAGAGCATAATTTTCTACACTCTTCTCATACACCTTTTCTTTGATATTTTAACTCCAAAAATCATTTTAACACTATCTTGTAACATTTTAATCCTAAAAAAAACACAAACAAAAATATCAATATACTCATTCTATACCCACGGTAGACATGAAAATTTTCCATTTTCACATGATCATTTAATAACAACTAAATCACCAAATTTATCTCATATACCATCAACTTATAAGGATTTGCATGTACTTACTTGTTAAAACTTCCAATTCTTTAAAATCTCAAGAAACCCTAATTCATCATGTAATCACGTACATCATCTTGAAGGTGGTTTAGGTTAGATTTTTCTTGAGGCAAAAGAAATAGATAATAAAGTAGGAGTAGCAAAAGATAGATGAAAGCAAGATTTAATTTTGTTGAAGGTTCGATGAATCAAAAATTAATGAAGAAAAAACTTGAAGAAGAAAGCTATGAAGAAGAGAACTAAGTCAAGAAACAACAGTAACTTAGTCTTTCAAGTTTAAAAGACATGTGACTTGGTCTTTCAAATGAAAAGAATAGTAAACTTAGTAAGATTTGGCTTGGCTTGGCACGTGACACTTGTCACTTGTCCATTTGTCCAATTTCTAAGACTAACTAAGTTCTCATTATTCAACTAGTTCTATCATCTCCAAATTTTTACTCCAATTGTAGCACAAATTTTCAATATCATTTTTCTTATAAATTCTAAAATCATCAATAAAAATTCTCCAATATCATTTTATTCTTATTTATATTTCCATTTATCACTTGACTTGCCACTTGGCATTTTTCCTTAGGCCAAAAATAGCCAAAAATACTGATAATTTTTGGAAAATTTTCCTAAATTCTCCGAAATTTCTAAATCAACAATTTATATTCTCCAATTCGGATTTCAATGCAAATAAATTACAATTCTCAATAATATCACATTAACAAATCAATTATACCCAGAATGTCAATGAATGTATGTACAATCATTTTAATGTGTACAAAAATTCAAATTCACGTGCATATATGCTAACATTATGCATGAGCATGAAATGCATTTTTCTTAATCTCTCATTGATCTCACATATACCGTATTTTAAGATTCTAACCCTTAGTATGGGAACAAGATGTTATACCCCATATGTCACTATGAATCAAATGAAAAGGATGAGTGCTTCTTTTATTGCTAACAAGAAAAGATACTCGAATATGTTTTGCAAATTCACAAACATCACAATGAAATTCAGAAATATCTAATCCTTGAAACAAATGAGGAAGCGTGACCTTTAAAACTTTAAAAGATGGATGACCTAGGCGTGGATGATATAGCCAAATGGTACTTTATTTGAGGAATTGAGAAATGACAAAGACAGGTTGCTCCTAACTCTTTTAGGCAATTCAAGTAGGTAAAGGCCACTTCTTTCCTTAGCAAGTCCAATCCTCCTCCCTGAGACCGGATCCTAAAAAACACAATGAGAAGGAAAAAAAGTAGCTAAGTTTTTAAATAGTTAGCTGACAATTTTGTTAATGGAGAACCTTTTTAAGAATAAGGGTAGGTGTGATGTGTATATCTCCGAACCCTGCAATAGCAACTAGAGAGTCATTAGCCACTACAATCTTTTTGTTACTTGGGCAGGGGGTATATGTGTGGAAGAGTTGAGATGTGGGTGTTGTATAGTCTGTGGCACCCGAGTCTATTATTCAAGAACTAGTATAAAGATTTTTTGAGGCATTCATGCAAAAAGGAAGTAAAGGTTTACTTGAAGGAGCCAAAGAACAAGTCTTAGAAGGTTTTTCAATAGTCCCCAACAAGCATCTCAACTTCTCAATTTCTTCACTATTTAATACTCTTGTTGTTGAATTTTCCTCAGCTTTGGGTTGTTCTACCATATGTGCTTGGGACCTCTACTGTCCCCCACGATTTCCCCATTCTCGACTTGGTGGTTTACCATATAATTTCCAACATGTTTCCTTTGTGTGCCTCGATTTCTTGCAGTGGGTGCACTAGAGGTTGTTCTTATTCTCCTTCCCCTGGTTTTCTTTATCATAATGTTTATATAGATCACTATTTCCTTTGTCCTGAGGATCAGTTTTTGCTATTAACGCTGACCTGTCCATGGTTTGTGGTTCAAGCATAACACTCCTTCGGCTTTCTTCTGCTTAAATTAATGAGATTGTCTCCTTCAAAGATTAAGTGTCCTTTTCTCCAAGGATTTGGATCTTGTCCTGATAAAATTCAGCATTCAATGCAACCAAAAAATCATAGACACGGTCTTTTGCAATGAAGTTCTTCAATATGACAGCATCCTTACGGAATTTCATCTCTATAATGATCAAGTTCTTGCCACAGATTCTGCAACAAGTTTGCATATTCTGTGACAAATTTGTCTCCTTGTTTAGCAGCTGCAGTTTTAACCTTGATCTTGTACACTTGAGCAGCATCAAGAGCCTTCGAGTATGCGCGACGAATGTAGTCTCAAATCTCCTTTGTAATGACAAGAAACATGCATGTGGCACTAATTATAGGATCCATAGAATCCCATAGCAAGGACATTGTCATGGAATTCTCCTCATCCCATGCTTGAAACATTAGGCTATCCTTAGTCAATCATGTTCCAAGAAGATGACTAAGCTTCCCTTTGCCCTTGAGGTATGTGCGAATAAATTGAGACCATTTGTGATAGTTCTTCCCGTTAAACTTATAGGAAGCCCGAATATTTTGTAAATCTCCAATTTTCTGAATGATATTGAATTCTTTTGGAGGATTCAATTTGGTAGAGACAGAAGTTTTAAGAAGTTGACATGATGGAGTAGATGTTGTAGCAATTAAGGCTACCCGAATGGGAATCATAGAAGGAGGAATGAAGTGATGAAGGCTGGAACAAACAAGAGAACCAAAAATAAGGTTTCGACAATGCAATAATGAAGGCTGCTCAAAAAACAATCCCCCCAAAAAAAAAACCCTACAACTAATGCCATGTGGGAAAGAATTTTCATATATCATGACATATTGAATTGGAAGTATACAACGATATATAGTACATTACAATAGAGAAAATGGGAAATTAAATTTGAAAGGTTATGTAAAGCTATCTAATGGAATCCCTTAATTTAAGGGATTTCAAACTTATCCAATCTAATCTATTTACAGTTTATCTATATCTAAATATAATCTATTTACAACTGATCAGTACCTCGACAAAAAGCAAAACTAAATTGAAAATGAATATTTAGATCACCAATAAATATTTATAACTAAATCAATAAATATTTCTCAGCAAATAATAATTTTGCTGCATAATATTTTGATCACTACCTAGAAACAAACATCATACTCCTGATACTAACAGGAATCACCATAGTTTACAATTCAATGGAAGATGAAGCATTTTCCTATATCAGATTAGAAACTCTTTCTAATGTACCAAAAGAAATGATAAATACTGAAAGACAGTTGGTTCTGGCTTGGACTACAGAGACCAAGTATGCACTTCTGTAAATTTGTAACTGGTTAATTTCTTTCCTCCATAAATGCAAGTCTTTGTGTTGGTAAGATTGATGCTTCATGTGTGAGGTAAAGCTAAAGTAAAGCCAAGTGTTCATTCCTCTGAAGCAAAATGAATAGAATGAAGAAAACTTCTACAGTTTGGCTGAGACCAAGGATGCAGCAGTTTCATGGCGGAGCAATCCCTTTCTTCACAAGCATGTCATAAACTCTATCAACTTTGATGGGTTCAATCTTGAATAAGGGATATGCATCGGATTTCTTCGCAACGTTGCCATTGAAGATTTCTTTCGTCATCACCTCTTGCATTTTAAGATAGAGAGGTGGAGAAAGCTTGATCTCAGAGCATAGGCGTTTTTCCTGCCACGACATAGAAATAATCAGGTCTAAAAAAATATATGAAGTGAAGCATAAAACTGCAACTAAGGAATCTAAACAATGTATGTACTGGAGAAGTGTAATTAATCATTTTAACTGCCAATACAAACAGCAGTCTAGGAAAAATACATCTATAGCTAATAAACAATCATCCACATATGTATACATAAATCACAGAATAAGAATCTACCACTTACAGTTTCAGACAGTAATTGTATCTGAGAAAATTGGGTAATGTCCAAATCATTTGAAGAGACCTGTCCAGGTCTTGAATTTGAATCCCTGCTGGCAGACTCTGAAGCCAAGAATGCATTTCCTTGATTGCTTGGACCAGGTTGAGCACCTTCTTTTATTCTCCTGGAATTTTCTTCAGTTTCTCTTTTCCTTTTATGGTCCAGGTATCTATCTGCCTCAGCTGATGAACGACAACCTGCAGCTTGAGCTTCCTGCAGTGTTATCACAGTTATGACAATCGGTCAGACATTTTCATGTGGAACATGAATTCTAGATTTATAAGGCCACATATGAGTTTGGATCATCACGATAGTGGAAGTACTTCCTTTTTATGCCTGTCACACCTTATTTTTATAGACAAATGCAGAACAAAGACAGTATGCCACAAAATTTACGTTCTGTTAACAAAGACATTTTATATGGCCCAATAACTCCAAAGCAGAGCATCATATACCAGTAAGTATAGATGCAGTCTCGGGGATGAATCGTATACCTTAAGCTCCTGAAGTCTTTTCAGCATTCGGCGCTCAGTGATAACAGTCTGAAGAAGATCTTCATGCTCTTCTTTGGAAAGATATCGCATGAAGACATCATAGCGCCGACATAATTCTCTCTCTTCGGCAGACAAGTCCTTCTCAATAGGATTTGGATGAAGCAAATTTCTTTCTAATATGAAATTCTTCCTACGCTGCCTCTCATCAAGCCTGCAAATGCCAAATCATATAAGCAAAATAGTTTAGATTTACATGCAATCAACCTGTTAGTAAAGCTTTCAACTGTCAAAATCAATCAACATAAATGAAAAGCAAATATCAATAACGCAACATTATGCAGATACAAAAGCAAGTTATTAATTTCACCACAAAAATATTGGTTTATCAATTCTCATTTTTACGGCAAATTCATTATTAAGTTATAGAATAACCTCTTTGAATAGATTCGGAGCACACGCAATTTGAGCTCTCGCTCTTCTTCAGTGTCTGCATCTTTAAATTCCATCTCAGCCAGCAATTGCTCAGCATCATTGTCATATTCAGGATCAAATTCCTGCCTTTTTGGGTTATAACCACTCATTGCAATTAGAGGTGGGCCTTCATTTACAGAAGACAATGGTTTTTCCACTTTAGGATCCTTTTCGATCTGAGTGTCAGCTGTGTTAATAAAAATGATCGACTCAAAATTAATGCTTTCATCAGAACTGGAGTGAAATTGCTACAAGCAGTTGACATCATATATGCAGACTTGTATATGTTACAAACTTGACTTATAACCTAGAAGTATGCAAGTTAACAAATGACAATGGCTAAGATAAATCCAGTTCAGTCTATAGCATTACAAATGAAGCACAATGTCATAGGTGATTGATACATCTTCAGACATCTCCTACACATAACATCATAAATGCCATTGTGCATTCCATTTTAGCTATACTACAACAATAGAGGTGCTACATATTGTTCAACGAGATCATAACATTGTGCATCATAAATTAACTTTAACTCAATGCATCCAATGTCTTCATAACTGCAGCAAAAGCTGGAAAGATAAACCTAGGCAGAACAACTAGTACATAAACAAGATTATAAATTGGAACGAAACATCTGCTGCTATTTGCAATGATAAGCCAACACACCTGCAGATGGTAAACGATTAGGGGGACCACCTTTATGCATTTCTTCAACTCTGAATCCATTGAAAATAAATCTAGCATTAGAAGGTATATAAGCTATGTAAATAATGCACATATAAGAAACAATGACACCCATACTTAATCCTTGAAGGAGAAAATGGAGATTCCTCCTTCACTGCATGCTCCCCAAGTGATGAAGACCCTACAAGTCATGAACAATTTTAACAAGAAAATTCATGAAGTAGAGAATTAAGACAACAATTAACATAAAATGCAGCCAAATCACGATATTTGCAGGTTTGCTTCATAAGTCAACAATTTCTTTTTTAATACGAGGTAATAGTGAACTGAATCCATTACCGTATTGTGGGGAAAGTTTATAGGCATTCCAATCACTCAGTGGAGAATTGAAAGTCCAGACCAAGAAAGAGAAAGGGAGAATAATAAGTGTCATAATGTACCTTTTTTGTCCTCTGCGTGCCCTTTGGCCATGGCAAGAAGCTCATTTTTGTTTTTTCCAACAACATGAGACAAGTCCTACAGAAAAGAAAAATCAACAACACAATGTTTCGAACACATTTTAAGGTAAAATTTTACTTTCTGAACAAGACACAATATCATACTGGCAGAGGGAAGTTTGGAGAATTCAAATAAACATTTGTATAGTGTTCAATGCACAACTCTTTGCTCTTTGTCCCCACATGCTCAGCAACTTCCGCCCAGTTTCCCAAGCCATACATTTCAATGCCCTAGAACCAAAGTTACATAAATCAGAGGAAACAAATATGTTATATACTTCTCACAGAAAAACTTCCATCGAATGAACCATCTTTAAGAAAAACAGAAATAAAATCACCTCTAAGAGTAGTATCTCATCATCTGCATTCCAGTCAGGGCAGATAAGAGGGAAGGATAAATTATCCTGCAAAAATGAAGAACAAATTTCCATACATTATAGGCGCAGAAGTTCTGAACTAAACAAGCTAGGAGCAAGAAAAGAGACTAACCATAACCCTGTAAAAGTGATTGCATTTATGAGGGGTCACTTCAGCCCCAACACTGAAGCATTCTATGCATAGATCAAAATCAGGGCATACAGCACATTTGATGCGGATCTTTCCTGTTATATCTTTGTTGCAATAGTTGCAATGGTATAAAGCCCTCTTACCATCACTTGTTCCTTGACCTGATTAGGAAAAGGAAACATTTAAGGGGAGAACAGAGAAGAAAATTTTGATAACAGAAAATAGTAAACCTCGAATGGAAACCTAAGATTATCTTCACCTTTACACAATTACAATTTTCTTAAGCCTTTATTTAAATTTACCAATCAGATTTATATATTCTGATGGACTACACTAAACAGAACTCTAAACAGAGGCTCCTAGATAAGATAGAACTATAATCTTAAATTTAAACCTCATAGAATACAACATTTTCTGAAGTTAAATACTCAATTGAAGTTTCCTTTCTCACAATCTTTGCCGAAGCGAAAAAAAGTACCCGAAGATGAAGACTCTAAATTTTCACCGCTGCTAGCATGCTTCTTCCTTCTTGACCTGAATTGCCAAAAGAAGTTAATGAAAGTGAACTGAAAGAAACAGTTTCAATTGAAAAACTAAGAATACGGAGGTAAAGAATAAATATAAACACAGAGGGCCGATTGTTTAAAAGGAAGGTCATTGAAATAACGGAAGCGTTTAGCAGGCTTGTTCTCTCCCTTTTTTTTTTTTTGGTTGGATACATGTTAAGAAAGCTTCAATTCCTAAATGCACCTCACAATCTCCGAATCTTTCATAATTGAACTACAAGTCACAACCTTTCCAATTTCTCATTTCATGGAATAGAGAAAAAAAAAAAACTGTGAACATTTAAAGAACCGCACATAAGCAAAAACGATTAAACAAGAAGCATGTTTAAACATTAAAACAGCTCAAATAACTAAATTGAGGAACAAACCTTTGTGTGGGGTCTTCATCAGCAGAGTGGAAGTTCCCACGAGAACGACCCATGTCTTCTTTACGCTTAGTTCGCTGACGGGCTACTGTGTATGTTGAGAATATACGGAGATGAAAGCTAATGCATCATGCTACAGTTAATTCACGGGCAATAAACAAGAGCAAGAACAGACGGATATTTATAGACCAAGAAGGTGAACCAAAACCCTAGTAGTCAAAATTCCTTCGGAAGTCGTCAAATTGCAAAATTGGCAGTGAAAGCTGCATCTTCCACAAACGAGTTTCAATGGGTAACTTTCAAATTTTCGTCTTTTGTCAGAATTATGCGTCTGTGAGTGAAAGCTCCAAACTTGGCAGAACACACATGTAGGTTATATGTAAGTTCCAGATAGACATAACAGGTTTGCTTCAATAAAGCTTTAGTTTCTCAGAACTTGTGTCCTTTTAAGGATTTTGGCTTAATTAAGTTTGCGGTGACTGAGACTGTGGGCTGTTTGGTGAAAGTGACTGGTTTTGTTTTGCCATATGTGACAATTGCCGAACAGGCAAAGCGACAGTACGAAAAGAAGCTCAAATATGGTTTTGACTTCTCAATTTTCACTTTCACCTTTTGTGTCTCAAATAATATAAAAATTGGTTTCTAACAAAAAGTTGATTTATTATTTTAATTGGCATTATAATTCTCTCTCATTTCACCTACTTACCTAAATGAGTGCTTGATTGGATGAGCTTTTAAGAGATTAATAAGCATTTTTTTATCATAAAAATCTTTTTTTTAAATGGATGCTTGTCGGTAAAATAATAATACTTTTTTAATAAAAATAACTTTAAAGTTTCTTAAAAAAATCTCTGAGATATTTTTTCAGATAGATTTTTCAGATTAATTAATAAGTCTATTTTTTAGTCCCTTTTATATTTATGTTTTACACATAATTTCTACAAACTCATTTTTCACGTTTATTAGCGATTTATATAATATTATTTAGCTTTTTATATATTTAATATTTATTTTTTATATTAGTTTTGCTTATGTTATAAGTCATATAAAAAATTTGATTAGATATATCTTTATTTATATTTCATATGATTTAAAATTATATCATAATGAATATATTGTGCTTTGCATATTATTTAATATACTTTAAATAATATTTATATGCATAAATAATTTTTATTACAAAATA
>JAOTAX010000196.1:4225594-4250179 GCA_025629825.1 Erythroxylum guanchezii | reverse complement strand
ATATTTATATGCATAAATAATTTTTATTACAAAATAAAATATAGTTAAAATTAAAAATAATTTTTATTTTTATGTTACCAAATAGTATATTGTATAAAACTCTTTCAAAAAAACTCTTTTTTAAATAACAACTAAACAATCAACTGACTTTTTAGAAAAATTCTTCCAAAAAAATATCTACAAAAAAAAAACTCTACTGATATAAACTGAACTAAACATAAGCTTAGTAGAGAAGTTATTTATAAATTTTGTCTAATTTCACCCAAAAAAAAAAAAAAAAAGGAGGAAAAGTTCTGTGTGCATTTTTTCTTTATTATCTAAACTATCAGATATCTACCAAATCTAATAGCCATCGTCGCCTCTATTGCTGATAAATTAGCTCCACGACCTTTTGCAGGAACAATATATACATGTATATATATTGTTCCTATTGCTGTTAAATTATCTCTACAACCTTTTGCAAGAACAGTTTATTCCTTTTACAACACATTATATATTATGACTAGATAATTCTATGAGGAATCCACAAAATTCTTATACATTTTAAAGTAAAAAGTAATTGGAATTTGAAACTTAAATCAAATAAAATCAAAGTGAAAAGGAAAGAGGCCAATGGAAGTTCGTCTGAAAGTACATCTCCTATTTCACTGCCTCCCTTCAGCATCCGTCACAAACAGCTATGATCTGATGGAGTCCAACGGAAGTTCATCTGAAAGTACAGAAAGTACATCTCCTATTCTTCACAGCAACAGGACACTGGAACTCATCCAACAGTTTCTTTGTATCATCGCATAACGTTCATAATAGTTATAGGAACTAACGAAATTTCATTAGCACCCATCAAATGGAAGCCCATCGGTTCTCAATAGACACCACATTGTGAGGTAATAATGGCTTAAACTGGAGGTATCTGTAATAAAGAGAAAACACACACCATCCAAACTGTCACCATCAACTCTCCGATACAATTTCCGATAACTTCCAAAACATCAAATCTAGTTGACCATGCTTGCTCTCAAGCAGATTTCTACATCGAAACTCACGGGAGCAGATCAGCTGTTCCTATTCTGCTGTGCAAATCATCTCAAGCTTCATTCTCAATTTCACTTCAGCATAGAAAATGTATTAAAGCATATTCCAATATATCATATGCAAATGCTCCTGTTATGCACAAGGAAAATGGTGAATAACATAGACCACAATTTACCTTCATTCATTTTTTATTTGATTCTGGGATTTGTGCAAAAAAGTCTTTCGCATTGTGAGCCACCTCAGCCTCCAGGATAGCCTCTAACACTATATCAGATCCTTTCACATCATCTGACAGATGAACCATAGACTTCTCTTAGCATAAAAATATCCCATAGACTTCTCTTAGCATAAAAATATTATGTATTCAAAAAGTGAAACTTTCATGAATTAGTTCAACAAAAGAATTACTGACCTAAATGTCAAGAACATCAATAATCAATAATAAAACGCAACTTATCATGCAATAATCAAGATTTTAAAAAGGGATTCAATAAAGACACATATTTATGATGTAGCAACAGTTTGACAGTACTTAAAGGAAGCACAAAATAAGAAAATAGAAAAACCTGGAAGGTGAAATCAAGAGGTGAAATCCACATTACTTCTGCGGGAGTTATAATGAATTTTACAGGAAAAAAGAAATTTTAATGAAAAATCTAACAATAAGTAACTCAAAATCAGCCATGTTGATATCGAATTAATATAAAAAGAAAATTTATGGGTTGCAACTACTGCACCAAAAAAATTGTGGTAAAACACTACCTAACATCTGCAACTTCTTACTTCAGTAATAAATCTATACGTTACATCAGTGTTTATTGTCACTACTTGAGGAAGAGAACATTGACTCCTTGACTTTAAGCTTGAAGAGAGTGTAAAATCAGACAAGGATTAACCAATTAATGTTTTTTAGTAGTAGGTAGCTTTCTATAGCTGGATGTAGCGAATCTGGAGGATCATCATGCTGATGTCTCCAAATATATGTGGATAGGAAAAACTACAGTACGACAAGGAACTACAGATTCTTATGTGGTAACATCAACCACACTACTGTGTGAATCTTTTTAATCCATGTTAGAATAGGTAATACTAGAATAATATAGTGATATCCACTTAAGTGTGCTATAAAGTGAACACAATGAAGACGAAAAGGATCATAATTACATAAAAAGGGAGAAAAGAGCATTACCCTTGCGCTTCGGTAACAAACCGGCACTTTCAGCAGACACAGGCAAAACATCAGCAAGACTAGCATCTTCAAACAGTATGTCTGCGTTTGGACCACTCTGTGATGACGCATTCTTCAAGGCCGAGGATTCAGACAACCTTGCAAATGCAGTTGCTTGGCTGTGTATAATAGATGTATCTGAGGGTTTTGAACTGGAACCCTAGGATTACAACAAAGCTTGAACGAAGGGAAATTTAACACTAACAGGCTGCATACTACAAAGACATTACAAGAGCCAGAATGTTTCCAATTAAAACCTTGAACATGGTAGTTGTTGAAACCCTCTGCGCATTTGCTTGCTCAGCAGAAACTCCATAAGCAGTAACTTGGGGTGCAGTATCTGAATCTGGAGATTCAGGTGCATTGTCATCTGTCTTGACAAAGATTAGCAAGTCCTAACTGGAAGAAGCTACCCTCTAGAAACAATTTGCAAGAACAAGATACTGAAGAATACCATTGGAAGGAGATGTATTGTGGAGATTATCCACTAGCCTTCGAGTCACAGGACCAGGATTCAAGACAGAAATGCTTCGGATTTCATGTCGAATAGCTTCAAGTTGAGCCATTGTATCTTGAAGTTCCTTGTGAACCTAAGGTACAAAGTGCGCATATTTGAGTAGGTGAATAACAAGAAGAAAACCCAACAATCTGAATCTCAAACTGATATACCTTGTAGGCTGCCTGATGATAAAAGTTCAGGTCCAGAAAAAACAGGCACACAGTACTCGAGCAAAATAATGGAAGAGAAAAAAAAAACAAAAAAGAAGACGTAGAAATGTACCTGACGAGCTTGAGTTTGTTGCATAACGTTCTCGAACTGACCACGAGCCAGTTGAACGTAACCAATGGCTCTACCAGCTAGCCTCCCAGCTGTTCTCGCCACAATCGGAAGATCCTTGGGCCCTAATCACAATCCAACTTAGAAAATCGTAAAATTAAATCCACTTCCAATTTAGAGGAAATTAAACATGAAAAGTTACCGACCGATTAGCGTAGCCGTAGCTCCCAGCAACAGGAAGATTTCTCCGTACGAAAGCCCAAGCATAATTCCAAAAGAGTGGGTTTTGTGTCAAGTGAGTTCGTTGTCTGTGAATTTTGGTTCTCAACTTCTTCTATGCAGAAACATGGCTTCACATGCTCTTCTGCAGCTCCTATGGAAGGGAAACATATGGGCTTATTCTGTGACCCGGTAAACAGTGGATCCAATGTCAGGCCTGAGAAAAAATAGACCCTTCTCTTGATACCCAAAAACTGTTTTGGTTCAGATTTTTACACGGGGATAGTAGCGTAGGATTGCCGAGGTATACTGCTTGGAGAGAGGAGAAGGGAGGGTTATGTTCTTCTTGAGAAAGAAAAAAAAATAAGGGGTGGGAGAGGTTGGCTATCGTGGTCGAAGATCGTCGCTTGAAAGATTTCACAAGCAGCGATCACATTTGCTGGAGTAGAAGTTTTGAGCGAGTGTTTTCCGAAAACTTGGTTACGCTTGATTCATGTAATGGTCTCAGTGGAGGGCACGGTGGCTTCTTCGAGATCGGGAACAATGGCTCTAAATAAGTATAAATGTTGATTATACTGATTATGGATAGCAAGTGACACATGATGAGATTTCACAAATCTTATTCATTTAAAGATGTTTTACCTTCAAGTATTCTCCATTTGAAGGTAAAAAGAATGTTGTTTTAATTATACTTAACAAACTATTTTATTCAGCTGACTTTTCAACCATTGTTTTGGAATGATTCAAGAATGGAGTGGAAGCTCAATCACATATAGTTCAGGAGCCAAACTTATTGAATTTATACCATCATTCCAGACTAAGACTACCAAAATTCTCAAACTTCCTTCTATAGACACATTGCAGAATCTGCAAATATAATATTGGATCATTTTCAATTCTTGGGTTCTCCTACTTTCTAGCTTGAGATCACTTTTGTCTCTATAAGATATGTGACTTGTGATTCTTCTTCTTCCAGGTATTGTAGTAGACAGATTGTAGCTTCCAATTCCCCTAATCATTCTCTTCCACGTTATCATTCAATTTTTCTGCTAAAAAAAGTTCTGAATCTGCAGGACAGGACTTTTTAGGCTCCTTATCTTGCATTCTCTTAGGCAACTAGCTGACGAGCATGAGACCCTTATGCAACTACAGCTACAGCTTGTTGAAAAGGTTCTGCAGTGATTATGTTATTGTATATGATGGTTCACTTTGATGATTCATTCCCTTGTCTGAGGTTTCTATGCATGAGTGCAGGACAAAATCTGCGTTAGTAACTAGATCTTGTCTTTTCAAGATGCACCGTTCCATCTCTAGATTCTACACTAAAACTCATAGGAGTACCATAATTTGATGTCTTAGTAATCTCTGTTGAGTTCATATCCATTGCAGAATAAGGTCTTGGAGGCAGTTTCAGGCATTCAGCTTCTCCTTCAAGCATCTCTACAACGTTGTTCATGGAAGGTCGAGCATTTGGGCTGAACTGTATGCACCATAAAGCAACTATAATCATCTTCTTGGTTATTTTCCTTTCTTCTTCAGAGGCATCTGCGAATTCGATATCGTTTTCTTTACTGTATTGATCATAAATCCAACTAGGAAAGAATGCTTGGCTCGAATGTTCGGCTAAAGCGTTGAAATTTTTCCTTCTGCCTGCTATTTCCAGCAACAACATTCCAAAACTGTAGACATCAGCTTTGTGGGAAATGCCTCCAATGTTCTTGTAGAACAACTCTGGAGCCATGTAACCAATTGTCCCTCTTGCTGCTGTTAGAGACACAATATTGTTATCTGTTGGGTACAACTTCGCCAGTCCGAAATCCGAAATTTTCGGAACAAGATTCTCATCCAGGAGGATGTTGTGAGGCTTGATGTCAAAATGCAGAATTTGCATGTCACAACCTCGATGCAGATATTCGATTCCACGAGCTATTCCAAGAGCAATCTCAAACAACTTCTCATTGCTGATGTGGTTACTAACATTTCCAGAGGAAAATATGTACTTATCCAGAGAACCATTGGACATGAAATCGTATACAAGAGCATGATGCGATCCTTCTACACTGAAGCCGATGAGACGCACAACATTGACATGGTGAATTCTTCCTATTGTGGCAACTTCATTAATGAAGTCTTGCCCATTAGCTCTGGACTTACCCAGCATCTTTACTGCTGCAAAGCTACCACTACGAAGCTTCCCTTTGTAGACAGCCATAGCCACCTTCACCTAACTTATTCTCAAAGTTCCTGGTCATCTTCTTGATATCTGAGTATGAGTACCTAACTGGCATAAGATCACCAAAACGTTGCAGGAACTCTTCAATATTATCATACATGGACAAGTGCCTTCTTTGCCATTTATAGATCAAGAAGATTACAACGCATGGACCTCCAATAAAGAATAATGCCGCATGGTATAGGGCTGTGATGGAAAAACAATACCAAAGTACAGATTTTTTGTGCATCAGAACTAGCAAACATTTTCTGTTTTGCATCACAACAAAATGATGGAGCTCTTACCAAGACAAGCAACTATGTATCTGTGTTTGAAGAACAGACCTGCAAGACAAATATACAGGAAGAGGTGAATATGGTACTCTTCTTTCAGGATCCAACAAAGTAGAAACTGCCACTATAGTCTCTTACCGAAAGCTGGTGGTAACTTGCTGAGCAATTCTGTAGTGAAAGTACAAGGAAAGTCAAAACTGTAGATTAGCATCAAAGAGAAACCAAACAAAAAACTCTTTTTTGTCTGACTCTTATGCATGATGTTCCAAGATAACTAACGATTTGCTTGTCCCCTTCACCCACCATTCTAGGATATATATCCTTGAGAAAACAACAGAATTTCTTAACTCATTTATGGATTTCTCTTTTCAGAAGAGTATAACATCATTAGACTGTTTTCATTAAAAATGGTTGCAAGTACTTTGGTAATGTTAATCTGAATCATGAGGAACTTTTGCAATGTAGATTATTAGAAATGGAAAATTAACGTCTTACCTTGAGCATCAGCGGATAGTTGTCCATCTGTATCCAAAATACAAAATACAGAACAAGTTGCAAGTTAACTAATTGCAGTAGCCACAAGCTCATGACTATGTCATACAAAGTTGAAGAAGAACTATTAGGAGAATAAATTCGAAAACAGTAAGCATCTTTTGCAGTGGCCATAAGAACAACGCCAATGTTTTAATCATTTTAGTTTGCAATTAACATCTATATAACAATTTTGGCTCAAGGATTGCAATTCTTCTATGCATTCAGAATGAACTGTACTTTAAGAACAATATTTGAAGTGAATGCTTACCTAAGTAATGCCGAATTCGACTTCTAATGGGATCAGGTAGACGAGTTAACAAAACTGCAAGCAAAGAACAGAAAGGTGTGTTGAGTTCTTATCAAAGAGATTGTGACTTTTCCTTGGCCAGAACCGTGCTCAACAAGAAGTTATCAATGATCAAGGCTACCATTAGGATTAAATGTCTAATCTGCTTGCAGAAATTGACAGACTTGCTAGTATGGTCATTCATGGCAGATTCAAGCAAGTTGTAACTTCCTAAAGATGGATCGAGTGAAAATACATAGTTTGTTTGACCGAACTCAGGCACAATGCAGCTCAACAGAAGTTCTAATCCCTGTTGCAACATTCATAATCCAGCAAGGCAAAGACAGTTTCTTACCAAAGATTGCGTGAATATAAATGCCAAGAAAAGCACGTATCCATATCAGTACACCTGCAGAACACAAAGATTAGTCAAATATAAACATAAAATTACTAAGCAAAAGCTTCACATTTTTTGCAGGTTAGATGTTGATCTAGTAGGCCATGATTTGGTGTATGATCCTTCACCTGCTGAATCCAGTCCTGTAAATAACAGAAAATGGCAGAACATCAATAATAAAGGCAAGAAATGTAAGAACGTTTAAGCTTGAAACCCACCAAAAAGATGATATAATACAAAAACATACTCTCAGGATTACCACCACGAGTCACCGGGAGTTCAACAAGAGCACCGGACCATGATAATTCAAACCCATAAACCAGGGCTCGATGAACATCCTTGTCGGAGATATTATTAGCATCCGCTAACGGTAAAGACGTGACCGTCATCAGCTCTATAGTGCACGAATCCATCACTTCTAATGGCGTGAATTTGCCAACCATGGCATAGGAATAACCATCACTGTAAGTACCATTATAGCAAGGGGAAGTCTCCACATAACGTGACAACTTTCCTGGATTCAAGCACTTCAAGAAAGCCAGGATTTGAAACAATTCGGGCAAATAAATCGATTTTCCAGGTATATACCGGCTATATGTATCCAAATCGTAAAAGTCATATATACTCAAAGAATGTTGAGGAACGGAGGAACAATCATCAGC
This sequence comes from Erythroxylum guanchezii, assembly GCA_025629825.1. NCBI lineage: Eukaryota > Viridiplantae > Streptophyta > Magnoliopsida > Malpighiales > Erythroxylaceae > Erythroxylum > Erythroxylum guanchezii. The sequence goes on along the minus strand of JAOTAX010000196.1, from coordinate 4,242,538 downwards.
CCGAACACCGGCATCTACCAAACGGATTGTATAGTTACTGTAATTGATTGCTTGAACATAATATTTGGCTGAGAACAAGTTGAGTACCAGTGCAAGGTTGTTTTCACAGGAAAGTTCGTAGTTCTTTTTGCCACAATTCTTGTGGTCTGTTCGCAACCGAAAAGGGTAGCTGATGTTGGGGATGTTGCCACAAGAAGAGGGCAGACAAGAATCGGTGTCTCGAGCATCGACGGTGTGAAGAAGGACGGAGACAAAAACGTGAACCAGAACTCCATACTTGGCGATGAGGGTAGCAGACATTAATGTCATCGGAGAATCAGAGAGAGATTAGAGAGATCGGTAAGCATTTCAGAGAATGAAATTAATTTGTGGCAATCCAAGTCTAAGAAATGAAGAGCCCAAGACTTCAACGCAAGTCACGGTCAGCAGAACTCTTGCAAAGGTTGACTTCTGAAACAACTAACTGCCACCTAATCAATACATTGACACATTCAAGTACAACTGTTTTAAATACGTAGATGAGATTTAATGAAATAATGTTAAAATATAATACTTTATTATTATTATTATTCAGTTTGAAATTTCATAGTAAAGTGAGATTTGGTGAAGTTCGATAGCACGCAACTTTACTCCTACATAGTAAAGAGGCTATTTTCGATAGACTCACTTGCAAATGAGACAATATAAGTATTAAATATATTAAATATATAAATATATGTATATAATACTTGAAATAGGGAATTTGATTTGATACTATTCTCACTACAAACTTATATATACATATATTTATATATTTAATATTTAATAATATTGACTTCAAAAAGAACTTTTTTTAATAATGGTCAAAGTGAATAAGTCTTTCAGTATATAGCTATTTAACAAGACAATTACTTAGAACAATTAAAAAGAATCAAGTTATTCAATGTTTATGAATCATTCTCTATCAACTATCTTTTTTTTAATGCTTCAATGCCTCAATTTTTTTGTCTAATTATTTGATTTATTACTTATTTCATAATTTAACGAAATTAATGTCTATAAAATGAATTACAAATTACGTGAAGAAGTTTCATGCCTCTTACCAACGCTCCATTCATATTACCGCTCCTCTTATTTATATTTTTTTCTTGTGAATTATTCGAAAACAATCTCTCTATTAATTAAGTATAAGATTGTGTTTACTTGACTTCTTCAGACTCTGCGTTTCTGCAAAATTTTTGCTAAGTTGCTATTGTTGTTGTTCCCTTGCAGCAAACAAGTCGGGCTTTAATTACAATGAAGTTATGGAGGTTGGTATGAGATAAAAACTCAATTTAGGTGAAATGGGTGCATTACCTGAGAAGAAAAAAGTTATAGATAGCCAAGAATAGAACCAATTCATCATGGAGCATGTTACAGATTTTCAAGATGAGGGAAGTCTTCAACAATCTATCAAGATGGTAATTGGAAATGGTTAATGGTTCAACAAAATCATATGGTTTGACAATTGGTCTGCTTATTGACCATTATACCTACTGCTTCATAAGACTGTTCTTCTCTTCAGAAGCCAAGGTGAGCTTGTTGGAAAAAAATGAGGAATGGAAGAATACAAACAGATTTTGTAACTTCATGCAAGGCTGGTAGCCAAATTATCAACCTGACAATTTAAAGGAAGATAAAGCCATCTGGACTAAGCACCCTTCAGGTGTCTTCTTAACCAAAACCTGCAGAAGAACGATGAGAACAACCAGAGCTAAAGTATCTTGATACAAGCTGGTTCAAAACAAGATACTTCTGCTTTCATCCTATGACTAGCTGTTCAGGATAAACTTGCAACTTTTCAAAAGTTGAGCTCTTTCAACTTGGATGTAGCTAACTTGTCTGGTGGATTTTGTAATGAACATATGGAAAGCACAAATCACATCTTCTCCTGGCCTTACTCAGAAGCTTTATGGAAAGACAGCTTAAATAGTAGTTTATAAACTGGGCCCAGTTTACCATTGACTATTGCTTGAATCCTGAATCTGAAGGTCCAGTAAAAGGAGTGATTAAAGTTTGGATTAAGGAATTTTTTAATTCTAAATCTTTTTGAATTTTTTAATTAAACTTATTTAAAATGTAACATATTAGTTTAAATGTTTATTCCATTAAAAAAAAGATGACATTTAAGTTAAAGAGGAGATTCACGTCTTTTTATCGAAATAAAAATTTTAAAGTTAATTAAAATTTTCAATATTGATAAAGGTTTAGTAAAGAATTGAGTCGTTTTCCTTTAAAATTATCGTATGTGTGAAGCATCATCATCATCATCACACCCAGCTCGATGTCCCGCGGTAAAGCAGGACTGAAGAGGTCTGGTAATATGCAGCCTTACCCCTACATAATACAGAGGTTGTTTTCAATAGACCCACATATAAATATGACAATGATGCATATGTGTGATGTATCATTAATACATATATCAAGTATTTATATACTAGTTAAAATGTGATTGACACCTTAATGTTTTATAAAATATTTAAATAAGTTATCATTACTATTTTTAAAACTGTCCTCATTGTAATATCAACAAAGGCTTTGGTTGATAATGTCTTATAAGCCATTTTTTTGGCGAATTGAAAGGTTTTAGTTATTTGACTATGTCGAACCGCTGATAATTATATTTGGTAATCAACGAATTGAGTTGGCGGATTGAACTCAATCTACTGATTTTGAAAATGCTTCAACCACTAAGAAATTAAGGAACTAAAAGACTATTATATCCAAAAACTATTACAAATTACTCAAAGAGATAGAAATAAAGATAGAGATAATAAGTTTATTATTTAACTTTAATTTTTGAAGTTGAATTAATATCAAATTTGCTTTAAATGATGATGTTGACTTCTTTTACTAAATCTAAATTTTTATAAGAATATTTAAAGAAATACTAAGATACATTACTTATGTCCTTATAACTCATTTTTTTAAGTCATATACTTATAAGTAACTTTACACATAAACAGTTAATTTTACTAAACATCTTTGAATAAGTAGCTACTGTTATACGTTGATCAAATCAACTATATTAATCACATATCAGCTAACAGCTAAAGCAATCAGCTGATTGTCAAGCAAGGCCAAAATATTAAAGTAGCATATTTTATTTTGATATTTTGTGAAACTTTGAATTACAAACTGCATATTTAATCAATATTTAAGTAAATTATATGAGCCAAACTAATAGTAGAATTATTTTACCAAAAAAAAAGTAGAATTATAAAAAGACTAACAAAAACTTAACTATGTTGAAATTAAATATATTATTATATTATTTTAAAGAAAGTAAACCTTAAGTTAACTGATAAAGTTACTCTTTGGTGAAGTAAAGATAAAGGTTGAGTGTAATTAACGACTATTCTCTCCTACTTAACATAATAATATTATAAAATAATGAGACTTTCAAACTATGAATCCATAAAAAGCTAGCAAAAGAAAAGCACTACAAGAAAAGAATCCCTTGCACGTAAGTCTGTGTTTGTTTCTTCGTATAAAAAGTAGTCATCAAGTAGTGTCATCATCGTTAATTGCAATCGACGTGATGGTGTGAAGTCTGATCGTAATCATATTAAACTCAATTATTATGAAGAAGATGTCCTTCCCACGTTCAAATATAAAGAATTTGGGAAGACTTTGACCGTGTGGCCATTATGCTTTAAGTTAAGCTTTCTTCCTAATGACATCATTGACTAACAATACTAACAAACCAAAATTCATTATAAATGAATGGAAATAGACAAGTGAAGTACTCCCTCCGATTTATAATAAGTGTCGTTTTAGAGAGATTTTAATTATTCAAAATAAGGGTCGTTTGTGACTTTTTATGCATATTTATAATTTTACTTTCAAAATTACCCTTTAATTTTTCTCACATCTTAATTACACGGATTATACAGGTTATATTTTCAAGGCATTTTAACATGTAATTAATAAGGGTATATCAGATATTTCATTAACTTTCTTAATAAATGTGCATTCTTCTAAAACGACACTTATTATGAATCGGAGGGAGTACCTCTTTTACAAATTTAATATTAGAATTTTTTTTATTTTTATAATTTTCACAAATCTAAAATACTTCTCTCATGTCTATTCTAAATATTTTATAAAAATTTGACTAAAGATTAAGAGAAAGGATAACTGGGAATATTATTAATATTTTTCTATTTATTTAATCGCATTATTTCATATTTTTACATGAACCTTATTCATTTTTTTGAAACTATTCATCCATGAATAAAAAGAGTCTAAGTATTGGTGCTTGACTAAGGGAGTTGTAATGATTGACAAAGGAAAGTGAGTGACGGCCACCGCTAGTAAGCGCCAACCAATCCTGATTTTCCTACCAGGTATGGCAATTTTTAATTTTAAATTTAGTTGTTTTTAATTGGTCGATTTATGGGTCAGATTTAGGGTCAAACTGATTCGAGACTCAATTATTCTAAACAAAATAATATCGTTTTAATTAAAAGAGATAGTCTTTAAATAAGTCTATACCTAAGCAGCTCAAATTTAGACTCAATTAAAAAAATTACGTTGCTCTATATTTTTAATTTTAATAAGTGTATCGGTAAGAACGGGTTATGGACCATCTCATTGCTATTCGTATTTTCAAGTATACAAACTCAATTTACCGTCACATCCTTAAATTCTTTAGGAAAAGGCTAGAATTTTCTCTTAATATTTATTTAAAAAATTAAAATTAAAATTTACCATTATTATATTTTAAAGTTTTTAAAAATACTGATAGTACTCATAAATTCAATAAAATAAAATAAAATATTCATAATTTTAATATATGAGAAATAAATTTAGTTTATATCACATCACAAACTAAATAATTTAAACTTAATAAAAAATAATCTTTAATAAGTATTATTTTCTGATATAATGAATATAATTTTATCTTATTTCAACGCCCTAAAATTTAGAAATTGGTAATAAGCAGGATTATAAATCATATTAGCTTGTAAAAGTGTGGCTCGATGGTTGAGAGCGGGATTTGGCTTCGGTTAAGTTCTAGGTTCGATTCTATGCTAGCTCCTCTTGTAAGAGCCTGAGGCAGTCGAAGTTTTACCTGTAAGTGGAGAACTAGTTGGGTCCTCAATGATAAGGTGCGCCCGCTTGATCCGCCTGTGAAGTTGTATGCTAATTAGACCCTCGGAAAGGTGTACCCGCTTGGCCCGCTTACGAAGTTTCCTCGAATTCAAAAACAAAAAAAAATTCAGTAAAAATCTTGCTGAGGGACGGGAGACTTAATATTACGAATATAATTTTATTCAATTTTAAAGTCAATATCAGGATTAATATAAAATATATAGTGTGTTTTTAAAATAATACTATATTGGCCAGTTGGGGAAGCAATCGCAATTCAAGTGGCCACCACCTATAGATATAGACATGAAGCAATGGTCATTCTAAATGGTTCCCTACATAAAAATATACATATAGTGTATTTTAAAAATAATACTATCTTGAGTAAGCACAGCCATCTTTGAAAATGAAACAAGCTCTTATTGGGTCTCTTTCAATTTTGTCTTATCAACAAACTTTGGTTTAACATGTTAAAAGCAGCCGTCATGGTTAAGTAAGGAAAGTTGGATACGCTTTGATGATTTGTAATTTTTAATTGGTTTAACGTACATGCATTAGGTTGGTTGATTAATTTTAATACGATATATAATATGTGATTATCGGATTTAATTGCGGAGATCTGGAGAGGATCGTAATGTAATTCAGTTGTTTGATTTGATTACTGATTGAAATTGCTGTTATTTGAATTGTTTTGTGTTCTTAGTCAATGAAGATGTGCTGAATAATTAATTGTCCATGTTTTCAACGTTCAGGAGTATTAAAATAAAGTCATGATCGTCAGGTTTTGACAATTGGTCTCAACAGTTGCCATGGTAAGCTTCCAAGTAATTGGCATGCTGGACTCTACATGTTTCTATATAAAGATGTTCTTAGCTACTTCACAAACTCAGCAAGTTGGGATCATTCAAAGAAAATCCCAGAACCTGCAGGTTTTTAACACATTTGTTAGATATCTTTCTCTGCAAATATGGGTTCTTTGTCGATCTGCTCTTCTAAATTGGGATCACAAACATTTTCACCTTCTATGATGGGAACTCCAGTTCTGTCCTCATCAAAACTTGGAGCTCCAGCTTTTATCGTCTCTATCCCCAGTCATGCAACTACTCATCGCCTTCCAGTGAAGGTGTGTTGCAGTGCAACATCTGAAGCTGATAGTACCCCGAAGAAGACGATTCCAGGACCAATGAAGTTGCCTTTTATAGGGAACTTGTACAATTTGGTGGGTTCACCGCCTCACCATGCTCTGAGAGACCTTGCCAAGCAACATGGGCCTCTTATGCATGTGCAGCTCGGAGAGATCTCTGCAGTTGTTGTGTCTTCGGCTGAGTTAGCTGAAGAAGTGTTGAAGACACACGAGCTGTCCTTTGCACAGAGGCCTAATGTTCTAGCCTCTAGCATCATGACCTATGGTGGTCAAGACCTTGTCTTTTCTCCTTATGGTGATTACTGGAAGCAAATGAGAAAAATTTGTGTGACAGAAATGTTGAGTCCTAGGAAGGTTCAATCTTTCTCTTCGGTTCGCCACGAAGAGGTTGCGAATCTCCTCGAATTCGTTCGAGCTTCTGCAGGAAAGCCATTTGATTTCACAGAAATGGTGTTCTTGTACACCAACAAAGTTACCTGTAGAACAGCATTTGGCAATACTTGCTCGGAGGAGTTACAAGATGCAGTGCTGGAGGGGTTGAGGGAGGCCACAGCTTTGGCAGGAGGATTTGACCTGGCTGATTTGTTCCCATCATTGGAGTTCCTTCAAGGACTTAGTGGGATAAAATCTAAACTTGAACGTATTCAAGAAAAGATGACTAGGTTACTGGATGAAATCATACAAGACCATAAAGAGGAACTGATGAACTCAAAAAACGGTACTGCTGATTCAGAAGATGATGATCTCGTTAATGTTCTTCTGAAATTTCAAGAGGGTGGCAATTTGAAGTGTCCCATTACTACTACCAGCTTGAAAGCTGTCATCTTGGTTAGTTTCCTCTATCAGATTATCGATTTTCTAGTCCTTTTCTCAGTTGAATCTTAACTTCTGACATAATTAATGCAGGATATGTTTGTGGCTGGGACTGATACGTCATCACTGACAGTAGAGTGGGCGATGTCTGAAATGATGAGAAATCCAAGAGTTTTGAAAAAAGCACAAGCTGAAGTGAGACGAGTCTTCAAGGGAAAGGAAAAGATCACAGACGAAGATGTTCAGCAATTGTCCTACTTGAAGCTAGTGATCAAAGAAGCTCTGAGGCTACACCCACCAGCACCATTGTTGCTTCCAAGAGAGACCAGAGAAGCTTGTGTGATTGATGGGTATGAAATCCCAGAGAAAACCAAATTGATGGTGAATGCCTACTCTATTGGAAGAGACCCCAAGTACTGGCGTAAACCTCTGAGCTTTATGCCAGAGAGGTTCGAAGATAGTTCAGTTGATTTCAGAGGACTTCACTTTCAGTACCTTCCATTTGGAGCTGGAAGGAGGATTTGTCCTGGCATAACCTTTGGAATGGCTAACATTGAGCTTCCCATTGCTCAATTACTCTATCATTTTGACTGGAAATTGCCAGAAGGAACCACACCAGAGAACTTAGACATGGCTGAAAACTCTGGAGCTACAATTGGAAGAAAGGAAACGTTGTATTTGGTTCCCACTCCTCACATATTTTCACACGACGAGTCCAACCAATCCATGGAGACTATGGAAGTTCTGAATTAAATGAGCTCAAATCATGTATTATTTTTCCATTTTTTATCTATTAGCTCTCTGTTAATGATACAAAAAAGTTCTGGAAGCTATATACTGGAATAACTCCATTCTTCTTGCATCAGATGCTTTAGGTTATGATGTGATCAATTAAATCCGAAGATGGTACTTGAATCTCCAACATTGAAGCTAAAAAGATGAGCATGCATTTGACATGGTTAAAGATTGTCTGATTGATTAACAGCTGTCTTTTAATATTTTATATTTTAAATTTCATTTTTTTGAAATTTAATATTTAATACTTTCTGATATATTTTGCTTATTTTCTATTTCTTTTCCTAAAATTAGGAATGATAATTGTGATCCAATTTAACACAAAATCAATATATTTGTAATCATTCGTATACTATTGACTTTCAATTTAGACTCGGACTGAACTGACTCACAACATTGAACAACCTAAATTTTTTTTTAAAAAACGATCTCATTATAATTTAATTATCCAAAATAATATCTAACTTGATCTGTTTGTAATGCTCCTGATATTAAAAGGCTTGTAGGATCCGGGTGTATGGGGTAAGCCTGATGGCTTGGGTGTAGACTTTTGCCTTTCAATATCTATAGTTTTATTCGTAAAAAAAAAAACACTAAAATGACCGAATCGGTATGTTTGGCCTAGCGTTAAGTTAATAACTCATTAGCAAATTGATTAACTTATCCAACGACCTTAATTGTCTACCCTTGAAACAATGCCAATTTGGTTTAATTGTCTAAAATAACGTCGTTTTGATATGTAAGTTTAATAATTTATTACATTATGACGTTATTATCTTAAGATAATTAGAATTAATCTGAATTAAATTTGGACCTCGTAACTTGAATCTAACCAAACTTTAGATCGAACTTTTAAAATATGAGGGTGTGCTTGTTTAAGGGGTATGAGAAAAGGGTTATTGAATAAAAATTAATGGTTGGTATGAACCTAACATTGAAGACCTAAGAGTTTCATTCCTTAGTTTTAGGCAATTCTTCATTCTTCTCATAATCTAGAGGAATGGAAGTGATTGTACTATAATTAATTAAATATGGTGAAATCAATTAAATAATTAATTAAAATATAATTATTCATTAATTAAAATATTGAAATTAATTAATTAATTACAATATAATTAATTAAATTATTATTATTTAATTAGTTACATTATATTTAATTAAATTATTATTATTAATTAAAATATAACTATTCATTAATTAAAATATTGTTATTCATTAATTAAAATATTGTTATTCATTAATTAAAATATTGTAATTAATTAATTAATTACAATATAATTAACTAAAATATTATTATTATTTATTTTATTGCATTATATTTAATTAAAATATTATTATTAATTAAAATATAACTAATTAAAATATAAGTATTCATTAATTAAAATATTATTATTAATTAATTAATTGCAATATAATTAATTAAAATATAATTCCTTCGTTAGTTAAAATATTGTAATTAATTATAATATTTTTTCAAACCAACCACTGTCAATGGTAATTGTAATCATTCTTTCATCTTAACTAATTATCATAATTATAATGATTATATCCATTCTCATTCCTCCCTATATTCATTATCATTTTCATTCTCATTACTTTTTATGAACCAAGCGCCCCCTAAAAATTGCGACTAGTCGGTTAAATTAATCCTTTAAAAAAATTTCTAGGCAGACAAATGATGACACACAACAAAGTTGAAAGTTTACGGGGGTGTTGTTATTGGACTAAAAGATGGAGTATAAGAAAGGTTGTATGAATGAAGTCAAAGCCTTGCCTAAGATTTAATCACGATTCCATATTTGTTTGTCCTTATTTGCTTAGTTCAATGACTTAGTCAATTCACTGATTTTGGTTCAGATTTGGTTCCCTTTTTTAACAATCTATTTCTTCCAAGCCAGAGCAACACTTAAAAGAATTCCCACGAGACACCCATTTTCAGGCGGAGGCGGCCTTTGTTTGTTCCATTGGTCATAACATCAATATTAAACAGAGCATGACAAAGTTTACTACACTTAAAGAATTCCCACGAGAGACCCATTTTCAGACGGAGGCGGCCTTTGTTTGTTCCATTGGTCATAACATCAATATTAAACAGAGCATGACAAAGTTTACTACGTATCAAGAACATGGGACAAACTACTACCTTCCATTGTACAAAACTCGTATGTCAGCTTGCAAAATACAAAAGCTTTTACCTGGATTCAGAGAACATTATTTGAACCCTTCGACCGAAAGAAGGGAAGAAAAAGAACATAGATTACAATGTGTATGCAATAATTTGTATTCCCTATCTAAGAAGAAGCCTAAGTATAGAGCATTTACAAGATCAATACAATACATCAGGAGTTATGTTTTACTCTGACAAAATTGGACCCCCTAAAAATGCAATCCCATGAAGGAACAACACATAGTAAGGCATATAGTGTTTCAGATCACAGAGATAACTTGGATTATGAGAAGCCATAGGTTAGGCAGCAACAGGAAATTTGCCTTTCTGTATAGGTGAGGACTGAAAGCTATCACCAATTATGCAATTGAACAGTTAAGCTTTTAACCACAGGATGATATTCTGTATGTATATACTTTTTAGCTTTCTCTGAACCAGGCTGTTCGAGCCACTCGTCATACATGCATTTAACTGTAGGATTATCAAAAGGATCTGCAACCAAAACCTACAAATACAAAATTGAACAAACAGTCAAAACCATGTAACTTCTATGATAATGCAAGGACAACGAAAACAAGCATAAGGATAGAATTAGAAAAAGGTACAAGCAGATCAGGCAAGCACGTAGCAGATCATTCTGTATCTTTTAACAGAAGGCCATTTTGACAATCAAATGACCGTAGTCATGTGAAGCATTGTGCATTCAAAACCTCTAGTAGACATTGAATCTATAAATCAGTATGGGACACCTCTCCTACGTGGTCATCAGAAACTGTTTTAATATTAGACAATACAACAAACAAATACCGTGGAACTTGCAACCTCCAAGAACCAAAGTACATGAGCTCCTCGGATGAATCAACTAGTTAAACCAGTACATAAGTTATCAACTTGCATATCTTCTATGATAAGATGTTCTAATGTCAAAAAGTTCAGCATAAGCACATAGGGAAGGTAAAGATATGAAATTAGAACAGTAATAACAGCATGTGCCACAGTATTTACACCATTACAAGATTAAGTTTCAAAGAAATAAGAGACCATTAAATTCAAGAGATGCTTACATTTTCCATATAAACAGTTTCTAACAATTGAATCAAATCCTTTGGGGATTGTCCTGGCTTTGGTTTGATTTGACCTCCACCATTCAAACAACCTGCTTAAACAAAAATATAGATGGTCACGCCTCATGTGGAGTAATTCGTCCAAGAAAGTTTGCAAGCAAGTGCATGTGACAGAAAAGAAACCTGATGGACATGCCATGACTTCTACAAAATGATAGTCACATTTCCGCATTTTGACTTTCCTTACAACATTTTGCAGGTTCTGGAAGCCATAACATTGGGCAAATTTCAACACAACTTTTCCATCTACCTGCAATACAAGATGATTCATGACAACGTTTAAGGGTAACAATCAGCTACCTGTGAGTGTCTCTTAAATATAAAATTCAGGTGGCAAAAAGTACCACATCATGTTGTATACAGGAGCTTCACATTATAAAAGTAGGCTAAACTTTACTCTAGGCTTAGATTCACATCAATGAGGAAAGGGAAAGGCTTGAGTACGAAAACCAACTCAGATCCTTCCATCTCCAGCTAATCATGCGCGAACCAACAACTAACTAAACTTCTAGATAATGCATGCAAAAATAGTTAGGAAATGATGGAATGACAGAGAATTAAAGAGAATGTCTTACTTCAAGAATCACCTCACGGAAGTCGGTATTCCTTATCGTCTTGAAGGGCAATGGACCTTTGACTTCAATTCCAAATAGTGATTTAGAAGCATGCCGAAATACTGTTTCCACATAGCCACCAGAGCTTCCAAGCACTCCATATAGATGTCCCTCTTCATCAACATTTGTCAACCTGCAGGAATGTCACCAAACATCATTTCTTGACAGACACTTCCAGGATACATGTATGGTAACAATTCTTAAGAATAACTGAAAGACCTTACATTTTATCAAGAGAAGATTCATCTAGAGCCTCAAAATCTACAGATCTTAACTGCAAAAGTTGACCAAAAGTGCTTATCATTCAGAATATAGCTTTTAAGGGGAGAGATCACAGAAATCACAAGGATTTAACAAATTGCTTTACCTTAATCAAGTCTAATACTTCTCCAGTCGTCAAAACTGAATCTACCTCTGGAAGTTTAATACCAGATTCTGCTTCAAAAATAAAGTCATCTCGCGCAGCCTCAAGCTTCTTATCATAACAAGGCATAACAGTCACGTGGTAAATCTCATCTGGCCTAGTAATTAGTTTTCATCCATTAGAATTTTTCTCACATACTGAATTCAACAACGTTCATATATGTCCATAGTGCTTTAGGAAGTAACATAAGTTATCAAAGTATAACTTGAGCATATCACAGACTCCGTTTAAAAGTTTTAATCAGTTGCTCTTGTCAAAAGGACAAGAATTAGATGATTCAAAAAGTTATGCTTGATGAAAAATCATTCAGAAATGAACATCACACAAAAAATGGAAAGAAAAGATTAGGTTGTATCATTACCGAAGACCTATTTTATGGCATAAGTGATGCTTGATGGCAGCACCAACTGTTTGCTGAGGACTCTTGACAGATGAAATGTAAGGTAAAATATAGGATCCTAGCTGCTTTTCAGCATAGCATATCCAACCTACAATTACAGAAGGATGAAAAGGTCAAGCAGCTCCCATTAAAACTTGTTCAGTCTATAATCCCAGTTATGTCACAACATGTAAGAATGTCACAGCATATTTGTATTTGTTTTTACACAGTTTTTCCAGCTGTCTCCAACCATCCACTCTTGAAGTCACACAAAGAGGGTTATCGTTCCCTTTTTTTCAGAAACGGGGGTATTACGGTAAGGGACAAAACAAACCTGGACATGCTGAAGAAAGCATTGGTAATGATGGCCTAGCTTTTTCATCCTCGACTGACTGACTTTCTTTGTATCGACTAATGAACTCATTGCAAGTTTCAATAAGTGTCATGTCTCTGCTGCAACTTGTATCAAATACGGCCTTTACTCCCAGGGACTTGAAAAATGTTGTGAGCTTTTTAAAAACCTGAAAGTTGAAAAGAATAGCATATTAAAAATGCATGACTCCACATTTGACGGAAATCATTTCATCTTCTAGTATACGCAGCATCAATAAGAAAGCCCCATTAGTACCTGAATTGGAGTAATGCCAAAATAGACTGCAAAGGAAGCTCTTGACTGAGGAGACAAGGAAACAACAACAGCTTTTCCTTTATTGATGTTAGCAAGGAACTCATCCAAACCTTGTTTTTCAAGCATGACTGTCTCTGCTGATGTTATGCATCCACTGCAATGTCAGGAAAATAATTAAACCCTTTTATTAGCAATGCAAAACCGACCAATTATTTGCAAAATGTAGAGTAATCACATTAATTAAAAGACTAACCATCCTGCCGACATGACTATGCAAGTACATTCTGTCAGTAACCATTAAAAATTTTACCATTATCTTTGTGGTCATCATTACAGAGAGCATTGAAAGGCCCTAGTAACAAGACTATAGGCAGTAGCCAAACTCAAGTAAAGTCGCAAATTTATTGAAAAAAGAAAAGAAAAGAAAAACTAATTAAGCATTTATAAGCATCTTGTCACCTAATCATTGAATAGAATGGTGGCAGAACTTGTGGGAAATTAAATTGAACCAACGATTAACAAGTACCCAACATAGATTAATCAACACACAGAAGGAATCCTCATAAAAAGACGGCGACTTAGGCAATTAAGAACAAGAAACACTGAATTATCGGATATTAAATTATACATAAAAATAAAATTACCTGCAAGCCAAGCAATCCTTCAGAGAAATTTTAACTGGTTCAGTTTGCTGTTTATTATCTATTGAAACCTACACCCAAAGGCAAAAAAAAGTTCATACAAAATCAAAACCATAAAAAGTAAAAACCGAGAACTAACAACTTCATAGAAAGAAACTCTTTTAATAACAGTTGAAGGCAAAAACCTGAGGCCTAGCGGGCTTCTTGAGGGTGGAATTGGAGTTGAGAGAAACGACGCATGTCTGCGACGGTGCTATGTAGTCGCTGAGATCTCCAATTCTCAGTGCCGGCGAGAACTTCTCCGACATCTCTTCAGTGATCGGAAACCAATAGCAGCTTCTCCGATGTTAGGGTTTATATCGACGAAAAATGGAAAGGCAGTGGGGTATTTCTGTTCATTTACCCTTTTTAGCGTATTTTCGGGAAATAAAAAGTCAGGGATAGAGAAATAAAAAAGGAGAAGAGAATGCGTGTGGGCGGTTGTAGAGTTGGAAAGGAGAAGTATCCAATAAGAGCATTTGACTTTCTCGATATCCAATCAGATGCCGATTATATTTACAGTGGCTTTTTAAGAGGCACGTGTCCGCCACGAGTCACTAGCGGCGGCTGTCACTTTTACTGTTTTTTTTTCCAATACGGTGAATTAAGGGTTTTAACTTTTAACTTTTTTACTTTTAACATCGGCGTCAATTTTGGCCCAATTTGGTGGGGCCTGATTTTGACCTAGGTTGATCGAGTTATGGGTAGGACACGGATTAAAAGTGATCAACCCATGACTCGACTGTTACTTTAAAAATAATATCATTTTTTACATTTTTTTAAAAAATTATAAGATGAGTCAAGTTAGTTGGCTTGCTCGTGACTTGTCGGGCTCTGGGCCGGCCCGGGCCGCCCATTGATATTCCTATTTTTTAATAATAAGTATGCTTACTTCTGAACTTCATTATATTTCTTATTTTACAATTTTTTAGTAAGATATTATTGTTAATTATTAGAAAAACATATCATAATGTGAAGTATTTTAGAATGTGATTTTTAGTCAATGCAATTTACAAAATATATATAATTACTAAAACTCATTACAACTCTAATACCTTATCATTATTTTAATCTAATTATAATTTATTGAAAATAATAAAAAATAAGTTTTATTTAATGACATATTTTAAATAATTTTAATATTTTAAACATTAATAAATCATAAAAAGAGGCTTTTGCATCTTTTATCTTACTAATTATTCTCTCTTAATCTCCTATCTTTTCACTTCCATGAACAAACTAGTTATATATATATATGTTCTACCAAATATCACTTTTAACTCAATTCTGCATTCATTTTTGCTTTATACAGTAACAACTCAGTAAAAATTTGATTGAAATGCAAAATTTGTAAAAATTTTACTAACACGCAAGATTTGGAGAAATTCAGTATTACACTTTTGGTCTTTTATTGACATTTTCGGTGAAATGTTTCACAAACTTCAAATGGCTAGATATTGGTTATGGTAACAAGTTGAGTAAAAAATGAAGCTGTTTTATTTAAATGATTCGAGTCGGATTAGTATTCTCAAATTCGAGTTTAAAATAAAATTTAGTTTAATGCAGGGACATTTTAAATATTACGTTTTTTTATAATTCCTATTTTGACTAAATTACTATTTAATATATATTTTCTATTTATTAGGTTTCTTATTAGAAAAGGTATCTCATTATATAAAGGAGCTTAGAGTTCCCATATTATGATTAATCAATGAAAGTTCTCTTTAAGAATTCTCTTTAGTTGTACTTTTGTTTCCGCTTTAAGTCATATTTAACGCAAATTTAGTCCGTTAATTTGAAATCAGGCCAAATCGGGTTTAAATTATCATCTTTAACTAGATATAGACTATTCTTATTGTACTAAACGAGGCATCAACTTCAAATTGATTGATTCTAAAGAAAAATCAGTTAGTTATAGGCTTAACAAAGGCCCTGTGTAATTGTTGACAGATCAGTTATTTTTTAGCTGATTGATCAAAGTTAACTAATTGACTTTATCAAGAAGTTATTAGCCTTGCCCAACTAGCTAATTTTATAGAAGCGCTTGTAAGCAGCGTTAGGCAACAGTTGATTAATTTTTTTCCTATAATGCCCTTAAGTTTTGCCCAATCTCGTTGCCGTCTCATTCTCGTCTCATTCTCTCTGGGCTTTTTGGTGCGCTGTCTCAAGCATGATCTTGAACGAAGACAACAGTCCGAACTAGGCCATTCACCTGGGATTCTCCAAAACCACACGCAGACGCAAGACCTCATAATGGCTCCACCATTATCTCCATCGCTCAAGTTCTCCTCTTCTTTCTCACTAAACTGTTTCCAATTCTCAAAACCATGTCCTCTATCCTCATTCGTGAAGCTAGAAGAGCACGATTTCTTTTGCAGTGAAGAGGCTTGTAATTTCTTTTCCGATGAGCAAACACCTACGCTTCCATGGTACTACTCAGATCAATGGAACTAGCCCTAGTCTCTTCAAAGATTCAGGCCAAAAAACAAAAATAAAGCTTCGATAAGAACAGTATTTAAGTTATAGAGAGAGCTCCAATAATTTTGTAAGTTAGTACATATTTTGAGTATCTCCACGCAAATAAAGCCATGTTTTGGTGTTCATTTGTGTAAAAGGTTAGAATTGGAGAAAAAGATGGTGACGGTGGTCCATAACATGGATCTTGAAGAAAAAGAAGAAGACGATAGATTGTAATGGTGAAAATTAACAGAAAAAGAAGTCGACGGAAGCTCAAAAAAGGAAGCTGAAGATTAATAAAAGCCATAGATAGAGAGTGTGACACTTTTTACGTGGGGATTATATGAAAGGGGATTATATGAACAAATGCTCTCTTGTTTTGTTATTATTATTATTATTATTCTATATTTTTATTAAAATTATAAACTTATTTTTTTATAAAATTAAATATTTAAAATTTAAATTCCCGCAAAAATATTCAACGAAATACTAACGGAGTGTTAGATTGAGGGTAATAAGTATTCTATTAGCCCCTCTATTCCTACTTATTAAGAATTCTGCGTTTGGTTAAAATAAAAGCTACAGAATAACCATTCCGAAGCATTAT
>JAOTAX010000196.1:4212382-4225494 GCA_025629825.1 Erythroxylum guanchezii | reverse complement strand
GCTTTTCCAATTTGGTAGTAACCTTTTTAAAAACTTATTAAGGAATTTAATAATAAAAATAAGAATAAAATTAATTGTTAAATTTAATAATAATTAGAATAATAATAAATAGAAAATTTATAATTAATAATAATAATAATAAAATAAAATTATTTTTGTATAATAATAATAATAAAAATAATAAAAATAATAAAAATTATTTTTGTATAATAATAATAATAATAAGAATAAGGAATTTAAAAATACTAATAATAATAAGAAGAAAATTAATTTTGTATAATAATAATAAGAAAATTATTTTTGTACAATAATAACAATAATAATAATGATGATAATAATAATAATAATAATAATAATAATAATAATAATAATAATAATAAAAGAAGAAGAAAATTAATAATAATAAGGAATTTAATAATAAAAATAAGAGTAAAATTAATTGATAAAAATAAAAATAATAAGAATAATAATAAGTAGAAATTTTATAATAATAATTATTAATAATAAGGATAATAAAGTTAATAATAATAACAATAAGAAAATAATAACAATAATAATAAGGATATTTTGGTCTTTTTGTTAGTTATTCCTTTGCCATTCTAAGTTTATATTTCAAACCAAACATTGACATAGAAATCCTTTATCTATTCCATTCCCTGAATCAAACAAAGTAATACTTATTCTATTATATTCCTCATCTTTTCTATTCCTAAGAATAGCTATTCTATTCCTTGTTTATTCCATTAACCAAACAGGCTGTAAGATATATAATATTTATACTCTTATAATTTTTTTAAAGTTATATCATCGTAAATTATTTTATACATAAACAACTAATACTAAACAGCTAATTTTACCAAACATCAAATGACAAACAACTAATACAATCCGCTAATCAAATCAGCGGATAGAACCAACTAACGACTGATACAATCAGCTGATTACCAAACAGGCAAAAGCTCACCTCATTCTAAACATGGCAAGAGTATTTGTAAGAAAGCACCAGCTTACAGATTACACAGGCTAGAGAACTCTGTTAAGACTAAACACTAAGGCACATTCAGGGTTCCAATATTTGTATGACATAATGCTATTTTCAAGAAATCTACCACCTTCCACCGTTTTTAAACTTGTGGCCGCTGTACAACCGGAAGAGGCTAAAGGCGGACACGCACGAAAGGACCACTGTGCCGAGACTAGCCAACACTGCACTTGCTATTCCTCCCCCAACTTGGTTGCAGAATTTCCCATACAGGTCGCATACTTTCAGCCATTGCAGCTCAGGCTGTCCCAGCTTTGCTAATACTGCTGATTGTGCAGCAGCTGCCACCGCAGCAACCGTCAGGTAAGCGATTAACTACAGAGATGGAGATGGTTCAATCATGTTAAATATGTAACAATCTTCAGTTGTACTAAACTTGAACTTGCTATGAACAAGTTCTTGTGTTTCTGCAATTAGTTCATTCAACTTCAAACAAGAAGTGTAAAAAGTTTGATCACTTGTATCAATCATGCAAGCTGGCTGGAGCCCCTTAATTATAACTTTATCAGCAGGACCAAATCTGCCAGAAATCATTTCAAGAAATGACATGAAATTATAACTTCAATTCAACCAATTGATCGTTCAGTCTTCGTCATGTATTAATTGTTATAAATTCCTAACTGCCCTGATAATAGAATATATTGGGACAATTAATGTGTCAAAGTACAATCTAAACTTAGTAAATTTTAAAGTAACTAATGGAAAAGAATGGCATTGACTAAGGTAATCACAAAAATGAGTCACTTCAGAGGTATCAATGCTGTGGGCTACAGCTCACCTAATTTGAACAGAAGACCAGAAATTGGAGTCAGCCACAAAGATCAGAACCTTTTGAACAGAAGACCAGAAACTGTAATTCAACTTCAAAAAAATCTGATCTTTGTGGACACAGTTAAGACACAGAAGAAGGACATTCTGCTCCTTTTGTGCTAGGAACTGCAGTTTTCTCATCAATTATATTTCTGCGTCCATTATGACATCACTGTACAATTCCTTTTAACTTCCACCATACAACTTAACCCAAAATTTAAGAGACTTACCCAAGCATGGCAATTGGCCGGACCCAGGCCCATCTGAGATTTTAAAATATTTATTTTTAATTTACTAATTTAAATTTAATTTGAAGAATTTAAAAATAAAAATTTATATTATTAATAACATTTAGTTAATGATATTTAATTAGTTTAATTTGGCCAGTGAATTCTGTTGTTTTCCATGCAAGTATCATTTAGCACATACCTGATCTCCAGAGAAGATGATCCAAGCTAAGGGCTTGCTAAAGAGTACATTTCCTCTGACCATCCCAACAACACAACGCACCGCTTGAACCAACGAGTAGACGGCTGCTATCCCATTGGCTATCACCAGAAAACTGCAAGATGATGAGAAAAATGAAAACTTGAAAGAGAAAATTTTGAGTTTCAGGGAAGTTGAAAATACAGAAGTTGGGGATCTTACACCAGAGCTTTCATGTCAGTGAATTTAGCTTTCTTTGGAATTGAGAAGATTTCTCTAACTTGAGTGTCTGTTCCTACAACAACAGCAGCAGCAACTCCTAAAACACAAATCAAACACCTCAAAACAATCTCTGCGATCCTCACCCTCTTATCAATCACCTTCAAGCTAGTACCATGATATACCGGTACATTTCCTGGACTAACACCAACACTCAAATAACTCATTTTCCTGTCTTTCTTTCTTCTTTTCTCTTCTGAAACACTAGAGGGAAGAGGAGGGGGGGAAAAAAAAGAGTTGAGAGCCCAAGGGTGACAAGGAACTACACGCCTAACAAAGTCCCACTACTTAAAAAGAAACCCCACAAGAACAAGACCTTTCCTTTGTGGCTTTAGTTTCTCACTTTCTCTCTATATTTCAGCATTTCTATTTATCTAATGAAGAGATGGTCTGTGCAAGTCTGATAGGCTGCCAAGTGGTCAAAATGCATGAGCTCGTAGCCTCGTACAGAAAACAACAGTATGAGAGGTGAGTTAATGAATGTGACTCATTCAAGACTAATGTAAGAGAAAGTAATAAGACCCTACTCCTAGCAGTTTAGAGCTGGTTGCTTGTCCCAAGAAAAGTGTCAGAGAAGGTGAGAGCCATCTTAACTCTTTGGTTAATTGAAGGTGGACCATTTCACTCTTCCGTGCCAGTGAATAGTGTACTTAGAAGAAAGTAAGAACTTAACTCACGTACACTTGTAACTTGTAAGTGCCAAGGAAATGATGAAAGTTGAAGGTGAAGGTGAAGGTGAAGCAATGATAAGAAAAAGGTTTTTAAAGTTGCTGGCTTTCTTCCACTTGATGCGGGGCACCGGGAAGTAGGTCGAGTGGTGACTTCACGTGATGTATTTGTATTTATCATCTATACCAAACCTTTCCAATGGTCCCAAACTGCTGGTCTAATTTTGGTAAAATTAGTCCGGTCTGAATCGGTTGAATCTTGCATAAAATCTACGAATTTGACTCCGTGTTTTGAAATTTAGATCGGTCATTAATTCAGAGACTTTACTAGTTATTGGTTTGACCGATTCAACAATCGGTCGAACCGGTATGACGTCATAATTATGTAATAATTATATTTAATTATATATAATATTAAAAATATTTAAAAAAATAAAAAAAAATTGTTAAACCAGTAGTCGGATCGGTTCCACCGATCAATTGACCGATTTTGACCGGTTCAATTTATAACTGATTTTTTAGATTGAACCGGACCGGATAGCCGACCGGTCACTGATTGAACCAGTCAGATCGACGATCTGGTCCGATTTTTAAAACTATAATTTGACTAAAATTGATTGAATTTCGGGTTGTGAATAGGAAACAAGATAATTATAAGGACTACTGAAGTTTCATCTTTACGGAAAACCTCATTCATTATTTTTGGTAATTGAGATTTTACTTTTTCTTTGTAGCAGATTTCCTTTTTGTAATTTAAGTTGCACACAAAAATTGTCAAAGATATCTGAGACATGGATTACAGCTAGTGGAGTATCACAACCCTCTATTTGTTCTATATTTCCTATCTCCTAATTCTCAATTTGCCCAATAGTTCCAGCTCAAGTCAACATTTTGGTCCACTCAATCCGACAATGCTTAAAATATTTGAAAGTGAACTCATTCATACTATTGTCATTGTCCATAATTATCTTTTCCTAAAATATGTGTGACAATTTGTTCCGTACTCACACAAAATACTTATTATTTTTGTTAATACACTTTTCGGACTCTTTCATCATATACTTGGTCAAATTTACTCTTCATTTATTTTAGGAGTGGTTATTTTGCTCGATTCGATATAAAACTGATATATTAATTTTAAATTAATTTAAATTATATTGGAACTAAGAAAGTCAATTTATTCTATTTAAATAAAATAATACTATTTTAATTCTTAATCTAATCCAAGTTTGAACTTAAATTGTTGCATTCTCTTGTATTAATGTTTTGACTTAATTAATATTAAATGAATTTAGATTTTACAAAATTTAAATCTCATAGATAAGAGAATGAACATTACTAAACAGAAAAGATGATACCAAATCAAAAAACAAGGATCGTATCATCGTACATGAACATATAAATTACCATTGTACAGAAAAATCTATTGAGTGACGGTATGAAGTTGTCACATGTGCCATACTCGGGCAATTCTCTGATGCAGCAATGGCTGGCCACACTTTTAAAAAGGAAAGTGAAAGTGAAAGTGACTAAATTGAATAAGCCACGTTCTAACATAAATTTGACAGTTGGTGTGATAGCCCGATGATCACGGAATTCTGTGAAGCTCTTTAATTCTTTTTGTTTCCTTTAGAAAAGAAAGTTATGGAACTGCAGAAAGAGTTGATAAGCTCATGATGCTATGAAAGTGGAACTGTCTTCTTTCTTTTTCTTTTTATTCGAAGTTCATTGGATTCTCGAGATCACAAACACATTAAAAGCACTAACTAGTTATAAGAGATGTTGAGATTGTTGGTGTTGTAAGAGATAGCCATGGCAAAATGAGCCCTCTGGATAACATGGTAAAGGAGTATCACTTGGAAAAGAAAGAGCATGTTGAAGTACATGATAAATATGGAATTTAAAGCTCAAACCAGCAGACCCTTTTAATGGCTCTATTTCCTTTTAAGGGAAATACTCAAATTTGCAGGAGTTGTGACCTGTAATGGATATTGATAAAGAAAGAAACAGTTATGTTAGTTTCTGGTTTAGCAAACTGGATTTAGCAACAGAATACTGACAATGTCTTCTTACTTGGGTCAAGATTAGTAATCATAGCAGCAGAGTTGAAGTAGCAAGTTGCTCCTTTATGCTTGAACTTCTGATAATAGTCATTGAAGGCATAAGAGGCATGATCCTTCAATGTGTTGGGCAAGAAACAAGGCTCGTGTGCTTGGATTTTTCTACAATCAGCACCTCCCTTGCCACAAGCCCAATCAAGTGCCTTCTGCAACTCCTCATTTGGGGTTTGCTCATCAGCTATGCACCATTCGTCAGATTTCCAATCTACATTTCCTATTATTTAGTCTCCACAGAAAGTTCAGTCTGAGCAGTAGTTACAGAAACCTATCTGTAGTTCAGAAATATATTGAGATTATCGATTATAGTACCTGATCTTTGTGAAGTTGTATAAACAAAGAACAGAGACAGCAGAAATATCCTCAGAAAAGCTTGTGACATTGTGATATTGCAGGAAGCTCACCAGACGAATTTGGTACATCAGAAGAAGTTCTATTACATCTATAAATCCAAGAATGTGGGGTACCAAATTTCAAAGAAGATACCCACTTTTTTCAGAAAGCCGAGATTCCAAGTTATATTCATTGCTTGAAGAGTAAGACAAGAATTTGAGGTTGCTTCACATTGTCCAATTTGCCTTGGATTTTCCATGTGAAATCTGAAATGGCACATGTTATGAGGTGGAAGTACCTTGTCTATATCCTTCTGAAATAGCTGTGGCAGAGATCAGAAAGAAAGAAAAAAGAAACTCCTGTTCTACTTATAGAGAATATGGTCAGTTCAATCACTAAGCTTTCGATTTGTCTTCTCATAGAGAATGTAAGCCTGGAAATTGGTTAAGATACATATCAAAAAGTGTATAAACTTAAACTGTTATTGACATGTTAACCTAAAGTTAATACAAATTTGTAAATAAAAGGGTTAAAGACATGAAATTCCCATTTCTAGTATAAGCAATCAACTCGTGTCTAACCTACTTTGATTACTAATATGCATATGGTATGCATGAAATACTCACACCTGCTATATTCACTCACTTCACTCTCTCATTTCCATTTCTGAGGAATAAGCTAAAAACTCCAACTCCATCGTCTTCACTACTGCATGATCTTTCTCTTGTCCCAAAATGGGTATAGCCACCGTCTTGTTCCTGATATCTTTGTTAATGGCTGCTCAACCTGAAGCCACCTCTCACAACTCTTACCATACTGACATGCAAGCCGCCATAGCTGACATAAGAGTAAGATCACAGTCCTTCTATGCTTTTGCAGTTCTTCTGCAAATGCTGAACGGGACGTCTCGCCTGAATCGTGAGGACCTGACACTCCTGATGCCAATTGACCGTGAGTTATCCAAATCCTCAATATCCCCCGACCATGTTGAAGATTTCCTGCTCAGTCATTCAATCCTGATGCCACTTTCTTTCACCGACTTGACTCATTTCCCAACAGGGACTATGGTTCCATCAGGGTTTCGAAGCCGGTTTATCAAGTTCCAGAACCACGGGAAAGCCAACGTGACACTTAATAATGTTCAAGTCGTGACACCAAATGTCTGCTTAAACTCTGTAATCAAATGTCATGGCATTGACGCTGTGATCAGGTACTAAAATGGCGTAGCATCAACCACTATTAGTCATCAGATTTTAGCTAAAGTCAAGCCATAGATTACAATACACATAACTTAGTTGGATGCTGAAGGATTTATCATAACAAACAGTATGGTAGAAAGTTGTTAGGTCCATTACATAAATGTCACAAAGCTCTCTATATATACGTTCAAAAAACATTTTCTTGTTTTCTCCGAAAAATTTAAACCGACAAATGAAAATAACAAGAAAGGCTCCATCTTCCAAACAAAGTGCAGTACAACCAGGAAGAGCATTTTGGTCGGACGGACGGCATTAAATCGTTTAGTTGAGTATCTGAGGAAGCTTTTCCGGACAGTAGCGACCAAAGCATGAAACCACAAAATGATAAACAGTCAATAGGGTCATTACCTAACATTTAAGGATTCGGTAATCAGACTGGTTAGGGTATGGAACATGTTCCAAAAACAGGATGTCTAATTTTGTACATCAAATCTTATGTTCAGTTACTTTGATCTATCCCTATTTTATTAAATCTTATTCATATATTTATATAGAGTCTATATAAATATGTGGATAAGATTTAATATAATATGATAATAACACCATAACTAGAATAGGAGATCTGATACCTTAATTTTGGGCTGGTTAGTGCAACAAAGGATGTCTTCTTTTAAATACTATTTGCACGGCAATTTAATATATCTTTTAAATTTAATTTAAATTAATAATTTTTTATAATTATTAATTGATTTAAATGTGAGTTTAAGAGTTGAGGTGTATTATTATATTAGTAATATTTGATTATTCCATATATATGATACTTACATTGCATGAGTCTTATCCAATGTTTTAAAACCTTAATTAATTTGGTTGATTTAATAGTACAAATTTGGAACCGAACAATTTTTTGATTAGATTTTTTAATTTTTCAGTTTGATTTTATTTAATGATTTTTGTTGATAAAAATTGTTCAATTTATTAATTAAACGGTCAATTTTCATAAACTGATTATTTTTGTAAGTCAAAATAAACTGATAAATTGAAATTAGTTATTATATTTATTTAGAGGTTAATTAAGAATATTTTTATAACTTATTTAAACACTATAAAATATTAAAATCAAATATAATCCTCAAAGGAAAATTTGATAGCTCCATAGAAATTAAACAACCTTTAAGGATGTTAATATTATCCTGGGCTAGTTAGTATCAACAACTATAGTACTCTTCCAATCTTATATAAACATCGAAGATAGTCTGCAAATGTAGTTTACAAGTGGAGAGAAGTGTCAATTTCATCAGACACAGGATCGTCAAGCTTGTCGCAGTGACGATTGGACTTGTCAGCAGCCATTTTTGGAGGCGAAGAGCCAACCATTGTTGGACTCTCAACAAACTGAAGACCCGTTTGTTTGCTCGGCAACTCCAAAGTTGGCCAAAGAGAGAGCGATACGTGAGGTGGTGACACTGGTTGTTGAATGATGATCAACTCGGGTTGGAACAACGATCTAGTGCCTGCAGATTCTCGTCGCATTGCTTGAACATACATGTTCTTAGGCTCCTTTCCCAGCATTTTCAGAAGCTCTCTTTCCTCTCTCATCTGTTTAACTTTCTGCAGTTGCCTGAATCTTTCCTGCAGCAGAGCTATGGAGGAGGGAATGACATTAACAGATCCGCTACTAACTTCTCTACCCATTTGAGAACACAACCTGGAGATATCAAAAGTGTTAATCTTTCTGGTTTTGGGATGGTGAAAATATAAATATATATCTGAAGTAGACTTGAAAAGAACATAGTGCATATATATAGGACTTGTTTTGTAGTGGCTGGTACCTAATGTTTTGAGTCTCCCAAGAAAATTCCAAGAGGAATGAGAATCGGCTGCTAAATTGCAAAGTCCAAACAGAAAAAGTTGACAAGGCAATCTAAGAGGTTGCTTCGTTGAGAGTACACAAGGAAAGAGGCAAAAGAATTGGTGGAGTAGAAGAGGGTCGAGAGAAGAGTCCAAAGGAATGTTGAAATTAGCAAATGGAAGGGTATGTTTGGAGGAATATGTTATGCCTTGTCGGCTTCCTTCCTCTGCCCATCTTCACTTTGTAGATGCCTTTCTCTGTGACCTTTAGACCCTTTTTATCAATGGTGATCAAATGCCGTACTTCAATCTTTTTCTACTTTTCTTTTTGTCCATTAACATTTCTAATTAAAACGTTATTCTTTCCTACAGCCTTTTCCCTTTCTTACGTGTTTATAATGGTTAGTGATGTTTCTTCCTAGGGTTTCACAAACTTGTTTAACTCTAACTTAATAAAATGAATTAATCTTAAATTAATTATCTAATTTGAGTTCGAATTTGAGAGATCGGACTAATCTGACTTCGATATTTCAAATTTATAAAAAAGTAAGGCTGTGTACATTGATGACTTTTCCCAAACTCCACAAATGGGGGAGTTTTGTGCATTGAGTACGTTAACATTAGTAAAAATATATTATTTTAATTTCGACTTAAAATCTAATTTGAAGTATATTTAAAACATAAGACTAAAACATACTATAAATAATTTGGATTTAATTATAAGTAATTCTAACTCACTCTAACTATGTTTTTTTTTTATTTTCAATTTTGCTAAAACTTTATGGCATATAATGACATATGCATAAATAATTAAGATGAATATGCATAGTCAAAAATTAAATCATATTCATCGAGAAACCATCTCTCTTTAACATGCTTGTGTTTTACTTGCTTTGTTTTGTTCCGTCCCATAACATATTCACACTTCCACATCAAATTACCTTAATAGTCCCAAATTCCCTTTCACACTTCCACATCAAATTACCTTAATAGTCCCAAATTCCCTTTTTTAGTCATGACCAAAGATGGTGGTTTTGTTGATTAAAATCGTATGGTGATCATATAGAATCATTATTTTCTCTGCCGGATAAAGAAGATCCCACTAAAAGATGCCTGAGATGGATATGATCACCAACGTAAAACTCCAATTTGAATTGGAATTGGGTTGTCAAGCAACCAAAGCAGAGTTTGTGTAATTCATGTAAATGCTGTGTTCGGTGAAGAGGGAAAATTAGGAACCAAAAAAAAAGTGAAAAAAGACAAAAATAGCAATGAAATAGGGGTAGGAATAATCATATATGGGAGGTCATAATGCTTTGATTGAACAATAATGGATCAAGACAAGAACAAAGGGTTTGTCAGACATACATTCCTTCCCTCTCAAGTCTCTTTTTTCTTACAACATGACTACTTTGTCTTGGAGTTGTTGGATTGATATGGCATGCAGAAACCAAAGCTGCAGATACCTATTTTACTTTGGTTATGGATCGGAAATGGATGCTTCTTTTTTGCATCCACCACCCCACCAAATGGCAACGCCATACCCCTTGGCCCCGGCCTTCGAAGCTTTCGAGGGGTTAATATATCGAGAAGATAAGAAAACAAAGGTTAGTGGTGTGATTTTGGACAAGGCGTGCAGTTGATATTCGTTTTTCTATTGCAGGTAGAGTAGGGTGACCATTTTTTTGGTTTTGGAATCAAGTAATTGGGAGGCATATGTTGAAAAGAAAAGAGATGGGGGCAATTGATGTTCTTCATAGCCATCATGGTAATTATTATAAAGTATATTAACTAAGATGGTTATAAAATTTACTAAACTTATAGTTATGTATATAATTGTTTTTGTGTTAAAAACGTGGTCGAAGTTTTTTTTTTTCTGTTTTTCATTAGCAATGTCTTAAAAACTGAATCGAAAGTTAAGTCAGTAAGACAAGAGGTTTGATATTTAAAAGGTTCAATTGATATTAGATAGTCTAAAACTGACTAAAGATTAAATAAAATTATAAAAATTAAAATATAATTGAAAAATATTGTTGTTACTCATATAAGAATTTGAAGCTTAAATCAAAAAATTGTTAAATAAAAATTAATTGATTTATTTTGGTTTATAAGAACTTATTAATTTTCGAAAATTGATCGATTTTTAATAATAAGAGTTATTAAAGTAAATCAAACCGGAAAGTTAAAAATTGAATTGAAAAGTTGGACGATTTAAGATTTTTACGGTTAAACCAATAAAATCGGTTGAATTTTTTAATATTGTTAGTTATTTATGTTGGCATAAATGTTTTAAAAGTTTATAATATTGAATTACTTTTAATTTGATATTTGATGTTTTAATCATTCTATTTTAAAATTATTTATTGTACAAATCTTTCTATTATATTTTTGTTTATTCATAATTTTAAAATGATATCATATTAAAATTTAATATAATATTATAATAAGGCAAATAATAATTTTAAAATATATAAAAAATTACAAAGGTCCCAATATATTTAGCTCAAATTTTTATATTAGTACAGTGTGTTGAACTTATTTTGTTGAAGAAGACAAGTAGTTTATTAAGCATCACTCTCACTGGAGTTGATCTTAAGTCATTGAGAAAACCTGCTTGCGAGGAAGTACCAAAGACCAGTTGTTTAGTGCTTGCGATTCTCACTTGGAACCCCATTGCCTGCAGCTTCAGAGTACTATACGTCAGATTAGAGAATAAGTTTGAAGAGAGAATAAGGTTAATGAAGATGGTTCAATGTTGGCCTTAGAAGATTCTTGACAAGATACCACTCTTTTGTTTCAATATCATCCAAATGCTTTAAAAAAACGTTTTTTTAATGGGATGGGCTCACTACAAGACTTCGGCTTTTCAAAAGGCTCAAAGCCTCAAGCTTCATTTTCATCAAAAGCTCACCTGAAGCTGAAAGTGAAGAATTGAAAACTTACCAAGACGAGTAGAATTTTTGTTAGTAAAATTTTTATTAGTAGAATTTTTTAAAAAAGTTAGTTGACTGTTTGACTGTCAATTAAAAATAGTTTTTTTTTAAAGAGCTTCATATAGTAGACTGTTTGGCAACATAAAAATAAAAATCACTTTTATTAATTTTAACTATATTTTATTTTATAATAAAATTATTTATGCTAAATAATATTTAAAGTATACTAAACAATATGCAAAGTACAATATATTATATTTACGGTTACTTAATTCTTAGATAACCATCTTGTAAAAAATTTTAGACAACCACTCTATAGAAAATAATTTAAAGAGATCCCGCCACTTTTATACTAGTCGA
Organism: Erythroxylum guanchezii; assembly: GCA_025629825.1. Lineage (NCBI taxonomy): Eukaryota > Viridiplantae > Streptophyta > Magnoliopsida > Malpighiales > Erythroxylaceae > Erythroxylum > Erythroxylum guanchezii. The sequence goes on along the minus strand of JAOTAX010000196.1, from coordinate 4,213,476 downwards.
TACAAACTTAAATTTTTGGTACAACTTGATACAAACATTTGGTATGGTTTAACCCATTTCAATACCCTTATATGTCCAATAACAAATGATCGTTTGTTTGAGATAAAAATAACCACATATCGAGAGAAATATGCTCCAAAATGGGATCAGGATCACATGTCAGGTTCACAAGGCTCTAAGCTGATCTGAAGCAAATTCTTGATGATGTACAATCAATAGGTTAGAGGGACCATACCGGATAATGGTCATTATCTCCTCCTCAAGGAAAGGTCAAGCCACGTCTTTTTGCAGCCTCATAGATGGTTAATTTCTCTAGACAGGGATCATGGTCACAGTCCTGTGCAAGTTTTCTAAGGACATCTAAGAAGGTAAGCTCCTCGCAACTTGCAGTGCGCTGAACGCCATCACAACTCATTCTATCTTCTCTTGCGTTTTCCTTTCCACATAATGATACTCGCATGTTGTGCTTTTGTTTATCATCTTTCTCCCTTCCACAAATGAGTGAAACACCAGAAAGAACGGATCTGAGCTTGCCAATATCATTGCTGCTCTTTTTAGCTGAATTGTCCTTTCTCTGGTAATAGTCTGATAGCTTCACTGTATTGAGTGTTGGAATTCAGTTTTTAACAGGCTAGAGTTTCAGTTCAATAGGATTTTTATTCAATTTTAGTATAGGACTTTAATTCCTATTTTTAGCAGGTTATTTACAACTATTTTTATTTGTTGTAACTAATTTTATCTTTGGATTAGAATTAGACTTCAAGTAGGATTATTATATTTTTATTTTTTATTTAAACACTTGTCATTATTAATAAAAGTACCTCTCTTTCTGCAATTTCAACAATGAGTTCCTTCTCTTATCTTTCATTCATTCTTTCCTTTGTTCTGCTTTTGTTTTGCAAAATAGTAGCCATGTCGCGCTACAATTATCCAACAGTGATATCAAAGCTTTAATTGGTCGTATAGGACCTGTAGAAAATTTTTTAATGTAGTTTTTTTAATCACAAAACCAATGTCCAAAATTTTTAACTACTGCAGCTATTTTGATCTAGTCTCAGTAGCTTACATACTTTTATTTTAAACTTGCTATTGCT
>JAOTAX010000196.1:4184708-4212282 GCA_025629825.1 Erythroxylum guanchezii | reverse complement strand
AGTTTTACTTTATCTCTGGATAAGGAACACAATCTCTCTATTGATCTCATGAACTTGACAACAAAGCTTTCTGCTTCTGTACCTAAGCAACCTCTTGGAGTCTCCAGTTTCGAGTTTTCACCCAAATTTTGAGATTTTTCAGACGTCGACGCTTGCGTACAGACCTAGCAGCAAATATGAAGAGGAGAACTAACCTATGAGTATCGTGGGTGAGTGATTAGAGAAGATGAGTTCAGTGAGTTGGTGACGAACAGAAGAAAGAGAAGAAACAAAAGAGACGTGAAAGAGAAGAAACCAAACAGTCGTGAACTATTTATTTACAGAAGTGACGCAAATTGTCTACCCGAAAAAGCTGTATTTGGAGCTTTTCTGAAAAGCTCCAAATTTTAGCTTTTGAAAAAGTTGTATATGGGCTTTTAAAAAAGCTATTTCTACTGTAAAAACACTTTTGAAGTTTTTAGCCAAATACTTAATTTTTCTTTAAAATAACTTTTGCAATGAAAAAAAAGTATTTTTAGAGCTTCCAAAAGTCGAACCAAGCAGGCGCGAAGATGAACACAGACATCATTGCCTCCACCAAACCCGAGTACCCAGTGATAAATCGCATCCCACCATTCACCAATTGTATAAGCAATTTGATCTTTCTTTGTCTACTGTTGTGTTTACAGAATATGGAATTGAAATGTTCATCTTAATAAGTTTAGAGATAACCGTGGTTCATTTACAGTGACTGAACTTCTGGAACTGAATTGGATGCCAAGTTTCGATCAATGGATTTACTAGAATTAGCTTGCTTCAGTCTTTTGCATTAGATTTGAACATGTTGGCAGATGAAGTGTAAGGGGAGAATTGCTTGAAGCTTAAATTTAGTCCCGAATATCATAATTTAAAGAAGTTTTATGATTTTCAAGCTGGAGTTGTTTGGCATTGTTTTATGTCCTCTAATCAATCAAGTTTGTTCTTTAATATTTTAAGGTATTATTATTTTTACATATATTTAGATATATATAAGATAAATATACATCGTAATAATATTATAATAATAAGATTTATATTACATTTCTGTATTATTTATAAATTGAACGGTGAATTTTAAAACTTTATTATGACCTAAAATATGAAAAATGTTACGAATTGTACCTAACATTTTTTTTAAAGTTCAAGTCAATCTTTAATGTTATTTGTGGTATCACGTTATATTTTAATATTTTTAGAATGGTATTAATAGCACCGTAAATTCTAATAGAGGTAAGTTTTTGAAAGTTTTTAGTACATGAGTCATAAATTTAGCCCATGTTACATCATAACTAGGCAATTTAGATTTATCAAGCACTAATGTGATCTTAAATGATTTTTTTAAACATTTGATAAATGTATGATTTTTACCTTAATATTTTACAATAGATTTAAATAAGCCTTTACCATTATTTTTGTTCCTACTTTAAGGATAAAATGAGTATTATTTTAGTAACGTTACGGCATAATAAGTACTATTTTAGTGACTTTAGGCTGTGAAGTGGCATTGGAAACAATGGTAGGGCTTATGTAGAATTTCTATAAAACGTTGAGTTCCATATTACACCTTTAACCGCCAAGATATCCTAATCCACCTTGGACCGGAGAAGGATACAATGAGTATTATTTTAGTAATGTTACGGCATAATAAGTACTATTTTAGTAACTTTAGGCTGGGAAGTGGCATTGGAAACAATGGTAGGGCTTATGTAGAATTTCTGTAAAACGTTGAGTTCCATATCACACCTTTAACCGCCAAGATATCCTAATCCACCTTGGACCGGAGATTTAAAGTTTAAAAGTACTAGACAATTCAATAAAGTAGTTATTAAAGAATTAGTTGCAAAATGTTTGGGTTGAAATACAACAAAACGATAAGTCTTAACTGAGAGTGAGATATAAACTATAATGCCCTGAATTACTTTTTATAAATATCAAAAGAAATGACAACAATTTTGTTGTTAAGGGATATGAACTTACACAAACTTTTATGACTATTAACTTTAACAAGCTCATCAAATTTGAATGGATCACACAATACTACTAGGACATGACTGAGTCACAACCTAACATCAAGATTATCAAATTAAAATCTTTATTAATAAAGGACTTAGATAAGTGTTAGTTTCAATATTTGCAAAAGAGCAAGGCATTTATAAGCAAGATGATGCATGAGTTTCATATGGATGAATTTGTCAAACTATTAGGCTACGTTTGGTTAGGTGATTATTAATGAAATGAAATGGAATGTAATATTATTTCATCGTTTGAGATGAGAGTTTATAATTGAATGGAATGTGATGGAATGGGATAGAAGAAGAGAGTTTCACATTACATCTCATTTCATCTTAAACAGTAAAAATAAGTTACCTTTGATTTAGGAGGCTTATGATGGAATGTAAAATGATAAACAACATTTTACTATATTACATTATGAATCCTTCTTCCAAACAACATTTCACTATATTATATTATGAACCTTTCCATCTCTCCCAAACAACATTTTTCTAATATTACATTCATTTACGTTCCATTCCATTATAAACTATTCCATTCTATTTCATTCCATTAGAAACCTTATATTCAACCAAACATAGCCTTAAGGTATAGTAAAGAAGTGAAGAATCAAAACCCAAATACAACATGCAGAGTTAGAATAAGTATTAACAATATGGAAGGTTCAAAAGGTGTTTTCAAGATGTTGTGTTTGTTTTTAAGCTTGTAAAAGGAGTCAGATTGAAGGTTGTAAACCAATAATAGAATTATAGATTTTCATTAAGTATATATAAAGGATAGTAATAGGTCAATGTTGGAGGGGATGAAAACAATCAATGTTTCTTATTGATTAGAGTATCGTTGATGTTGAAAGTATAAAGATATGAAAGTGATTTCCAAAACTTCTTATTTCATATCTAGTACTTAGAGATGAAAATGAGTTAATCTTCATTTTGACATGCAAAACGTATGCATTCATATTTTTAATTATACATTTGTATAACTATATGAAACATACAGTTTTATTTGGTTTATGCGGTTCATTATAGTCCTTTAAACAGGTAAATCATTTTCACCAAATGTTGAGTATAAATTACGTGCATGGCATAATTATGTTGATTGTAGATAAAAATACATAAAAATGATATAAAAGAATTTAGTGCTTAGTTGCATGAGCTGAATGAAACGAGATTAGGTTGTGTTGAATGTCTACTGTAATATCTCAAATAGGCATAAGGCAGAGCATATTTTAGAATTAATACTAAATATGATTATTTGGATAATAACATAAGTGGAACCTTTAATAGTTAGATATTAGAGACTAGGGTAAATTATATTGTTAACATGTTGGAACATATTAGAAAGATGGGTATGAAGAGGAAGCATATATCAATGAGTTTTAAGAAAGAATAGGGTAATAAGAAAGCACCCAATGTGATGAATGGGTTAGAAGAGAAAAGGTTTTAACTATTTTATTGATCGGAATAAAGCTAATGGATATGAGATTAAGTGACTAAACAAGTTTTGTGTGAGATTTAGCGGTTGTACTTATCTTAGGATTTGATAAGAATTTCATGTTCTGACACTATGGCAAAAAGTAATCTAGGCAACACACAAAAGCATAGCTATAAGTACAATTATCGTTGCCTTTTTATTAAGGCAACAAAATTCGTATCGATATAAGAAGTGGCGTTGCAATAAGTATAAGGCACTATAATTTTTTGATTAGGCAACAAAATAAAAAATGTTGTTTTAAGTTTTGACTAAGGCAACATATTAATTTCAAACTATAGCAACAATTTTAAACAAATATTGCAGCACTTTAAGTCTTTTTAGGCACCATTGTTAAATAAATAAAGCAACAAAGTGAATATGTTTAGGCAACAATTTATTAAAAAAAATCAACAAATTATTCTTTCATTACCAATAATATTTAACGTAAAAGCAAACTCTTGTCATTATTTAAGCAACATCCATATATACATAAAGCAATATATAAATATTAATATATGTTTTAATTATGTATGTACTATCAAATATAAAAGACCAAAAAACTGCATTTATATATAATATATAGTCTATAAGAACTTGTAAAATTCAACATTTAACATATTCAAAATACAAAAGCAAAGTACATGTGCTTTTATTGTTACAAAATACAAAAGCGAATTCTATAATCCTCAATAATTGCAAGGGAATTATATGTGCTTCAACAACTCTTCATCATTTGTAGAATTTGAAGTTAGAGTCAGTCTTCTTCACATTGGCTATCCAACCTTCTCAAAGTCCTTTGGAATTTTATCGTACTTGTTCTTTCGTACTGTATGCATTCCAACTTCTTGACAAATAACTACAATATGTGAGTGGATATCTAGTTATGATGGGGATGAAAAATAAAGCATCATCAGAAGGTAAACTATGAATTTCATACTTGTATGAAAACTATTACAATATAAGAAATAGTTGAAATAAATATAACAATAGCATGTCATCGATCCTATTCTTGTTAAATGGATGGGAAATGTTTACCTCACATCATATCGAACTGATTCGCAGATATCAATATTCTTTGTTCAATCTACTTCATCAAGTTTCTCACTAATTGCATAATATAACTAATTAATCAGCAAGCTACTTGCAATTCAGATCTCAATTCATCCTAATGCGTAAAATAAAGGAAGAAAAAGAACAACTAACAATAAGAATAAAGGAAACAATTGGTACTAAAGAAATGAAATAGGGTGGAATCAAAAAAATGAAGAAAAGGTATTGAAGTAACCGAGGAAAACTCTGTGAAGCAAACTCCAATCCATTACACCACAAAAGATGCAAACTCCCTACTATTTTGACTTTAGATAAAGAGAAGTGAAAACCCAATTGAGAGCAAAATCAAACTTACAGTTGCCTGTCTATGTCCAATATGTAAATCAACATTGTGATGCACCTAGAACCCTGGCAGAAGTCAATTGTCACTAAAGAAAGATTGAAATTGCTAATTAAACATTACCGTGTAGAGGGGACGATCGTCTTGAAGCCTCTCTCAATGCCCAACCCTAGTTGGGTAAATGAGGAATACACGTCTGTAAGGGATGCTTTTCACCCCCTTTAACTAGACCATTGTCGTATTTATGTTTTTTTCGCTCCCTTGGAACGTTGTCGTTCCTTGTTTTCTTTGGGTAACTGTTATTTCTTGTATGTTTTAATGTTGTCGTGCTTCTTTTGGTTCTTATTTGATTTAGGAGATAATTTTGTCTCTAAACACTTTGTTCTGCCATTTTATTATTATCAGTCAATCAATTTTTTAATTTTTCAAAACAATAAAGAAATGGAAAATTTAGAGTTATTTGTATATATTACAATACTTTTTGTGCATTTTAGAGCAATTGTATCATTTAATTTAATTTTACTAAATAAAAATTGATAAGTATTTTAATTTTCTTATACATATTCTAAATATTAATTAGTAAATAGAGAAATTTTGTATGTTAAATATACGTTAGTAAGTAACTATATAAATAAATATGTTACGTTAGTAAATACCCTTCAGTATAAATAAATGATTGGAACTATTGCAACAATTTCATATGTTGCATATATAAGACTTTATTGCAACCTTTTTAAAATTGTGTTGCCTTTTCCGATGTGTAGCAACAAATTAATATTGTCGTTACCTTTTAATATTATTAAAGGCGATACTTTAAAAATTGTAACCTTATATTAATTTTTAGCAACACATTTTTAAACTGTTGCAAATATGTCGTTGCCTAAAGCACTTTTTGCCGTAGTGTCATGTAATGGATGTCATTTATCCTAATTATCAAAATCCATATTAATAATTGACAAATGTTAAAACAAGGAGAGGTATATGCAAACATATAACTATTTTCTCTAGTCATTTGATGGACTAAGATTTTAACTTAATCTAAAGTTATTAATCCACCAATAATAAGGAGAATGTCTAGTCGCCTTTAAAAAAATAGGAAGAAGGAGAAATTCAAGTAGTCTAAAATAAGAAAAGTTATTAAAAAAATGGAAGGAGAATGACTTACTTCAACAAAATTATGGAAAAAAAAACATCAAATGTAAGATAGAAAATAATATTTTACTAAAATTGATAAGATTTTGTTATTTCTATCATCTAACTGATGATTATTTTTATGAAATGTTAATAGGTGTCAGGATCATTCAACACTAATGTTAATAGACAAAAATAAGAGGTCAAGTGATAGGTAGAGGCAGGGATAGAGCTAGGGCCAAAGGCGGAATGAAACAGAGTCATATTCCTCTACTAAAGATGGGAAAAAAAAAGGTCAGGTAAAAAGTGATAAAGAAAGTCTCATGACATCCAACTTTGATTTTAGAATATATGGGATTAAGTTTTAGTACTTCTTGAAATTATACAAACACTAACTTAATGTAACTATTGCCATAAATACACAACAAACACAAAATGTCTAGATAAAGAGGCTAAACAACTCATGAAGAATCATTATTACTGAATTTAATTCTGGTATTAAAATTGAATTTTAACTAAGAGAAATGTAATACAAAGGTGGGAACAACATCACTTCATTTATCTTATGTACTAAAAGGGATATAAAGAGAAGAAGATAATTATATTCGACCTTAAACTCAAGTCAAGCTTGATTTGCATCTAGTTATGTTGTTAATTTTGAAAATTCTTATATCATGAATGAAAGTTGTTTGGTATGTCTCTTATGTGTAAACTTGTGGAAGAAAGAATAATGTGTTATAAGCCTAATCATGAGATTGTGGTTGTAAACTAAATTAAATATAGGTCATGATAAATATGATCATATTTTATTCCACATAGATCAAAATAATTTATTAATAAGCTTGTAATTTTGTTTTAAGAATTGCAATTTTTTATTCTTTAAAAGTGAAAGGAACACACTTATAGACTCTACATAAGCACCATAACAACTTACGAAAGTCATCAAATGCTATCCTATGAGAAGATTTATGGTAAATTTATTTATTATAATCATAACAACACAAGACTGACAAAAAGAAAATGGGTCAACCTCAAATTTGTTGAAACAGGATGATGATTAACTTGGATTGCTTTAATAACTTAATTAGGAGGCATTAGATTGGTTGTTGAAATATACAATTATTGAGTTCTTTTGATGGACGTGTTTTTTTTCTTTCAAATTCTACAATTTTATGATTTAAATGTATAATTATGGAAATAATCATTTTTTTGTTTATACTGAATCTAGGTATAATTCTTTAATTTTTTAAATTAATTTAAAAAAAATTAAAATTCAATGGAAGATAAAAGTTTGGAGGATCAATTTTCTGACAGGTAAAAGAGTAATTTAGCCTTCAATATTTATGAAATTTGAGTTGGATCCTAATATTTCAGAATGTTTAAAATGAACCCTAACATTTACAAAATGTTCAAAATAAACCCTATTATTTAGAAAACGTTTAAAACAACTTATGGAATAACTAACAGAGTTAGAGTTAGGCATTTGTCAATTAAATGCTGATATGATATTTTTTTTACAAATGTGTAAATATTGAGGATTAAATTGCTGGTTTAAGCATTTTTTGATTTCGTTTCCCTGCAGGAATAGGCCTATAATATCATAAGCAAGTAACTCTCCATTAATATCATTTCGAAGGTTAGACAATTCCCAATTACAGGGGGTTCAGATCTTTTATATATATCTAACATCCTGTTTTAACTCTCAATCTCGATCAAATTTTGGTTAAATCTAAACATGAATATAGACTTAACACTTTTGATAATAATATTCCCCTAGAATCAATTGCCCTTTTGGTCCCTTGAAAGTGATTGGGACCATTACAATAAAGCATACTCCATTTCATTATGATGAGAACTCGAAGCTAATACTCGAAAGTGTTAATCATTGAACTGCTTCATCATCTCATATTCATCACTTAATTGAAACTAAAGATGTTAATTATATTAGAAATATGTGGACTAATATAATTATAAAATTAATCCCATATGCATAACCATTAATTGAATTGCCTAATGTATGTTTAATGACCATAATGGGATGGTTAATAATCTACTAATTGCATTTGAGTCACATGGTAGTACCCTAATAACTATATGTTGGCCCATTAAACTATAGTTCATAACATCCTTAAAAATGACACAATTATCCTATTCTACCCTTTAGGAGTAGAACATGTTATAAGATATAACATAAGGTGGAATTGTGTATATATATGGGTGTATGGGTGATATGGGTGTATGGGTGTGAAAAAGGATATCTTAGGTCTTCTACTTTTAGCTCTCTCTTGCACAAAGTGTTCTTGTTTTTGATAGTTTGCGAAAGATGGAGAGGAACCACCAAGAGTCTATGTCACGCATTAGAGGTATGTCATTCTCATTGTGTTCTTACGCCCTAAATAAAATATTGATCTTGGTTGTGTGATGTAGATGAATGCATCTGTGTTGTTTTTTTAACAATTGGTATCAGAGCCATGTCATTTGATTTTAGGGCTCATTTTTTTTGGTATGCTCATTTTTTCAGCTCGTTTTTTTTGGCATAAATGACTTCAAAATGTTATGTTGAGGTTCAGAAAATGTTGTTGGTTGATGTTATTGCCTTGTACCACCTTTGTTTTGGGCAAAAAAATTCATATTATTGCCTTTTACCTTTGTTTTGGGCAAAAGAATAATGGTTTCTAGGTGTGATTGTGAAAGGTTTCATGTTTTCTTCCATGGCCGAAATGGGTCTGTTGTTTTTGAATTTTTGAGTACTTTTGGCTGAAATGAATATGGGAAATCCATAGAGCATGAAAGTGGAAGAAAATGCCTCCAAAATCGTCGAAAATCGAGGTCGAGAGAGGGAGATACATTCGAGTCGACCCGCAAGTGCGTGGATGGGGTTTAGAGATGATGCCTATGGCGTCAACCCGCAGACCTGTCCCAAGGTCAGGGACGACACTTATGGTGTTGTCCCGACCCTGATATATTTTTCCCTTTTTATTTTAGTTAATAAATAAAAAACTGCACAGTGTGTATGGGGGGGACGTGCAAGGTCCTTTTTTTGGACCATTTTTCATTTTTTTTATTTTTCCATATATTTATGAACAAGATTAATTAGTTATTTTTTTATATTTCTAATTGTTTTAATCTTATTGTGTCATAAACACGATTATTTATTGACAATAGTGAATGCTTATTTTACCTAATGTAGAATTAAGCATGTGAACCTATTTATGATGAGGAATTTTTTTAAATATTGATGTATGCTTAAAATTTTGTGTTTTCGTCTAAAATAACGTTAAGATCCATATGGGTAATTAATTATCCTGTCGATAATTACTATTTAGTAGGATGCTTAATATGATGAAAAAAATTTATTAAAATATTATGAACTGCACAATTTTTCTATCCTTTCGATAATATATTGATGATTTGGTTGTAATATTTAATAAATTGTTTTTACCTGTGAATGAGTTCTATATTTGTTTAAGGAACTCCAACATAAATGATATAATTAATTTTTAGAAAAAAAGCACGAATTGCATGATTTTGTTTTAACATGCATATCATAGTTATTGCTTTTGGTTCTTGTTCAGCTTTAAGCAATCCAAGAGTCTTTGCTAACTTGAAGTTGAATGGAATGAACCACAAGCAATAGGTTGAATCTCTCATGATGAATTTGACTATCACGTGAATAGACTTGGCCTTGAGAATTGATCCACCACCTAAACCCGCTAATGATGCTACTGAGAAGGAAAGGAAATCTTATGAGGAGTGGGAATACTCTAACCGATGATATTTGATGATTATGAGGTATCACATGGATGAATCCATTTGTGATAGTATTCCCGAGGCTGATAATGCAAAGGATTTTCTTGCTGCTATTAAGAAGACGTATATGAAGTTCTTAAAGAATGAGAAGAATGAGTACTTAAACATGCTTCATCACACCACATATGATGGTGCCAGTGACATTAGGGCTCACATTGACAAGCTCATGGGTTGTTACCATAAGCTTAAGGCTATGGATATGGACCTTGGTGAGAATTACATGGTATGGTTTGAGATGGGGACTCTTCCTTCTAAATTTGATTCGATCAGATCAAGTTATAATGCTCAGAAAGAGCAATGGACCGTTGAGGAGATGACTACTATTCTTGCTAAGGAAGAGGATGACATGAAAAAGGAAAGGGAAAGAAGCATTTCCAAGATGACAAACCACAACAATTCTCAAAAGAGAAAGTTTACTTCTAATAGCTCAAGTGACTAAAAGCCTTTCAAGAAGAAAGTTGTTGGTCCTAAAGGAAGTGGACAGGCAGGCTCATTTACTGTTAGTCAGAAGAATAAGTTTTTCAAAGGGAAGTGCAACTCTTGTCAGAGTTTTGGTCACAAGAAAGCTAATTGCCAAAAAATCAAAGCTCACTTAGAGAAGAAAGGTAATTGTCTTGTGATGGTTTGTTTAGAGTCCAATGTTATTGATGTACCTTTAAATACTTGGTGGTTAGATATTGGAGCAACAATTTATGTTACGAATTCCTTGCAAAAACTGACAAGTCGAAGAAGGCCGACTAGGTCTGAGAAACATGTGTATATGGGAGACGATACCAAAGTCAAAGTTGAATTTTTTGGGACAGTTAGACTACAATTGAATACAGGACATCTTTTGGTGTTACATGATATCGCTTATTTACCCTCTATTAGGAGCAATTTGATTTCTGTATCAATTTTGAATAGACTAGGTTATAGCCTTCTTTTTGGAATTTAAAAACTGACTTTGTATTGTGACTCTCTTTTTGTGAGAAATTGAATTTTATGTGAAAATTTAAACAAAATTGAGTTGAATGGTACTGTTATTGTTGCTTCTTCCTCTTTTTTTAATACTGTTATTCGTTCCAAACATATAAGGTTGGATTTGAGATCTTCTATGTTATGGCACAAACGTTAGGCCATATTTTTAGAGACATAATGGAGAAGTTGGTAAAAGATGGTGTATTTCAGGATCTTGATTTTTCAAATTTCGCTGCCTGTGTTAATTGTATTAAAGGAAAGTTGACCACCAAGGTTAGAAAAAACAAAATAGACAGGAGCTCGGAATTGTTGGAGTTGATTCATACTGACAAATATGAGCCATTTATTTCACCTACTATGGGTGGTTATAAATACTTTATCACTTTTATTGATGATTTTTTCAAGTATGGTCATGTGGAGCTCATTCGTGAAAAATCTAAATCTTTGGAGGCATTTAAGATTTTCAAGACAAATGTTGAGCTTCAAAAGGGGTAGAAAATCAAGGTAGTTCATTCTGACAGAGGTGGAGAGTATTATAAGCGTTATGATGAGAGTGGAAGGAATCTAGGGCCTTTTGTTAGATACTTGCAAGAATGTGGTATTGAAGCAAAACATACAGTACTAGGAACACCTCAACAGAATGGAATCGCTGCAAGAAGAAACCACACACTTTTTGATATATTGCAATGTACGATGATTCATTCTAGTTTGCTTGAATTTTTAGGGGGTAAGACGTTGAAGATAGCTGCTTATATCTTAAATCAAGTTCCTAGCAAATCAGTCCCAAAGACTCCATATGAGTTGTAGTCAAGTAAGAAACTAAGCTTACGCCATTTTCATGATTGCAGATGCAAAGCAGAAGTGAGGCCCTACAATTCGCAATCTAAGAAGCTTGATCCGAAAACCATTAGTGGATACTTTGTAGGCTAAACCGTCAGATCAAGGGGATTTAGATTCTATTGCCTATCTCATACGACCAGAATTATAGAATCAGATAGAGCTGTCTATTTTGAAGATGAATTTGGTTCAAGTTAAGGGTCAAGAGAAATTGTATTTAGGAAAGAATGCATTATAGTCTATGTACCCGTCGCTTCTGCTCCTATTGATGACCCTGTGATTGAACAGATTCTAGTAGAATCTCATGATGAACGTGATTATCAAGCACAGGATGAAGTCATTAATTTTTACTAGGGATGACAAAGTTGTGGTCAGGAGATCACAAAGAACGTGTAGACCTGCCATTATTGATGACTATATTGTCTATTTGCAGGAACATGACTACGATGTGGGAGATAATACTGAACCAGTCAGTTTTCAAGAAGCCATGAATAGTCCTCAATCTACGTTATAGATGAATCCAATAAAAGATGAGTTGAATTCCATGTCACAAAATGGAGTTTGGGAGTTGGTTAAACTACCTAAAGGTTGCAAACCCATTGGAAGCAAGTGGGTTCACAAAATCAAACATGACTCAAGTAGACAAGTAGAAAGGTATAAGGCTAAACTTGTGGCCAAAGGCTATAAGGAAAGAGAAGGGATTGATTTCAAGGAAACCTTCTCACCAGTTTCTACCAAAGATTCACTGCGAATCATCATGGCTATAATTGCTCATTTTGATTTGGAACTCAATCAAATAGATGTAAGAATCGCCTTCTTAAATGGAGATCTGTATGAAGATATTTATATGACCCAACTACTTGGTTTCGAGATAACTAGTAAAGAACACATGGTTGCAAGCTCAAGAAGTCTATTTATAGGTTAAAACAAGCATTAAGGCAGTAGTATCTCAAGTTTGATATGGTTGTCACTGCAAATGACTTCAAAGAGAATATAGTTGATCAATGTATATATATGAAGTTCAATAAGAGTAATTTCATTCTTCTAGTACTATATGTTGATGACAATCTACTTGCTTCTAATGATACTGATCTATTATTTGAGACAAAACAACTATTATTTAGTCATTTTGATATGAAGGATCTTGGTGAGGCCTCTTATGTACTTGGAATTCAGATTCTTCAAGATAGAGCTAATGGGATTCTTCGATTGTCTCAAAAGACTTACATTGATCAGATCTTGAAAAGAATCAATATGCATTCTTGTTCTCCTGGAAAGGCTCCAATAGTGAAGGGTGACAAATTCTCAAAGACTTAATGTCCACAAAATGATAAAGAGAGAGAAGAAATAAAAGTCGTTCCTTATGCGTCACTTGTAGGTATCCTGATGTATGCTCAAGTATGCACACATCCTGATATTGCTTTTGTTGTAGGCGTATTGGGTAGATACTTGAGTGATCCTGGACTTAGCCATTGGAAAGCAGCTACGAAGGTCATGAGGTTTTTTCAGGATACCAAAGGTCATATGTTAACTTATCGGTGAACTGACACTCTTAATATAGTTGGGTTTAGTGATGTTGATTAGCAGGATATATGGATGATAAAAAATTTACTTCAGGATACATCTTTATGATGGCTGGAGGAGTTATATCGTGAAAAAGTGTCAAGCAGACACTCAAAACGTCCTCTACAATGAAGGCAGAGTATATGGCGTGCTATGAGGTAGCTTGTCGAGCAAAATGGTTGTGAAATTTTATTTTAGCATTGGATATTTTAGACTCCATTTCGAGCCCTCTGAAATTGTATTATGATAATTACGCAGCTGTAGTTTTCTTTAAGAACACTAGAAGTACTTTTCGCTCAAAGCATATTGATATAAAATATTATTTTGTTAAAGAGAAAGTCACTAAATCCTTCATTACTGTTGAGTATACGCCTATAGCTAGCATGCTAGCATATCCACTTATAAAAGGCTTACCTATATGTGTGCTTGCATAACACGTCTCCCGCATAGGATTGTTAGGAGCCTAGCTATATACGATTAGTGGGAGTTTGCTATTTTGTATTGAACATGTTAGTACTTTGTACTGATTGCTTATGACTTTTATATATGAAACATGCATAATGATGTTTGCAATCATTTCTTGTTAATATTAACATATATATATTGATGAATGTATGTAGTTTGATGAAATGGCAGGTACAAAAGGAGACAAATGCAAAGTCTCAGTTGTTGTACTGCATGCATATTGTTTTACTAGTTATTTTGGTATTTGAACAGCTCTAGGGCTAAATCATGTGTAGTATATATATCTTATCTATATAATATTGCATATGGTTTATTTGACTGCTTTTAGATGATGGAGATTGGTATGGTGATTTAATTATACTGTCCAAGCGGGAGAATGATATAAATATGTGGACTAATATAATCGCAACATTAATTTCAGATGCACAACCACTAATTGAATTGCCTAATGCATGTTTGATAACCATAATGGGATGGTTAATAATCTACTAATTGCATTTGAGGCATATGGTAATACCTTAATAACTATATGTTAGCCCATTAAACTATAGTTCATAACATCCTTAAAAATGACAAAATTATCCAATTCTACCCCTTAGGGTAGAACATGTTATAAGATATAACATATAGTGAGGTTGTGTATATATATATGGTGCGTGGGTGTGCAAAATGATATATTAGGTCTTTTATTATTAGCTCTCTCTTGCACAAAGTGTTCTTGTTTTTTATAGATTGTGAAAGATGGGGAGGAAACACCAAGACTCTACATCAAGCATTGGAGGTATATCATTCTCGTTGTGTTCTTATGCCCTAAATAAAATGTTGATCTTGGTTTTGTGATACAGATAAATGAATCTATGTTGTTTTTTTTAACAAATTACCTTTTCTTAATTACAAGTAATGCAGAATGCATTGACTCGAGATGTTAAGTTATAGACAGAAATGCATAGACAAACAAACTTAGATTGAACATGCATAACTCTTCTTCCAGTGCTCAAACTAACTCAAAATGGTATGAAAAAAGAAGAAAGTTCACATCAAGATATAAAGTTAAACAAACTCATATATGCTAAATGTTTCCATTATTTCTCTTAGTTAAAGTAATGTTAAGCAAATTTTTACTTTTGGACAGACAAATTTTAGCGTACAAGGTTTCTCTTTTTAAAGATAGGGAAAAGATTATCAATTATACACAATCTTTTTTTAATATTTTACACACAAAACCGTTTTTATGATTCAGACATTCTGGTTACATAGGAGTAAAGGAAATTTGAGCATTCATGCAGTGATATTATTTAGAAAATAAAGGTGAAAAAGCACAACGAGCAATGAAAAAGAGAGACAAATAAATCATGCTAGAGTCTCCGCTGTTTCTTTCCACTGTCGTAAACACGCAAAGTAGGCGCTGACATCATCCCACCAACTTAGTGTTGTTTAAAGTTGCTTTAAAGGCCTGTTGTATTACCTTAATGTGCCAAACACCGAGGAAAAGACTTACCCGCCCGCCCATAGACAACGAAACGCCACCAAAGCAAATCCGATAACTATGTATGCGAGGATTGAGTCAACAACGAGAAACTCTTTTTCTTTATTTAAAAAAAAAATAGCAAACCAAACCCCTTCGAGTCTTCTGTAATGTCTTAATCGTCAGTCAATGTTAATTAGCGCTTGAAATTGATAAAAGTTATACGTCATGGAGTGTACATGGAAGCAAGCTGGAGAATCATTAATAATAGTACGGATAAATGATAATAGAAGTCGCGATTTGACGTTTTAAAATAAATTTATAAAAAGATATAATTTAAGATTAAAAAATAAAGTTCTTCAATAATTTTAAAAATTTTAAAATAATTCTCTTAAACTTTAAAAAATTTTTAAAAATTTCTTTCTACCTTTTAATTTTTTAGAAAATTATTTCTTTCAAAATTCAAATAAAAATAATGATGAAACACGTATTGTATGAATTGTTAGAGCATCTCATATTGATTAAACATGAAAATATTAACAGGTTTATAAGTGATAAGGGTCAATTATCCAAATAACTAGTTTTAGTTATTTTGACAATGGTTGACCCAAGCCCAATTCTTATTAATAAGCTCTACACTCTACCTATATTAAAAAATTTAATATAGTATCAGAACAGGTTTGGTCCGGATTATTAATTTTTTAGTTGTCTGTCTGGATATTCAGTCCCAACGGCCCGGTCTGGTTATCATTGTATTTATTTCAATTGACAACTGGATATCCAGTCCCAGTTGCACTTGAGGGAGAGTGTTAGAGTATTCCATATTGACTAAACATGAAAATATTAAAAGGTTATAAGTGGTAAGGGTCAACTATCTAAATAACTAGTTCTAGTTATTTTGGCAATGGTTAAGCCAACTCCAATCCTTGTTAATTGACTCTACACTTTACTCATATTAAAAATTCTAATATGAATATGAGGCATGTACTAATCAAATGTTACTAATATTATAATTAAATTCAACTTTTGACCTTATTCGAGTTAATTAAATTTGACTTAAATTAATATTAAAATATTAATTAAATTAATTTGATTCAAATTTAAGAGATGAATTGAATTGCCATGTAAGCAGTATTGATCCGTACAAGTATGATATTCACACCACGTATATTTTGTTGTTTTTTTTTTACAAAATTATAAGAATTTTAATTTTTTAAAAATTTTAAATATCACATCACATAAGAGGTTAAAAGAAGTAGACTTACAGAGTTGGCTTCTTCTATCAAATCTCAATCCCACTCCCTCAAATAAGTCTGCTCACCTTTCTTCCCCTTTATACTTTTATTTCATGTTAAGGTACTTGAGATAAGCAAGTGGACCATTCAGCTATGTCTGCTTTAAATTAAAGTGGCAAACACCAACACCACTCCAAGATTCTCCTTTTCTTAGTTGTCTTCTTCTTTTCTTCAACTCTATTAGCTACTTATTATTAGAGATTTTCTAAAATTGGTTGTTTGGTTAATTATAACAAGGCATTGAGAAATTATAAAAAAATTTCAAGTAGACCATTAAAATTTAATTTGTAGCAATAGTGAAACTATTATTATAAAATATAAAAATGTCACTGTATTCTAAAGATGACATTGGGTTGACGAATAGACTTAAATTCAATTGTTTTTAATAGGTCAACCTATGGGTCAAATCAGGTTCAGACCGATCTAAGATCCAACTTTTAGGCTCAGACCTAGACAACCCAAGCTCAGACTTAATTTAAAAAAGACGTTATTTTATGCTTTTAATTTAAAAAATTATTTTAAAAAATTAGTGAGATCGACTCATAGGCGGTTAAATTAGTTAGAGAGATTTTTTCAAAATTGTTTAAAAACTAAATTTTAGGTTCAGTAGATATGAATTTATTGAAAATCTTAAAGATTTTAAGTGTTTCACATCTTAAATTCTAATAAATTTAGATTTTTCATAGATATTTTTAAAATTTATTTTTTAATTTTTAAATTATTTAGTAGTTAAATAATTAATTTGAAATATATTTTTCTTAAATTAATATATATATATATATATATATATCTAAAACTATGAATTTAAAATAAAAGTGAAAATTTCTTATTGTTAAAAATAATAATAAATTTTAATTTTTTAGTATTTTAAAATTTATACAGTTTTCTTGAATGAGGTGGTTAAATAACTCAAAATAAGAATTTTAAACCTATTATTTCTAATAAATTTATAAATTTAAAATTTACCAAGAAACCAATTTATATTATTATTTAATTTATGAAATAATTTATTTGATTTATCTTTTGAGAAAAAAGAAAATGTGTAATTTCATAAATTAACGAGTTTAGTATTCATCTATTTTTTTGAACATATATGTTTAAACAACCTTTTTATTTTATCTTCAGATTTTTACCAAATTTTTGTTGTCGGAGATGACGTAATTTTCTGACGCAATCTTATAATAACGTTCGATGGTCTTGTATGCAGCGGATCCAGGCAAGAGAATTGGAAGCTGCCAAGTAATCTGATAAAACAAAAGAAAAGATTTTTAAAAAATTAGTAAGTTGTGCTTTTCAGAAAAAAAGAAAAAATTAGTAAGTTGTCGGAGAGTGACGTGTGGTGCTGATGGCTAGGCGCGGCCCTCCCAGACATTGCCACTTGTTCTCTTATCATTTACGAATCCGCCATTCCACACGTCCTCACCGTGTATCTACATTCTACAAGCCCAGTCGTCCACTTAACTAATTAACTGCCCTCCCATTGGTCGGTTTTACGGTTACGCCATTCCAAAATCAAAAGAGAGTAGAGACATTCTTCTAATTATTTAATTATTTGCAATTAAAAGAGTTTTTTAATTAATATTTTTCATAAAAGGTTAAAAATTTAAAAGGTCCAATTGATATTAGATCGTTATAAAATTAATTAAATATTAAATAAAATTAAAATTTACAAATAGATAAAAAAAGATTATTTTTATTTATCGAAAAACTAAAGTTTAATTAATAAATATATTGTTAAATAAAAATTAATAAATTTATTTTGTTTTATACAAACTGATTAATTTACGAAATTGGTTGATTAATCAATAAAATGATCAATTTTTAACATCAATATTATTAAACTAAATCAAATTAAAAAATTGAAATATAAATAAAAAATTGGCTGATTTACTCCGTACTTACCTTATTTTATAAGTACCCATTCATTCAACAAATGAGATAGAGAGAATTAATAAATAATATTTATTAAAATTAAACTAATATTTTTATTACTATTAATAGTTTAGTAGCATTTTTACTATTGTCCTGCATCATTTTTGCATGTTACATTTATATATGAGTTTATCATAAATAGTCTCTTTATTATGTAAGAGTAAGGCTGCATATTATATGACCTTTTCAAATTCTGCTTCACTGCATAATTTTAGATTAGGTGCGATGATAATGATATTAAAATTTAATTTAATCTATTTTTAAATAAGTAAAATTTAGTAAATACAGAGAGTTGAATTCGCAAGACATGAGCTTAATACAAATGGTCAAGGGTGCTCAAACTCGGTTTGAACGTTGAATTCATTTGCATAAACATGTCCACATATTCTGATTTTCCAATGCTTCATCAACTTCGGAGAAGGTGGCAAGTACTTTAGACTTTGGACTTATATTATTTCTTCCAAGTTGCTGTGCGTGCACTCGCTAACCGATGGTCCCCACAAAATTTAATGCTTCACTTCAACTTCGAGCCAACGGCGCCCACAATTTTTATTTGTTTCTAAATTTGGAATTTTTTTTATCCACCAGCGAATTCAGTGATTAATTCTCTCGCTGATAGGAAGGCACCTTATAGGATGGGATAGTTGGCCCAAGGATTTAAAGCTGCTTCATACCCAAAGTCAAGGATCGAGCCCCTGATTTTTGGTTAAGGGTGAATAAGTCCCTTGCCACTCAACCACACCCTTTGAATTTAAATTTGGAAAATTTTAAGAATAAATAGATTTTGACAATTTTATATTTTTACTATTAATAGAGGTCGAAAATTATCTTTTTGTAAAAATATAAAAGATATTGACTATATTATAACTCTTTTTGTGTTATTAAAAAATAGAAGATTTTATGTACTGAGTACGTTAATTTTGTTATAGCATATATTACGCCGACTAAAAATTATTAAACATAATTTAAATAAATAATTTATTATAATTATTTGAAATTATTAATTTAATGGAAGAGATAAATTAAATTATCATATTAATATATGTATTGTTTATATTTTGTGATTTTTTAATTAAAATCTAAAAGATTGAGTTTTTATGATAAATTAGAAAGTAAAAGAGCTTTCTAAAATTTTATAGAGTATATAAAAGTTTTAAGAAAGAGAATATAAGGTAAGATATATTAAAAGATTATTTATAATTCTATAAAATTAAGATATTATGTTAAAATATTATTATTTCTTTTTAAATGGAAATTAAGAAAAATTATAGGAAAATATTTTTATGCACACGTTTGTGTGGTATCTCATGTAAATACAACGGACTTTGAGGGGCAATTACTGAGGAGGCACATCAATGAAAGTTTATAATAGAGCAGTGGTCTATGGCATCGTTACACAACATAGCTCCTCTCTCTCTCTCTCTCTCTCAAGGATCTCAGGCTCCGACAACTACTGAAACCTGAGAGCTTTGGAAGAAACTTAAGGTAAGCTGGAGACAGGTTTCGTATTAACTTGGTTGTGTTACGAGCTAACATGGATTCTGATAATCTTTGAATCGATGGGTGTTTCTGGTTTTTGTGCATTGGTCTGGTGTGGTATGTAGCAAGTTTGATTTCTTTGCTGATTTTACTTTTGTAAGAATATGGGTAAGTGTTAAAATCAAATTTAAGTGCAATTTCTTGCTCTGTTTAAGTTGTTTAAGATCAATTATTGAAGAAAGTTGAAGTCTTTAGTTGTTTTCCGTTTGTGAAACGCGGGTGTTCAGCTAATGTTTGTTTATTTAATTTCACGATTCTTAATTTATTTCCATAAAAAATCACGGATTTTTACCTTGTTATTCAACAAAACAAAAACATGGGTTTGTTTATTTTTGTTATTTATTGTGCTCCGGTGATTAGTATTGATGTTCTTGATTCATAGATAGATTTAGTTTGTTTCAGGTAGAACTTATTTATAATCAGTATCTCATGAAACTTTTTGACTATTAAATTTAAATCCTAGTTCCTTTGTTCTCTCTCTTAAAACTATCTGAACTTTATTATTCGTTTTATGAAGGCGTTAGTCAGTATAAATTTTGGTATTATAAATTTCAGGACTCGGTACAGCTTCTTTAGGATTACTGACAAACATTCTGATTCTTAGAATGATGTTTGGACGGTTGATGATCCATCTACTTATATACTTCACATGTCAACCAATTTGCATATCTAGCTTAATCTGAACGATGTTGCTTATTGTCAGCCTCACCCTGTTGTCATTCTTGGTCTAATTTTGCGTGCATTCTTTGAAGACCAAGTTGTAGCAAAAAGGACTACTTGCCATGAAATACTGGAAACTGGGTCATGGGATTTCTGTGGCCAATTTTTGTAGTTGTTGGTCTAAACCTCTGACGCGTTTATCTTCTCTCCAGGAATTTCCTGCGTTTTCTTTTCCATTTGTCTTTTACAAGTAACAAATGCACGAAATTGAATTTTCATTTTCTGCGTCTTTCAGTCCTTGTTATAAGGATTGATTATCTTCTCAATGACTTTTTTTTGTAGTTATCTGCTATTCATGTGGGTTGACTCACTTAGTGTTTTGGAATTTTCCGTCTTTTTTAATTGACCGACTGTTTTGAGTTGAATAGTCAAAAAGAGAACGGAAGGATGAAACACTGTTTGCCCCTTTTTGTGGCTAAAATGCTTCAGTTTTCCGACGAAGGATGTTTGGTCTTGAGTGTATTTATTCGCCTGAACTTCTGTGCCTGGTGATGCAATGCCCTTGAAATGATTGCTTTTGACTTCAGGTTCTTTTGGAATTATTACCACCGCCATTGACTTGTACTGAAAAAAAATGACTGCGTATGCGATACTGCAAGTTCTGCATGAAACAGTATGCAAGCTAGTTCATGCCTTTTCAGTTACTTCATTTGGGTGCTTCTTTTGCTTGCCTTCTGTTCATGACTAAGTTCCTTCCCGGCAAAAGCAAATTAAGTTTACATGGGTACTTGGTTGTTGTGGTTTAGCGACTGCTTTCCTTCTTTGCATTCCTTCCTACTCAGTATTCCTGTAATTAACTCACTTCTTTTTCTTTGCATCTATTTTTGTAGTTTCCAACTATGTTGGCCTTGTAGAATCTTATTGGCTTTTATTTTTGGCAGATTGAGTTGATACAAGACTGATTTATAGACTACAAAAGTTCACAGCAGCAGATCAGAATTCGCTTTTGCAACTTCCAAGATAACCAACTGTCTATTGATGGCTGCTGATTAGTATAGTGTTTCCTTTCGCAAATAATCACTGAACAGATCAAGTACAATAGGCTGCTATTGGCACTTCTCTATTCTATTGGTTGGTGTATCAGTCAGTCAGTTTTAGATGCAAAGGTCACAGAAAAATCAAAGTTCTGCCAGTATCCATGAATTTTATCACCAGCCTGGGCAAGAAATTAATCAATATGGTTTGTCTTTCCAATTCTTAGACAACAATGCATTGTCAGATGCTGGTAGTCAAGGAACAAGTGTCTCCTTTGAGAATTACAAGGAAGAATACTTCACTCTAGAATCATCTACAACCACTGGTTTTGTTGTATGTGATTCTCCTGCTGCTAGCATCTCCTCAAACAAAAGTCCATTTTCACCCCAAGGTTCACATTCATGCGTGTCAGACCATTATCATTCTCCTGACAACCTATATGGATCTCCAATAAGTGGTTCATCTTCTGCTGATGACAGTAGTGTACTGAGGCGGAAAATGAGGGAACTAGAGGTCTTCTTGATGGAGCCTGAATCTGATGTGACAGACAGCTGCAATTTCTGCTTCATGACTGGGGTCGACCAATCAAATCTGCTGGAATGTTGGGATTGGAACAAAATGGTGGAAATGATCCCTAGGTTAAATCTGAAAGAGGTGCTTATTGCCTGTGCGGAAGCAGTATCTAATAAAGACATAACGAGAGCTGCAGGTTTAATGCATGTGTTGGACCAAATGGTATCGGTGTCTGGAGATCCAATGCAGCGAGTGGGTGCTTATATGTTGGAAGGGCTTAGAGCCAGGTTGGAATTTTCAGGTAGTAAAATCTACAAAGCCTTAAAGTGTGATGCCCCAGTGAGCTCAGATTTGATGACTTACATGGGAATACTATATCAGATCTGCCCTTACTGGAAGTTTGCATATTTGTCAGCTAATGTTGCGATTCGGGAAGCAGTGTCACATGAACCTGTGATCCACATCATTGACTTCCAGATTGCCCAAGGCAGCCAATGGATTCCACTAATTCAAGCACTTGGAAATCGACAGGGTGGGCCACCAGTGATTCGCATAACTGGTGTAGATGATTCACAGTCCACCCATGCTCGTGGTGGGGGACTGCATATTGTAGGCCAGAGATTATTGGATATTGCTCGGCAGTGGAACGTGCCCTTGGAGTTCCATGATACAGCCATGACTTGTTATGAGGTTCGGCGTGAAGACCTCAGAATCCTGCCTGGTGAAGCTGTGGTAGTGAACTTTCCATTTGTACTGCACCACATGCCTGATGAGAGTGTGAACACTACGAATCACAGAGATCTTTTGTTGAGACTAGTGAAGAGTTTGAACCCAAAGATTGTGACCGTCATTGAGCAAGAGTCCAACACCAATACGAAGCCATTCTTTCAAAGATTCATTGAGACACTGGATTACTATAAGGCTATGTTTGAATCAATTGATGTTGCTCGTTCTCGGGATGACAAGCAGCGGATTAATGCAGAGCAGCACTGTGTGGCTAGGGACATTGTCAACATGATTGCTTGTGAGAACGATGAGAGAGTTGAACGACATGAACTTCTTGGAAAGTGGAAACTACGATTTTCAATGGCCGGATTTACTCAGTGCCCGTTAAGTTCTTCAACAAGTATTGCTGTCAGGGACCTGCTCAAGGATTTTGACAAAAACTACAGACTTGAAGAGAGGGATGGAGCTCTTTACCTTTGCTGGAAGAACAGGCACATGGCGACCTCATCTGCTTGGAGATGAAGATCATACTGTGATATGTTTGTAACACCTGTAAATTTTACGTCGCCAATTTTGCTAGTGCATCTAGATGAGATGCAATAATAATGCTTCTCCTGTTGTAGAAAAGGAAATTATCGTAGCTCTCTTCTCATCCTAGTTTAAGGTTACTACTTGAAAATCTGAAATTTCATTGTATACATCCTCCATAGAATGAAACAAAGTCAGGTGTAACTAATACTGCAACATTCGGTGTTTCATGTTTGCCCACACCTCCATGTTTGGAGTCCAAGTGAAGGGGACAAACGTCAAAAATAGTTCCAACTTACAGGGAGACTCAAATAAAGCATTTCCTTCCCTTGGACCAACATGTTAAAAGCTGCATGGAATGGAGTTGTCATGTAATCTTTCCTCTGAGAAGTGTAAATGCAACTTTTATGGAGGTAGTCATGTAAACTAATTCTTAGCATTTGACTACCTTTGTACTCTTTTGTGATTGACCTCTTTTTTCTTTCCTTGAAAGATGAAATGGGAAACTGGTTTAAATTATGTTTAGCTACAAAAGTTAAAAATAGATATATATTAAGAACATTACAATTTACAATTGTGATTTAACTATTTGAATTAATTAATAATTATAATCTAAAAATAGTTCCTTACTAAATAGAAAATAGAGTTACTATACATTATAAAATAAAAATAAACGAATATTATATATTCTTACCACGCTTACGTGAAAAGAAGCGAGTGATGAGGCCAAATAAATGGCGTCAAATTCACTGATTTTGGCAAATTTGCTATGAAACGGCCAAAAAAGGGCTCTGACCAACTGACCCCCCAATCCCATAACTGAGCTCAGCTTTAAATCGGATTCTACATGTTCCCTGCATCACATGTTTGTTGCTCTCTCGTTCTCTTCTTACAGATTAGTATCCTCCAGAGGAAAAGGTGAGCGCTTTTTGTCTTTCTCAATCTCAAAATGCTTTCTTTGACCAATCCCATTTCCCATTTGGTCTTCTAAATCTTGGGTTGTCTTTGTTTCATACATTTTGGTTTCGATAACGGTTTGCTTGATTTATTAGGATTTCTTTTGTTATTGTAGATTCTTCATTTATTGGTTCATTTTGTTTATGCATGACAATGTGAGTTCCTCCCAGACATGACGTTTGTAGATTGTTCTTAGCAGAATTTGCCTGAATGGTTTGTTGTACATTGTTGGTATGACTATGCTGCCTTGTCTATTTATATTGTTTCGAACCCACTTTCATCTGATTTATGTCAAGTTTGCTGTGGCATTGGGGATGCTTTCCTCATTTTCATGTGAACTTCTTTGAAGCTTTAATATTTATGTTGTATATTCTTTCTAATTGTGAAGTCAATATATTTTAAGCTCTTCTGCAAATGTTTGATTTCATGAGAGTCGGTATGCTTGTAGAAGGATAGGGTGAAATCCAGTCAAGACTGTGAAGTTGTTTAATGATTGGAAGAGGACTAGAAGATCATAATGGAACAGTCAGAAAGGGCATCGATAAGGAATTTGCAGAAGGAGCAGGAAAGAGAAAAGCGGCGATTAAGGGACAGACAAAGAAGACAGTCTATGAGTGTTGAAGAGAGGGAGAAACACCTTGCTAGAAGGCGTAGGAATTATCAGCTTCGGAGACAACGAGCTGAAGTTGCTCGTTTAGACCTTCAGACCAATCCAAGTATTGCAACCAATGATGAAATTCTTATGCTCCCGAGTAATGAGTATCATGAGGTGGCCTCAATCTCCGGTAGTAATAATTTATGCAATGAAGTTGTCCACATTCCTACTGATCAAAGACAACAAAGTATGTGTGCGACAATGATGAAAACTGTGGGTAAGCCTTGTTGTTCCTTTCAACATGAAAATTATAAACCGTTGATTCATACAAAATAGATAAGATAATATTCTTTTGGTACTTTATTTTGTAGCCCTGGAAGTTCCAGCTGATAAATTGTCTCAATTGCCTAAAAGGCCACTTCTAAACCATATAAAACATCTTGCGCGGTCACTTCATGTTCCCGGGGATGTTGAAAATCAGAAAATTGATGCAGAGTTGATTTTGCAAGGACAAAATGCAACCTCCAGTTGTAAGTACAAATAATGTTGTTTTTGTGTTGATATATTTTTTATATTTATGGTATGGATTTAATTGGTGAGTTGTATTTTATTTCGGTCTGCTTCTTAAAAGTTTACTCATCCAACAAGTGGTTCAGGTGTTCCACCTAAGAAATTACGGTTGAATCATGTTAAACGGATTGCTAGGGCACTAAATTCTGATGTGGCAAAGACTGCAGATGCAGATCACCAAAGTAAAACTGGAGGTACAAATTCTTATTGTTGCTTGATTGAATTATAAGGTTTAAGCATCCATATAATAGTTCGCTTTTCACTTTGGTTTGACTTACTTGTGGTTCCTTAGATCCAGGCTTGAAGAATATACCTGAAGAACTAAAGACATTTTCTGCCAACAATGATGGAGGTGAAAACAAATGATTTTGCCTGTTAGTAACAACTTCTTGTTCTTTATTTCATATCTGTAGATCTTTTGAACAATATCATGAAAGAGAATACTAGTTGGAGAATTTAATGACTTTGTGTGAATTATTTTATACAGGTTTCTTTCCTTCATTATTGAAGAAAGGGACACTGTGGTCAAGCCACATACAAGGAATGGAATTCACTGAGCTCCTTTTCAAGTATATGTAAGTTATGAGCATGCTATTTTTCTTCTTTGATGTCACTAACTTGAACAGTGCTATGAACTTGCTTTCATGTGATTTTATAGTAGGCCACTTCAAGCCTTCTGCTTGTGCAAAATCTGTGTAACATCTCTAAATTTAGTAGACGGGGGGCATAGATTGTAATATCGCAGATTCACGTGTAGAGAATAATCCCCTTGCACTAGAATTTTCTTGTATGCAACTTCTCAGTGCTGTTGGAGAATTGACTAACATACACATTTACTTCAATTGTAAAGAATACTTATCTTGCTTGAATATAATAGTTTTAAGCAGTACCTAGCCAGTTCTAATGTTTTATGCTATGTTTATTGTGGGATTTCTGTACAGAGCAAAATGTTAAGGATGCTTGTGCAAAAGAGCAGCTTTGAATGTTGAACTGAATGAAGCTGGTGAATGAGAAAAGGAAATGCTACGTGTAGCTCAATTTCACCTAAAAGCTGGTGGGTTTACAAAGGGCTTATTAAACCTTGAACCCACTTTTAAAGTAGATTTCTTGTATTGGCATCAGTTTCTCAGTTCCACCTTGATCTTAATGTAATGCTACTTTTGGTTCACAATCTGCAGTGAAGATGGTTAATGCCTGATGGCTTGTTGCAGCTTTTGTTGCTTCCAATTTTTGTTAGCTAGCTGCTTTCATGGATTTTCTTCATATAAAATAATTGCCAGTAGAAACTACAGATTCCATGGATTTTCTTAGGCTATATAGATGTGTGGAATTTATGCATTAACATAATGCTCATAATTTTCTTCTAAAGCTACTGATGCTTGAAGCTTTGTTGTAAGTTCCATCTCGAAATCGATAATACAATTCTTCGATCAATTTATAAATGGATAATATAATTTCTCTATCACCTTTCCCAAGTTTCTCTCTTCTTGGATAGGCTTTTTACTTCCTCTACTTCATCATCTACGTCAAAGCTAATAAAGGAAAAGCAATTTCCTTTCATGTTTTATGTAGTAGTAATTAGGAATGATATTGAACCCGTTTAGGCTTGGGCGACCTGAAGTTTGATCGGATCTAAGCTCAATTGAGTATAAATCACGTCAGATTAGGCAGTTCAAATTTAAGCTTAATTTAAACTTAATTTTGTTTTAAAAAAGTTCGAGTTTAGTCTAAAATTTAGTAAATTCGAGTCGGGGCTTAATTTTGTACTTGTTCAGCTCAAGTTCGGACTTAACTGCGGATTCTAAGAGTATTAAGACCCGTTTGGTTGGCACGGATTGTTGCCAGGAAAAGTAACGTTTTCTCTAAAATTTAAATTATTATGTTTGGTTCGTTTTTTGGAGTAGTTAGAAAAGTAAAAACTTTCATAATTTAGGAAAAATAGTGGCACTTTCTTTAGAATCTAAATCCCAACACCCTCTTGGTATTTAGATTACTTTTCTCATGAATTTAATCTAAAACATACACTAGACAATTTAACCATTCCTTCTCTCTCAACTCTGAGACTTTAAAATATATAAATTTCAAATAAATTTTGATTTAAT
>JAOTAX010000196.1:4146244-4161068 GCA_025629825.1 Erythroxylum guanchezii | reverse complement strand
ATAATTGAACATTTCTACGTTGAAGGAAAAGTGGGCATGCTTAGAGTTAGATGTCAAGGCGTGACAAATCAAGGGATGAAAATTTGAGAAATGGAAAATTAGAGGGTCAAAGTGTGAGAATCAAATAAATAAATCTGCATTATTACAAAGAAAACAAAAACAAAGGTCCTAAACAATAAATATTAAAAAATAAACTTGGAGATGATTTTAAATACGAAAACTTTAGAGGAAAGTCACCATCTTTCTCCTCTGTAACTTACGCAAGACAAGACTATAACTGATAACCCGAAATCTTCAAACTCAATCTCTCGCTCTCTCTCTCTATACATTCACATATTTATATAAATATATATGTATTTTCGTTGCAAACCCATTTTCCCTCAGGCAGCTCTCTCCATAAAATTGATGTAAAACATATCTAATTGATTCAGAGACAGTAATTATAAAAGACAATAGAGAGCAAGAGGACAGAGAGAGAGAGAGAGCAAAAAGGAGGGGCTTTCTTGGCCTCTCTTCTTCGTATGCCTCTTATCAGATCTTAGATTTTCTCAGTTTTCCATCCGGTTGCTCTTTTTCTGGTACATACTTAATCTAAGATGACATAACAAGGAAAAAAGAAAGCTTTTTTGGGCATATATTTGCGTAAAATTTTCTGGGTTTTGGATCATTCTCTGATTTCCTTTCGAAGTTTTTTACTTTTGTCTTTGTTTCTTTAGGAAACCTGGGTTGTTGTTGATCGGTGAGAGGTTGCATATGCGTTTTGATTGAATCCAAGAGTACCCATATCTGATATCTAAGTGTATATATCTCCAAAGTTTTTCTTCTGTTTCTTTTGACAGGTATTTTCTTTTTCCTTAATTTAATCTGCATTATGCTATCATGTATCTGATTGTTTCTGGCAACTTTGGATTATGCCTTGTGTTGTCTGAAGTATATCTTGGCACTGACTGTTTGATTGTAATTAATTTTGATGGCAACCAATTATGTGTCGCCATTTAGATCCGTTTGATTGGTTTGAAACATGTTCCTGTGTTGATATGATCGTTTAAGTGTTTTTATAGTTGTTCTGATTCTTGTTTGATGGAGTTTTTCTTGTTGGGATTCATATGCAGAATGGAAATGGAGCCTGGAAAGTTGTTCATCGGAGGTATCTCATGGGACACTAATGAAGATCGTCTTAGAGAATATTTTCAGGCTTTTGGAGAAGTCAATGAAGCTGTAATAATAAAGGATCGGACTACGGGACGTGCACGTGGCTTTGGTTTTGTTGTTTTTGCTGATCCTTGTGTTGCCGAGAGAGTTGTGATGGAAAAGCACCTCATAGATGGTAGAAACGTAAGTTGTAGGTTAAATTCTCACAATTTGAATTCGGAATAATGTTAGTGATAACTGTTTCTTATCATTGACATGTTACTGGCTACTGGCTTTAATTGTTTAGAAGCCATAATTTTATTTACTTCCATTTTACCATTTTGTTGAGAATGAACAGAAGAAATCACTCAGAAAATTAGATTATTTGTTGAAATACTGAATTAATAGCTTAACTAAACAGGGAACTGGAGAAAATCAGTGAAGGATTATGTAAAGAGTGAAAGTTAAAACTTTTTGATTCTCTCTTATAGTATGAAGTAAGCCTCACTGGAATGCTTGATCATGCTGATTAATACAGATCTTGACAATGTTTGTGATGAAAAGACTGAGAGCCATGCGTTTAATATTCAGTTTCCAATTTATGAAGTGTTATTCTTAACATTGCAAACACAGACTTTTGTGGTTTTGGTTTGCTAATAAATGTTGGACTAAGAGTTCCACAATTTGTGAGCTTGGTTTTGTAAACATCTGTAATGGTGTCTGTTTTCTCTGTTACGCTTCTCTTTCAGGTTGAGGCAAAGAAGGCAGTTCCTAGGGATGATCAGAACCTTTTGAACAAAAACATTAACAGCATCTATGGATCACCTGTTCATGCACGCACAAAGAAGATATTTGTAGGAGGTTTAGCGCCAACGGTCACAGAGAGTGATTTTAAGAAGTACTTTGATCCGTTTGGCATAATTACCGATGTTGTGGTCATGTACGACCACTACACACAAAGGCCAAGAGGTTTTGGTTTTATTACTTATGACTCGGAGGAAGCAGTTGATAGAGTGTTGCTCAAAACTTTTCATGAATTGAATGGTAAAATGGTTGAGGTAAAGCGAGCTGTACCCAAAGAATTATCTCCTGGGCCAACTCGAGGCCAATTAGGTGTATTTAATTACGGTAGTCCTAGTAGAGTCACTAGCCTTCTCAATGGTTCCACTCAAGGATACAATTCAAATGCAGGGGGAGGATATGGAACTAGAATGGATGGTAGGTTTAGTCCTGTTACTGTTGGTCGCAGTGGCTTTTCTCCATATGGTGCTGGTTATGGCATAGGTGTTAATTTGGAGCAGGGTTTGGGTCCAAGTTATGGAGAAAATTCAAGCCTTCATTTGAACCTTGGCTATGGACGACTGAGCCCTTCATTGAACGGGAATCCGAGCAGGTATGATAGTCCATTTGTGTATGGCGTAGGCAATGGTGGGAATAATTCTGTGTTAAGTTCAACTGCTCGAAGTTTGTGGGCTAATGGAAGTATTAATCAATCATCAAACTCCATCAGCTCTAATGCTGTTATGGGTTCTGGGAGTGGGAGTTCAGGGATGAGTTCCTTTGGCAGTATAGGAGCACTCTGGGGATCCGCCACTGATCCCGGGCAAATTGGAGGTGCTGGTGCCAGCTATGGCAGTGGCAACCTTGGTAATGGCAATGCAAATTCCAATGCTGGTCTAGGAGTGGTCGGATATGGAAGAAACAATGGGACAAGTGTTGCATCATTGGCATTTCGTGGAACTCCAAATGGTGGTTATGACAGAGTTTATACAGAAATCAATGATGATGGTCTATTCTATGGAGACCTCACTTGGCCATCTTCACCCTCAGAGATAGAG
The DNA here is from genome assembly GCA_025629825.1 of Erythroxylum guanchezii. Classification (NCBI taxonomy): domain Eukaryota; kingdom Viridiplantae; phylum Streptophyta; class Magnoliopsida; order Malpighiales; family Erythroxylaceae; genus Erythroxylum; species Erythroxylum guanchezii. The sequence continues at coordinate 4,158,099 of JAOTAX010000196.1, read as the reverse complement.
CGTTCTGCCTCATTTGGCTTTGGGCTTGGAAATGCGGATGTTATGACAAGAAACACTGCTGGTTACATTGGTGGTTACAGTGTTGCCAACAGACAATCAAATAGTGGTAATTTAAATTCTGCTAACAACTACCAACTCCTTTTACGAGACATAGAAACCTTTATGCTTCCTTTTTCATCTTTTTTTGAACTTCATTAGCATATGATTGTCAAATATAATAATAAACAGTCTGAGCTGATGCAGTATCCTATGTACAAATTAATGTCAAGCACTACGATCCATTGCACTGAATCTTCTGATTAGAAGTCTGTTATAATTTTCTAGTTAATATTGTGGCTAGGTGAATAATGCAGTGATTCGGTATTTTTGTTTTAGTGCTCCGTGATGTCTGTGTTCAACATTGCTGAAAGGGCATTTGGTCTGCAGTCATATGGCATTAGATGCTCTCTGACTTCACATTATGGGAAAACTTGCTCGTTACCATTTACTGAAGAATGAACTGGTTTCTAGCAAATATTTCATTTGGTGAACTATGTACTAGAAGAATGTAGCTGTAAGCTTGCCATCATTAAGCCTTTTGTGATTTCAGATAAAGACCATATTCTATGCCTAATTACTATGTGGAGATTAAGTATAGAAGAGTCTGTTACTGCTTTTGATGCCCCATTACCTAATTTTTTTGCATTCATACTCAAAAATTGCCCTTGTTCTTTCTTCTAAAGTCGTGCATTAGTATGATCGTTCTTTATGTACTCACAAGCTTGTGGTCTTTATTCGTTTCAGGAATTGCTGCATAGGATGATGATCTGAATGTCACAAAGTTTATCATAGTTCAAGCTTCTCTGGTGATGTGAATTGCTGCATACAATTTACTGATCCAGATGTTGTAGTTTGTATCGAAATGTGATTACAGCTAATTGGTTTGCCCGTTTCTGATGAATTTGCCATAGAAAGCAGTCACAAGGATTTCCATATAAGGCTTGGGCTTTGAGGTTTTTTCTGATATAGGTTTTCTTTTTTGCAACTTCATTCATATGTAAAATCAGATTCTGGGTAAGCCAGAGTTCCTGTTTCTATGTATCTTTTAGTGACACAGTGATACAAAACAAACCTTAAAAAACAGGCCTTTTGTGTTTTAACTTTCCAACTTCTTCTAGGTGTTTCATGCAGCAAAACCGCTGGTTCTTGTCAAAGTATGTTGTTCTGTTAGAGTCTTCCTTTGTAGGGATTGTATGTACTGTACAAGATGTTTGATGGATTCCCTAGTGAATAAATTACTTCATTATAATCTTCATTTTCATAATCATCTGACAACTAAACTCGTTGTGGTGTACGAGTCAATACAAAATGTACACCACTGATAAATACCCGAATAAGCAATATTCACTGGCCCAAGAGCACTCCCTCGAATAAACGCTCCCATAGCCGGTTGACCAAAATGAGGATCCCAAATTGCATGAACAATAGGTCTCACATGTAGAGGATCCTGTACCCATACTAATGTTAAACCTTGTGATCATCTTCGTACAATAACTCAATATGGTATAAGATAATTTATATATAGATATCAACCCATACAATATGATATATATATACAGCTATTCCAATCTCTGCATTAGCTTTCTGGCAGTTCGAAGATTAGCTGTTGAGTTTATGATCGATGTGATACCTAATTAAGATATGCATCTTCATAATATAGCTGTTTACATGTGCCAAAGCCTACTTCGTAAAAAGAAGGAACAACGGAGTTTGAAGTAATCAAGAACTTGTTTGATTTCTATTCTTTTTAAATACCAAGTTGATATATAAAAACAAAGCCTTTGCTGGCTGCAAATACCATAACTTGGTTTTATTTGGATTTTGTTGAATCCACAAAGTTGTTATTAATTCCAAACAACCTTCTAAATTAATAACAATGACGACAATAATAACCAATATAAATTCCGATAGTACGTGAGATTTGGAACCTCTTAAATTGTCTTGTTAAGAGTTAAGTATAATACACTACATCTTTAAGATTTTAAATTTAAAAAAATAACATAAAATTTAAAAAAAGTTATGTATAATTTTTATTAAATTTTTGTTCAAAATTAACGATAAAATACATATAATATAGATATTGCGCATGCACCAATCAAATATGATATAAGCAATATTTTTTAAATTCTTACTTAGAATAATGATTAAACAAATATGATATGAATATTGTGAGGAACCAATCAAATATTACTAATTTACATTTCAGTTAACTCTTCAATTTGATTAAAAACCAATTAAACTTGACTTGGTGTGATTATTCTAGTTAATTATAGCCAATTATTAATTTAATTCAAGTTTAATTTGAATTTATAAATTATTTTATATGTTAAGAGTTAATTAAAATTTAGGAATTTTTTTTATAAAAATCACAAATTATTTTTTATAAAATTTTAAATTAAATTAAGACATAAAAGAATACCGTCTATTCTTAAAAAGAATAATTGGAGTCCAACGTTTCTACTTTACATATACAAATTAAGAAACAGCCACGATATAAGACAAGTTGCTTAAAGAACGATAGGACAAGCCACGTTCCTAACATGGGGAAGATTTAGAACGTGCATGAAAAGAGTGGCGAAGTACCTCTTTTGTCCATGAACGTGTGGTCCTCATGTACGTCACCTTTATCCTTTGAAACAGTTTTAATAAATAAGCCACCAAGAAGAGCTTGAAGGTCACTTTCATGGCTGCCAAGCTTCATCAACCTCTCTATAATTACAAACACTGTAATCTCTTGTTGTTATCATTAAATATTTTATCTATTTTGGTGGTCCATGCTCTTTTTTACATAAATGGAATCCTACTCTGTTCCCTAATTGACTTGCCTAGATTTCATTTTCAGTACTCGTGCCAGCCACGGCTTGGACCCATCGGAGGGAGACATGTAAGCCACTAATTAGGAAACAACTCAGTTTTTATTTTTTAGAAAAAATCTTTCTTTTATGTTTCGAATACTACGCGGTATGAACATTAGAAATAAGCTAAAATATTGGTTCAACTTATACCAGGAGAATTTTTGTCAGTAAAAACTTTTTTTATAGATTTTTTTCAAAAAAATTTTCTAAAAAAATCAGTTGACAGTTTGAGTATTATTTTAAAAGGAGTTTTTTTTGAAAGAATTTCATACAGTAGATTATTTGGCAACATAAAAATAAAAAGTACTTTTAATTTTAACTATATTTTTTTTGTAATAAAAATTATTTATGCATATAAATATTATTTAAAGTATATTAAACAATATATAAAGCACAATATATTAATTATTATATAATTTTAAATCATATAAAACATAAATGAAAATATATCTGACCAATCTTTTATATAGATTATAATATAAGTAAAATAATATCGAAAATAAATATTAAAACATATAAAAAAGTCAAATAATGAGTTTGTAAAATAAACGTGAGGATGAGTTTTTGAGTATTATGAGAATTATGTGTAAAATATAAAAGCAAAATGGACTAAAAAAAGGTACATTAATTGATCTGAAAAATCTATTTAAAAAAGTTTTGAAAAGCTCCAAATTTGAAGTTATTAAAAAAACAGTATTTTGGCTGCAAAAAAAAGTCATATCCATTAAAGAAGTGTTTTTTTTATTTTACAACTAAACACCTATTTTTTTAAAAGGCTTTTATGGTAGAAAAAAGTGTTTATTTACCTCCCAAAAGTTAATCCAAATTGGTGCTAAGTTTTATTAATATCATAACTCAATTCAACTTTTAAACTCTATCAAATCGATTAAATTTGACTTAAATTAATAATTTAAGATGATTATAATAAATTATTAGTCTAAGTTAAATTTAATTATTTTAGTTCGAGATTAAAAGTCACGTGGAGTAATCATATAAATAACATTGGATTAGTTCCTATGTTATGTTCATACTTCCTTAATTTCGTTATTATTTTTTAATCAAAGTCTGACATAAACTATAAATAATTTTTAAAATAATGTTATTGTTCAGTGAGTTTTTCTTAAAAAAATTAAATTGTAAGGAGGTGTATATATGCTAATTAATCAAGTTGACTTGACAATTAAAAGTAATTAACAAATGTTTATGATTACATGTTCAATGGATTAAAAGGAGTAAGAGATTTGTTCAATCACATATGCATATGCCTAAACAGTATAAAATCCCTATTGAACACATGAACTACAACACTTTCCTTTAAAATAAAAGAGTAATACTCCAAATAATGGTCAAGTTGGAAAATAATAAGAATGGAGTTGAACAATCATAGCAATAAAGCTCACATTATGTAACACCTAACGTGGATCATTACTCAAACTAGGGTTCTGGGCTTTGCCCAATTATTCTGGGACCTATGAGCCACCCACTCAGATTTATAGATAGGTAAATTCGGGTCTGATCCTAGATAGTAACAGACTTACCTGCTCCGAAAAATGGGTCACCACTAGAGGGATTACATCACCTTAAATAAAGGCTGCTCCTCTCAAGGCTCGAACCCACAACCTTATACAATCCTCTCCTCCTTGCTACGGCTAGGCTAGCCCGTGAGGGGCTCAACCAGCTTTTCTTAAGTAGGGATGGCGATGGGCATGGGCCAGTCCCTCCAATTTGTTTAAAATTAAAAATATAAAACAATGTAATTTTTTTTAATTAGGTACAGGTTTGAACTGTCCAAGCCCAGATCTAGCTATTATAAGTAAAATAATATTGTTTTATTTAGTCAATACAAGTCTAAGCTTAACCTATGAGCAGATCCAATGAAAACAACTTAATTTAGGCCCATAAGCCAAAAATTGTAAGCAAATGAATATAATGAGAAATTAATTTCTCACTAACTTTTTTCATAAAAGAAGAATTAGAAACATACCATGTGATCTTCAAAATAACGAGCCATTAGAATATGATTTTGATTAAGTACATATTCTTAAACTAGTAACTAAGAAACATGTCATGTCACGCTCATGCACATGATAGTTAAAAGGATACGTGGAATTTCAGTTTTTTTGTACGTTATTTTCAATATTTATTACTAAGAAATGAGCTCAATTTTTTTTTTAAAGGAACAAAACTAAAGGTTACAAAATGAGACGGGAAATACAAAGTCCAAGGATATCTTCTCAAAGGACCGAGAGGCAAGCTGTAGGAGCATGTAGAAGGGTGGTAACACCAATGTCAAAAGTCTCAGTGAAATTGGCGAGCCAATCTGTACATCTATTTCCTTCACGGTAGGTATGTTGTGGAAGGACAACCCAATTGCAACGGAGAAGTTCATCAATGCCCATGATGAGGGGGTTAGGCGACCTGGATCGGGTAGCAGAATTTGACAAAAGTTGCATCACGATCTGAGAGTCAAACTCCAAGAGGAGCTTGCGGTGGAAGATGAGCACAATTTCTTTTGTTAATTATTAGATTTGAAGTTCCGCTGAACAACAAATATGGTGAGTTACGAAGAATTGAAGTAAAATGCCAAGCCTTCTCCTTTCCTTGTGGATTGTACAACAGAATTACAGTGAAAAGACTTGGACTTGAACATGTAAATCTTCAGTCTCTTTCAGGTCAATCACACCTTGTCTACTCGTTGAAATCATCTCCTTCTAGGATCAAAGAAGGATGTCCATGGAGTGAAAGAAACGCAAGGAATTAATGATTGACAATGTCAGACTAGGAAGAACATGCAAAAGAAAAAGATGCAAGCCTGCGTTTACAATATTATAATGGATTTAAGATGAACAACCACCCCCTGCATTAGCTTCTGGTTTTGTTTCTTCACGGCTTTAAGATGAACAACAACCCCCTGCTTTAGCTTCTGGTTTTGTTTCTTCATTACTGTCTCCACTTTCTCCCTGTAAAACCACGGTTTTCCCGTCTCCCATCGAGGGGGCATCCTGTTTCTTGATTTCTTGAGATGACATAACCTTCCGGCTTAATATGTTGTAGATCTCCTTAACAACTGTATGAAATGCTGTAACTACATTGGAAGAATCAAGAGCCGAAGTTTCTACGAAAAATAAACCCTGTGCCTCTGCCAAGGCCTTGCCTTCTGCTGTTGGTACCTCTCTGGCATCCTTGAGATCAGACTTGTTACCAACAAGTATCGTCACCACATTCATGTCAGAGTGAGCTGCCCAATCAAGAAAGGAATAAGATGATTTCTGAAGCATCCATGTGCATGCAACAAATGATATGAAGGAAAAGTCATCATGAAATAATTTTCTACAAGATGGTTATCTAAGAAATAGGTAACCGTAAGGTGTAAATGAGACATCTCGTATAGTGGTGTGAATTAAACCTCAAAGTCTACACAACAGTATCTGCATGATACATGTATCAATTTGAAGTCATTCTATCAAAATTATTGATGTCACTAGTTAAATGGAAGTGCATTTGTTAAACAATTGTAAAGTAAGTCCCATTCCATTCATGAAAAACCTAATAGTAGTTGATTTCTTTCAAATCAAATGTAAACCATGGAAGAGTATTGTTTCTAGTCCAAACTATTCACCATACATAAAATTATTTACGGCATAAGCGCCTCCGGCATACGAGTGAAGGGGTCGACAGAGCTCAACAAATAGGCATTATAAGTTCCAAAGATTTCTAAGCGATTCTTTAATAAACTCAAAAACCACCATACTACTTCCACCGTCAGATTGGGCTAGAAGTCTGCAGAACTTTTAATTCATAGGCCTGACTTTGTTCAGTGTACTGTGTACTATCACTAAATCATGGTGGTTAGTCCCAATTAAATATCCTACAGGAGAAGGATATAATATAAGAAGGGAAAAGTAAAGGTGTAAAAATTTTAGCAAAGCGGTAATGTCACTCTTACTATGAAGTTCATTAAGCCATCTGCCAATGCTATCAAATGTCTGGCGTCTACTGATGTCATAGACCAATAGAGCTCCTACAGCACCTCTATAATATGCAGATGTAACAGCCCTAAACCGCTCCTGACCTGCTGTGTCCCAGATCTGTGCTTTAACTTCCTTTCCATTAATATCCATCTTTTGAGTTTGGAATTCTACCCCTATTGTTGACTTGGAATTGGGATAGAACTCATTCCTGGCAAATCTGGCAAGCAAATTTGACTTTCCAACTGCAGAATCACCAACTAAAACAATCTTGAATAGGTAGTCCTCTGTTGTTTCCTCCTCGGATTGAAAAGCCATCTTCCAACCTTCACAGAGTTGTTGCTCTATATAAGCATATTAGTGATGGCTGGTTACAAGTGTCGTTCAATGAGAACAAAATACTGACTAGAAAGTATCAAACTCTTCCCTGGCCAATTTAAAGAAATGGGTTAGAGTAAATAAGACCAAAACAAGAAAAATCAGCAAACTTTAAAGGTACGAAAGGTATCAAAGGAAAGAAGCTGCAGTCCAGCAACTATCCAGGATCATAGCATTCAAGTAAATAACTTTCTTGATAAAGTATTTTAAGGTGAAGAGAAGAATAGTAACTCGTAGTTCATCTCAGGCTTCCTTCCACCGCCACAACTAGAGCTAAATAATTTTCTACAAAAACTGAAATATGGCCTAAAAAGACGAACTTCAAGGTCCCCGCGTAAAATGTTGTGTATCTTGAACCTAAGTTCAAATTCAGCTCCTCAGCTACCAATGGAAGATTAACTACATTGCAATCTTGTATGTCTATAGCAATTACAATGAACATGTACGCTAAGAACTCAAAAGTCATGGAACCTTACAGCATAACATCTGCTTCAGTGATAACTTAGAAAAATTGAAAGAGCAATTATATGCTTCAAAACCTGTTAGCCTCTTCAAAGCAACGAGGGAAAGATCTATCCCTTGTCCAATGCTGATTTGGCCCCTCTAATGACTCCAAAAGCACACCAATTATTGCTCGGTGCTTCCAGGCTCAACCTAGTAACATAAAAGTCAGATCCTTCTTACAGAGCAAAATGACAATCTTGCATTGGTAAAAGGATCCTGAAGCATGCTCCAAATACAGATATTAAACGATCAACCACTAATTAGAAAGTCCAATCCTCCTTATACTCCATCACTTATGACTAAGGGAGAATGAATTCACAAAAAAGAACAAACAGAAGACAACTCCAGCAAAAGAAAAAGGTTTAAAATAGTTATCTCCAATTTCCAGAATTATCTAAAGGGTCCTCTTCAATAAGTCTTGATATTCTTCAATCATTAGAAGACTTCCTATTTCCTATCCCTTTTATTTCCTTCTTTACCTTCAATTTGCCTTCCCTATATAACTACAGCACACACTAGCATAGGCTCATTTATGCTGATTTCATTCTATGCGCATCAAGCCATAAAAAACTGTCCATAAACAAATTGACATGTGATATGTAATGCAAAAGGCTAGAGAACACTACAAGATTGGACATAAGCTTAAAGGAGATGTAAACTGCATGATTAGGATGTAGAAAATCAATCCAGAGCCATGACAAGGGATTACTTTATCCAAAAGACTTGCTCAAATTTTTATTTCATTTTCCAGTGAACTAAGATCAAGAAATAAACTACCATCAAAAATCAACCTCAAAAGTTCCATCACTACATAGATCCCAATTGAAATCTCACCCACTAAGACAATTTTGAAAAGACGTAGCATCATCTTCAGTAACGATACACATTGCATGATCCCATAACTACGGAATGAGAGACTCAAACAAAAAAGAAAAACGTCAAAGCCTAAAAAGTCTACGTAAATTCTGTCTGCATGTGAAAAGTGCATTTAAAAAGCACCTTAAAAGTCAACATTACGACGCGACAATAAGGTCCAGCGTACCAACGTTACTTTATCCACCGAAAGAACAAAAAACATGTAGCTGTAAACACGATCCCCAGAATTTGCTCACAAAACCTGATAATACTGTTGTAACAGAAATTTAGTACAAGACAACATGACAACGGCATTACAGGGAAACCATGTATGGAAGTAGGTTATCAATCGGAACCAATAAATAAACAAAACACATCTTCAAAACAGAGCCTAAATTGAAGGAACAAACTATATATCAAGTTAGCAATTTTCACGTAAGTTCCCATTTTTAAGCCAAAAATTGAAGAAGGAACGTAGACAATCAAATGCAGATGCATACAGTTCCTGAAACGAAAGTAAGGACAACCCAAAAGTTAAACTTGGCGAAAAACAAAAGCCAAGAAGAGTCCAAAAGCAACACCTATAAAACAGGGTATAGGAAAAGACACGTACTCGTACAGAATACAGAAACACGCCGTACCCTCTCTGCTTCGATCTCGAAAATGGGATTTGCGAAACGGAATCGACCCAATAGAAAACGACGCACAAGGAGTGGATCTGATACGACAAGAAACGTAATTGATTAAATAATGCGGTTTGGTCTTAAGAAGAAGAAGAAGAAGAATGAAGCGTTTTGGTTTCTTATCGTGTCGATCTGTGTCAATGTGAAACCGTTTTAGTGGGAAATCGAAAAGGGTTTATAAGGCCTTTTAGCGAATTGAATTGAAGGTGGACGACGAAGCCGAGAGAGCGAGCGAGCGAGCAAGACAGGACATGGCATATGTATTGGTGGCACACTTTACAACGTTAGTAATGGGCTTTTAATGTTTTGAAGGTTAAGGTTTGGGTTCCTTTAAACAAAGCTTGTTAAGGTTTGTTTCTATTTATTTTTAAAATTTTGTTTTTAAATTAAATAAAAAATTGTTTATTGAAATTTTTAATTTTAGATTCTTCCTTTTTTTTTTACTTATAAAAACTATAAAAGTTAGAATATAAAAATCAATTCTTGATTACAATTTGATCAGAATTCAAATCAATTCTGACGGACCAACAATCCGACCAAGACTAACGCATTGTAATATAGTCCAAATAAGATAATCCCATTTTCATTATGGCAGGGAAGCCTTATCTAGGGCAACTAAGGTTTTGAAATTAGGATTGAATGTCGAACCAGAAGTTTTACTGATCATCGATTCAATCGGTTCAACCATCGGTCGAATCGATGTGATGTTAAAATTACGTAATAATTATATTTAATTATATATAATATTAATAATATTAAAAAATAAAAAATAAAAAATATACCAAATAATATAAATAAAAATAAAAAATAAAAAAATTATTGAACCAGTGGTCGAACCGGTTCAACCAGTCCTAGTTTAATCAGTCAATTGACCGGTTCGTACCGGTTCAATTGAGGACTGATTTTTAAGAATCACCGGACTGAATAGTCAATCAGTCACTAGTCGAACCGACTAGTCCGGTCTAAATTTTAAAATCATGAGGGGAGCAGATCTTCTATTCCGAATCCTTATTCTTCCTGTGCTCAAACCCTCTTAACTATTTATTACAATAAATTGAAAGGTCGGAAGGTTTTGAGCAAAGAGACAATTGAGAAATGAAGAATTGATCCCCTTATCTAGATGCGACACCATATCCAAGTGTATGAAGTAGCAATGACATAATGATCTACAATGCATTGTCAATTCTCAAACATTGAAAGAGTTGCAGAATGGCCTCCAGGCGGGCTCTATGTTAGGTGACTACTGCTACTGCTACCTCTCAGCCCTACCCACCCTCGTCTCTTCCATCTCCATACCAATAAGAACTTCTGCAACATTATTTCTTATTATGGTGTGGACCCATTTTTCATTATAGTTTTAGTCTCCGTATTCTGTAACAAATATTCATACTTGAAGCTTTTGGTTCGGTGTTCTGAATATCTCTATTGCTTGTTGTTAGACTTTATAATGAACTTACGGACTCACACGAGAAAGAAAGTTATATCATATATAAGTCTAAGTGAAGTTCCATTATAAAATCAATTAGTGATAGGTGGAGTAACTTACTAGACTTATATGTTAGTCTTCTTTCTTCTCTTTTTTTAATGTGGGATAAACTCCCACTTTTTATATTTCAACACACCCTCCTCACGTGTAGATCTAACACGTGACATAATCTATTATTTTGAGATGTTAACAACTAACATAAGAGCAACTTGTTCTGATACCCTGTTAGAATTTACAATAGACCTACGGGCCATACGAGAAGAAAAGTTAAACTACATAAAAGCCTAAGTGAAATTCTATCTTAAAATTAATTGGTGATAATTGGAGTAATCCACTAAACTTATATATTAGTCTTTTTTTTTCTCTTTCTCTAATATGGGACAAACTCCTCTTACGAAAAAGAGTACAAACTAAAACAAAATCTACTTTTCTTTTTTTTGCCCTTTTACGTCAAGAACGAACTCGACTTGTATGTATATAAGACGATAGTTCTCTCCTTCGAAGTCTATAGGATGGCCCAACAATCATGTAGCTGGATACCAATTTCCTGTCCTTGGAGTGGGCCTGACTCGTTCGTGAAGTAAGCCTTCCCTGCTCTTTTGTATTCTTTCGTAGATGTCCACTTTGAGTTAGGATATGAACAGCAAAAATATGAAATTAATTTTAAGTTAAATTAAATTTAACCATTTAATTCAGCTTAACTTGAACTAATCTGAGTTAATTTAATTAAAATAATATTATTTTAATTTTAATTCAATTTATTTTTATATTATTTAAATTTTGATCAAATTTTAAATTAATTCTAATTATAAGAAAAGGTTAAATGATTCTTTGATTTATAGTGCATTATAAAACTAACTAAAATTAAATAAAATTAAAGAAAAATATGATTGAAAGAATCTAAAAGTTTGGAGTCTTATTTAAAAAAGATATTATTAAATGAAAATTAATTAATTTATTTTGATTTATAAAAATTTATTAATTTATAAAAATGGCCTCGTTAATTTATAAACTGATCAGTTTTTAACAAAAAAAGTTATTAAATAAATCGAATTGAAAAGTTAAAAACGAACCGAAAAATTAGACA
>JAOTAX010000196.1:4122282-4133446 GCA_025629825.1 Erythroxylum guanchezii | reverse complement strand
TTTCAGGTTAATTGGCTACTGTGATGTTGATTATGCTGGAGATAGGATTGATAGGAAGAGTATAAGTGGAGGTTGTCTCTTTCTTGTTCATAATCTAATTTCTTGGTCAAGCAAGAGGCAAAGTTCAATTGCTCTATCTACTGCAGATGCTGAATATATGTCAGCTGTAAGCAGTTGTTCACAGACGTTATGGATTAAGTATCAGTTAAAAGATTACTCCATACAAGAAGACCAATCTTATGTGATAACACAAGTGTTATCAATCTATCAAAGAATCCAATATAACACTCGAGAGTAAAGCATATTGAAGTTAGACATCATTTTATACGAGACTATGTATAGAGAGGAATCATTAGTCTACAATTTGTTGAGACAAATCATCAATGGGCAGATATCTTCACTAAACCTTTGTGTGAAGATAGATTCAAAGAAATCAGACGGAATTTGAATATGGTAATGCTGAATGACCATTTGTCTGACATATCATGACCCAGACGATTCACACTAGAAGAAGATAAAAAGTTGTAAGTTTTCAAGTAAATAGTAACGGTAAGTTATGGATGGTAACTTTTTAAGAGTAGGTATTAGAAGGAAATCCTCTCAAGATTATAGAATACCTTTTACTTTAGAATATTCTTGAAATACTTTGAAACCGACTTGTTTAGTGTTCTCAACCAAGACGATTCATCACTCTGTTCTAAGCTTCAAGTTTCTTTCGTTTCATATTCTTACTATCAGATACTAACTTCGCTACCTTGAGCAAAATACATTTGTGTGTTTAGTTTTTATTGTTACAGATCACAAATGGAGCAATCTCTTATCTATGGGAGACATGTTGATTTCATCTCCTTGAAGGAAAACCAGATGGACATTGAACCATAAATTGAAGCAGTTGGGTGGAAAAAATTTTTAAGATTCGTGAAAAAGTCTATCTGAATGAGATATATGAGTTTTGGAAAAATGCAAAGGTGGTAGACGACACCTTAGTATCAATGGTAGATGGATTGTTGGTTATCGTGACACAAGATTCTAACGAGAAGGTCAATGAGTGTCCAAGTATTGGAGCAAAGTTGTCTAATAATACAAGATGGATTACTCAAGGCTGTGTAGATAAAGCACACCTCAATCGACAACTATATGGAAGTAGTGACCCAAAAGCTAGGAAGGCGTCAACCCTTGTTTCGAAGGCTCGAGTTCTACATTCACTACTTCTTCATTGTGTTCTACCAAGATTAGGCTCGAAGGACGTTATGACAACGATCGATGAACAATGTCTGTTTCATCTACTCAATCATCAACCAATTAATCTTCCACACTTAATTTTGAAGTACATGATGAAGTCAAAGGGAGATTCTAGCTCTTTACCGTATGGTATGCTGTTGATAGGGATTTTTAGAGAATCTGGAATATTTCTTAACAGAGGTAACAGGATGAAGATGGATGTGAAGAGTATTATGAATGCCACCACTATTCACAGAATGGGAATAAAGTTTGAAGATGAGGCGGATACATGTTCTACACCGAAAGCAAGATCTGAAGGGGAGCATATCAAAGGGGAGCATATCGTAAGACGGAGCAGGAGTGAATGTGTTACGTCTGCAAGAAAAACAAAACCTCGATCGACAGGAAGAACATCCACAGAAGAAAAGACTGAGAAATCATCTGATGTATTAATAAAAGCTAAGACGATTTCACAAAAAGAGGAAAGCTGGGTTAAAAAATAAGCACAATAAGTGTCATTGAAAAGAAAAACAAAGATACTTCAATCAGAAAAATCTAAACAGTCAAGAAGGTCACCAAGACTATTGACCTTACGAAAACAAGAACAGAAGAAACAGAAAGCTCTGATTCTTGGTGAAGATTCTGAAAAGCCAGAGAAAAGACAGTAGGCTACTAGATCAATTGTCTCAATTTTGTAAAGTCAATCAGCAAAATCATCTAAAGAGACAGAGATAAAGAGGAAGTTAGTATTTGAGAAGAAGAAGCCTCAACTACAACTTTCTTTTAAACCGGCAGAAGAACAAAAGAAGTGGAAGCCCAGTCTGAAAAAGGTTTCTTAATCTGATGTTCAACAGAAGACAAAGACAGTTGAACACCAATTGGAACTTTACAGTCCTTCTCAACCAATCAACAAAAAGGATTCAAGAATGAAGATTATAGAAGAATCAGTACCTATTCAAAGCAGAAACTCAGTTATTATTAGAGAACCTTCGAAAAAGTCAGTCAAGGTACAGATCAAACCTATATTGATTAATGATCAAACAATACATCTTCTTAATCATGAAGATGTATTCTACAAAACTATATCCAATGAAAATGTCAAAGGATCGGTATACAATCTATCCGATTACGAGCAGAAGATCGATAAAAATTATGCCAAATATACAACCGAGATGTTTAACCCTCGTGCGAAATGAAGAAAAAGGGAAAAAGAAGATGTTTCCGGAAGGAAATGAAGATAATCTTACAGAAGAGCATATTCAAGCAGCTGTGAAGAACATAGATGATGCATGCAATGCAGCTCAACCTGAAGGTATCTATGTTTTACATCACATTTCAAAAACATCAGGAAGTCAATTTGAAGTTTCCACCATAGATGTAAACTTCAAGGTAGTTGGAAAAGTGATAGAAGGACAGTATAGAAGTATCACGGTTGAAGGTATCAATTTCAACTTAAAGACCTTTGTGCATTTAATCATGCATTTCAGACCTTTAAGTTTCATACCTTCAGTTAAAGAAGTGTTCCACCTTCTTGGGCAACCAGTTCCTAAACTACCTAGACTTGATGATCTTGATCTCCCAGAAGGAAAACAAACCTTTAGACCTCCCACAATCAAAATCATAGACTTAGACATTTTACCTCCAAAACCATATGTTGTTGAGCACCTCCATCCACCTAGTGAGATACAATAAGATCCTACTGTTAATTCGGAGTTCTTGAAGCATTTCATGAATTGGACGGTAGCAAGTCATAAATAAAAGGAAATTCAGGAAGCCTTAGCAAAAGAAATTGAGGAAATTCATACTAAGGTTGATGACCTGAGTAACTCAATGGGTGATCTTCATTGAGGAAGTAGCATTTCTACGAGTTACTATTGAATAAGACCTCAAGACGATCCGCACTGACATGCAACATATGTTTTCTGAAATTATGAAGCGTCTTCATTGAACTATTTTTTGATTAATAACAAATAGGGGGAGAAGAAGAAAAGATAGAAAGAAAATGCAGAGAACAAGAAGAGAAGATAGAAAGCCTTGTATAGCTTTGCTATCCTATACGCATTTGCATTTCTTATGTTTTTTGTCTCGTTATTCATCTGAATATTATTCGTCTATTTATCTGAATATCATTTTATCTTCTAAAATTATGATTATTTGTTATCATCAAAAAGGGAGAGATTGTTAAGTCAAGAAGACTTCACTCCTATTAATTTTGGTGACAATCAAATAATAATAATCTTAGAAATATATGAACTGTTTTGATAAGTTTGTTAAGTGTGCAGAAAAATGTAAGTAACACTTAGACATCCCAGACGATACGTCAGCAATAGACGATACATCAACAACAGATGATACATTGATATCAGACAAAGCGCAACATCAGACGAAGCGCAACAATAGACAAAGCGCAACATCAGACGAAGCGGAACAACAGACGAAGCGCAACAACAGACGAAGTGCAATACCAGACAAAGCGACAATATTAGACAATACAAAAAAGAAGATACTTTAGAATGTCAAACAGTTAGTTAGTTGGAGTTAGTTACAGGACTCAACTAAATAACAGTTTTTAGAAGATTCAAGAAGCAGTTTCTCAAGAAGACAGTTGGAGACTTAGGCTATAAATACTAGTTCTAGTCGAAAACTAAAATAACGTTTTTACAAGAGAGAAAATTATGATTGTACAATACTTAGTGAATTTCTGTATTCAAAGTGCGAAACAAGAGAGCGAATACAACTGTAACGTAAAGCTCAAAAATATCTTTCTTAGAGAGAGAAAGAAAGGCTAGAGCCTGGAGAGGCTAAGATAACAGAAAGAATACTTTGTGAAAGAGACCTGAAGAGGCTCTGGAAGGGTAGAAAGAATACTTGTAAAGTTGAAGAGTATAGTGAAATCTCAGAAAAATTCTGAAGACTGGACGTAGCCCAAGGTTTGAGGTGAACCAGTATAAAATTACGACATTTATTCTCTAACCCTTACACTTTAATTTTCTTGTTGTTAGACGAGTAGATAAAATTACTTACGATTCCAATACTTATCAACTTTAGTAAAGTGTTGTTGTATTCATCTGATATTTGCAAAGATATTTAAGAAATCTCAAAAGATTAATATTTTCGAAAAGATTACACAATTCAAACCCCCCTTTCTTGTGTATTTTATATACTTTACGTAATTCCTATAATAACAAGTGATTTACTTCAACATTCTCTATTATTCTCTACAGTTGTTAAAACCTGAGACGAGTTCTTTTTTCTGACATTTTTCATTTTTATATTAGGCAACAAACCATTATACTATTAATGTGGAATGCTTTTGTTACTAATGAGGGCCAACAAATTATCAAATCCTTACATACTTATCCGATAATTGTGTGTCACAGGTTAAAAGTTAACTTTTATAATGGTAATTTTGTTTTTTGTTCATCACACTTTTACATTTTTTAAATTTATCCTTCTATTTTATTCTTGCCTTATAATTGAAGTATTTTAGGTGTTGCATTATTTACGTGGTTTGACTCCGCAATTCTTATTGATCCACCAATACAAGAAGCCGCAGATCTTAAAAATTGGTGCTACCATATTCTTTTTATCTTTGCTCTAACAATGAAAAAAATTATATACAAATTTTAGAATATTTTAATGCTTTTATATTTATAATTATTATTTTTCAGGGCACAATGAAATAATAAGGAGCTTAAAAACCTTATTAACCAACATGTTTATCTTAGATATAATCCTGATGTATCTTTCGAATCATATAAAAAAATTACTAAAATCATCTTCTTAAAGTCCACCAATAAGGTAACTACATTTTATATTCTTATATAAGCTTTCTGCCTCATGCATTGTCTATCTGATATTAATATTTTTAACAAAAATCTATCTATATATTTGCAGATAGCATGGATTAAAGCTTATATTTCCTTTCAAGACATTTTGCATAAGTACTGGTATATGGCCTGCAAAAAATGCTTTCGCTCAATAGCCGTTACATATAGAATTACATTCACTTGTAATTCTTGCAGGAAGAAACTCCCAGCTGAATCTAGGCATTTCTTTTTCCCTTTTTTCTTTTCAATTTTTTGCCTTTTCTTGTGATGCAGCGTATTTGTTGGGAAATTATTTTTTTTCAACATTAGCAACTTAATTTTGTCGTATGTCATGAGTGCGACATGTTAAGTCACACCCGTGAGAACCTTAAGTCACACTCGTGAGACCTTCTCATGGGAGTGATTTAACATGTCATGCCCGTTAGGCATTTCGAAAGTTATGATTTTAATATGTTTTTTTCTTTTATAACAAGCTTTTAGTAAATAAATTGTTATATCTAAGTAACATACATATTCTCATTAACTTTTGTTTACAAATGTAGATGCCGTTACAATGTTTATTTAACTGATGAAATAAGAACTATCACAGCTTCTATTTTTGACGAACTTGGTGAAAACCTCTTGAAGTTCAATGCAATTGAAGCTATGCAATTTTACCACCAGGTTATATTTTTTTACTTACTACAAATAGATTTATATTTAATATAACAAGAATTATGATATCTTTATCGTATGACTAACGATTTACAATTTTTCCTTCCCATAACAAGAGTATCAAACTTCCTCTAGAAAAGGTACACACAGAATTGAAAACCAAGACATTTCTTCTTCATATCAAACCTGTTCACATCTACTCACCAGATGGAAGACAACGGTTCACTGTTATCTATTACCATGAAACTGATGATGCTGAATTACAAAATGGTTCAACTTCAATTGGAAAAGATGACGACATTTCACTGATGATCAAAATAACAATGCTGACATTACACCTACAACTATTTCAGGTATTTATCATTATTTACTCAATCAATTTTTGCATTTTATTTTTATCAAACTACTTGAACTTCTTTTTTTCGTGAATTATATTATCATCTGTTATTTATTTACTCAACATTTTTATCAAAAAAATAATGTTCGCTTTTATACTCTATGGCTAATATATTTTGGTTTTTTATATTTTTAGAAGATATTGTTGTTTCTTTTTCAAGAGTAAGACAATGTCTTCACAAAAGATTCAGCGACACTAAACCCACACCTGCCTAAATTGCAGATGTTGATGACAGCAATAAAAAACACAAATCGTCATAGACTTTTTTCATAGTTCCTCAGACAACATAACCATGTAACTTTTCTAACTTTTGTGGTTTAATTTCCTCTTTTCTTGAACTTCAAAATTGTGTATACCTGCATGGTGGTTTTTTGTTGTTAAATCACAATCGTCAATAACATTTTGTGACTTGGTTCATAAGCATGACTTAGTTGTGCCATAAGACAATTCTCTTTATTAAAACCATCCACATTCATAAAATAATTACTTTTAAATTCATACAAATTTCAACATATCAAAAGAAACCATTTTCTTTATTTGCTTATTTGCTTTCTTTTAACATGTGCTCTTTTCTCTTGTATTTTAATTCCTATTAGATGTTTCTTAAGTATATTCCCGTAACTACAGCAATAACATAATAAAAATTTTGGCCATACATTTTAAAATATGTAATATTAAGGGGATTGTTCAAATCAAACTAACATTTTAAAGGTGAAAATGTTAATTTGATTTGAACAATCCTCTTAATATTACATATGATTTAATTATTTCTAGACAAATGAAACCTTGTTAGATATTTTCTTTTACCTTGTTCTAGTGACAATTCAAAGTCGTATACAACAAACTCAAATTTTACCTTTGTTGTCTTGAACTTCTATTATTTTTATACACAACCCTTTTTCACTAAGAAATGTGCCTCATATCTTAAATTAACCTTTTTTTTTACAATATTATTGTAAAAATAGAAATTAAATAACTACTTAGCATGTACCACAACACAAACAATCAATATCCACTGTAAATACTTGATGGAAGTATTACCATATCAGAATTTACAAATTTTTAGCTGATTTTTCTTTTCTCAATAACTATCAACTCAGCAATTCAACTTATCTCTAAAAGTCACTAAACGCAAGAATTATATAGCGACTATGATCTATTCATTTGCTTTTATTAATCTAACAACTTTATATTATTCTAACCCTAGAATATTATTGTCCCTCTTCTACAATATCGGAACCATTCTCACCTTTTTGCTACCTATCACTTTGTCAAACTTACAAAGTTTAATAAGATCAAATTAACCATAAGACCAATTATTTTGATTTTATCTTTTGCTAAAACTACAAGAAGACTATCAATTAAACATAAACATTAGGGTAAAACCTTGACCACAAAGACATCAAATACTACATAAATATTAAAATCTAAAATCACATAACAAACTAAAACTATTTAAGAAGCAAAAATTTCCACTCACAAATAAACATTTCCACAGAACAAAAAAATAAATTTGAAATCACATATGCATACACTTAACACATATATTAATTATCAAAACTCTTTCTTCTTCACCGACTCTTTTTGATTTCCTTCTCTTCTTCCTTTCTCTACACCTCGTCTGTGTCTCCAAATGTGATGAAATGAGTGAAGATTAATGGCCCTTCATCCCTCATTCATAAAATAATATCATTAAGATTCATACAAATTTCAGCATATAAAAAGAAGCCAAATTAGATAAAATTAACAACAATAATACCTTAAACTATAATTTTACTAAACCAAAACCAAAAACACTAAACCATGAGAACATTAAAAAAAAAAATGACAACAAATTATTTTCTCATTTAATAATTAAAGATGTCAAAGATCAATTCAATAAACACAACCTAAGATTTTGAAACTCATAATAATTCATGAACAAACCATTCTTTGCATGCATAACCATAATTAACAAGTACGTCAATTGAAAGACCATTAATAAGTGTGATAGACACTCACTCCACTTTTCATTCTTTCAAGCATTCAAAGGTCATAAATATTTGTTCATTATTCATTTCATATTAAGCATCTACCATAAGTTTGCTTATTAATCCAATCTTCACTATTAAATATCTAACACAAACATTAATCCGAAGGTCTTTATTTTGGTTGTTATGGGCCCAACTAAAGATAGGGAAAAAGATAAAACCAAGCTTTAAACCATACTAATTGAGCATTTAAAATTATACAAACCAATAAATCATAAAACATACAATTTTTTCTTTTCAATTACAAACTTAAGCCTACCATTTTCCCTTACTTTTCCCTTCTTCTCTTTCTTTTCATTTTGTTTTTTCTCTTCCTTTTTTCTTTTTCTTTTTGGTTTCCTTTGCATTTTCAGCTTCTCTTTCTTTTTCCTTTTCCTTTTTCTCTTTTTTTACTTGATATGATTTTTTTTCCCCAATTTACAACAACATAAGTTCAAAAAGGCCCAAAATTATTCCCTACAGTCGATTATACCTTTTAAATGCTCAACTTGCCCTTATGGCGGATGTAATCAAAAGAGATAAATAATTAAGGTCAAGGCTCATATTTTGGGTTTTACCAAATAAAGGTTTCATCTAAGCTTAAGGGGACTCACTAAGGATAATATCATGGTGTGTTTTTAAGCCGTTAGGATAAATCTTAAATGCCTTCATCACTTTAATGTTTGCATAAGATTATGTAATCTTGACTAATATTTGCAAGCAAGTTCTAGATTTGCTTAACCATGAAAGAATACTCTCAGCAATGAATACTTTTAACTGATATAAAATATCTCAAAAAAGCTCAAATTCTTACCAAAAGAAAGTCTCATTCATCTATTACAACAAGCTAATACACTTTCAATTGAAATCCAAGTCAATCAGTTTAAGCATGCAAATATATTAATTCACCTTTTTTATGCATTTATAATCCCAATCAAGTTCATTTAATAACCGAACATCTCTAAATATTAAACAAGAAAACAAACATGTAATGTACAAACATACACTGTCAACATCATAAGAAATTAATTAAAGAATCTAAGATGCAAACAACATAAATAAAGACAAACAATAAAACTAAAAGTAATTTAACGACAAACAATCAAAATAATAAAAAGAAAAAGATAGAAATACAATACTAAGATGAAGGTGGACGGTGTCTGGAACGAGGATTTAAATTCGATAGGAAATTCCTCATCTCCGCTATGCTAGCCTCAATTTTGTCGAATCTATCACTCGTTCGCCATTCAAATACAATAAGTTGGTTGAGCAATGATTGATATTCAACAGAATTAGGTTCAATGTTTCAATGCGTAGCTTCGGGTGGCAAAATGTCATCCCCTTGTGTACTTTCAGTTACTCCGATGTGACTATGCTTACTACTTGAAGCTTCTGCTGTGTCATCATTAACAAGAGCATAACGATCACCTTGTCGCTTAACAATCTTCATACACACCAACAACTGCAAGTCTAAACTAGAGTTCCCTGACACTAACTGCATAATTGTTCTAGCTTCTGTTGTGTCATCATGAACAAGAGCATAACGATCACCTTGTCGCCTAACAATCTTCATACACACCAACAACTACAAGTCTAAACTAGAGTTCCCTGACACTAACTGCATAACTGTTCTAGCTTCTGCTGTGTCATCATTAACACGAGCATAATGATCACCTTGTCGCCTAACAATCTTCATACACACCAACAACTGCAAGTCTAAACTAGAGTTCCCTGACATTTACTGCATAACTGTTCTCTCAGTTAGTAAACCAAGATGCTCTACAATTTGGGTGACAAAAGCTCCAACTACTATTTTGCCAACTCTAGCTTTAGCCACATCCATTAGATGCATACTTAACCACTTGCCAGTATTAAACTGTTTAGCATGCACCATATACCACAACACAAACAATCCTGCTTTAGAGACTGCACCTTGGCTATCTCCTCTACCGAATAACGTAGAAGTTAAAAACCTATGAAGATAACGAAGGCTAAGGTCCACTAAAGCAGACGATTTAGACCTACTTGAAGAAAAAACGTTCTTGAATTAGTAATTTCATTCCAAAATTCTATAGGCCAAAAATCATCATGGTAGTCGCATAAATCACTATGTGAAAATCCAAATATACTATTCAATACATCTAAAGTAATTTCTTACGACATATTCATCAATCTAAATGTTATATTATTCACAATGTCATCTTCGTTAAAGATCAATTGTAAAGTAGTCAAAAATTCTAAAGTTAAATCAAGGTATGAATTTTTTCTAAATTCAGCAAATCTATCCCACCCTATGTTATGCAACAATTCATTCAATCGGTCTGCTATTCCTAATTCAATAGTAGCTCCATGATCAATAAATCTGTTTGGCATAATCGGACGATCTTTTAAAGTTACATACCTTAATTGACTCTCACGACTATCAAATTAAAGACAAGGATTACATAAAATAGGCATATCATCCGGTTGAGAAGATGAAGATGTTGAGAATCTCACACGAGGCATAACCTAAGTAGCAATCAAGGTCACGATGTAAATATACGTGTGAGTTGTCAAAACATAAGTTTGTTTTTCTACGAAACAACGTCTCAAACACCTAAACTATTTCTTATCAATCAATTGCTTAATAAATAATTATAAAGCAAAGGATTAAAACGAAGAAGATAATTAAAAAAAGCACTCCCTCCCATAAACCCATATGACACCTTGTCTAATTCAACATGTTATACAAACATCACAACAACAATGAAGCTTATCCCTCTACAAATGCTAGAAACAAACTGAAAAATTAACATATTTTTTAGATTTAATGGAAGTTACCAGGTATCTCACCGACAGCTGATGGTAAACGAGTTGTTGGAGCAAATGTTGGGGAAGCTAAGGTGACCAAAGAAGTCGGTGGCAGACGAGAGGAAGTTGCATGAATCACCGAAGAAGAAGTTTCAGGCCGAAGAAGAAGAACTTGCAGTGAACAGGCATGATATTTGGTTGTGCGGCTCAATTAGAAATAGTGAACGATTATGTTAGTTTTAGGGATTTGAAACCGTGACATC
>JAOTAX010000196.1:4084765-4104266 GCA_025629825.1 Erythroxylum guanchezii | reverse complement strand
ACAACTGTATAATATACCAATATGGACTATTTTGCAATTTTTAAAAATTTTAGGGACTATTTTATAAATTTAAAAAATTCCCCGAAACGGTACCCGGTACCGACCGGTATCAGTACAGTTCTATTCCAAAGCTCAATCCGGTACCAAACCCGATACGGTATTCATAACATTGGTATTTACTGTTGTATGTGGATGACATGCTTATTGCTACTAAAAGCATGTCACAGATTGTTTTGTTGAAGAAGCAGTTGGCTGAGGAGTTTGAGATGAAGGATTTGGATGCAGCAAAAAAGATTTTAGGGATGGAAATAATACGGGAAAGAAGTGTTGGGAAACTTATGTTATCTCAACGGTCCTATGTTAAGAAGGTCCTTCAGAGGTTTTATATGACAGGTGCTAAGTCTGTATTTGTCTCGCTTGCTTCCCATTCAGATTGTCTATAGACTTGTCGCTGATGACCAATAAGCAGATGGAGCAGATGTTGAGTGTTCCATATTCGAGTGCTATGGGTAGTATTATGTATGCTATGGTTTGCACTCGTCCTGATATTTCACATGCGGTCACTGCTGTGAGTAGATACATGGCGTTTCCTAGAAAGGAGCATTGGCAGGCTGTGAAATAGATTATGAGATATCCAAAGGGTACTGCAGATATTGGTTTGACTTTTGACAAGGCCAAGTTGTGCGGTTCAGTTGTTGGTTATGTTGATTCAGACTATGCAGGGGACTTAGATAAGAGGAGATCATTGACAGGTTATGTTTTTACTCTTTCTGGAAGTGCCATTAGCTGGAAGGCGACTTTGCAAGTTGTTGTCGCACTGTCTACCACAGAGGCTGAATATATGATTGTTACAGAAGCAGTGGAGGAAGTTATTTGGTTACAGGGTCTGGTAAGTGATCTTGGTTTGGTTCAGGATAAGATGTTAGTGTTTTTTGATAGTCAGTGTGTCATTCATTTTACCAAGATCTAGATGTACCATAAGCGTACAAAGCATATTGATGTCAGGCATCATTTCATTAAGGACATTGTATCACAAGGTGTGGTTGATGTGAAGAAAGTGTCTACACATGATAATCCAACTGATATAATGACCAAGGCAGTCCCAATTAACAAGTTTAGGTATTGCCTAGACTTGATTGGTGTGTGCAGTACTGAATAGTGCCCTTGCAAGGACTGTGTACAAGATAGAGTGATGATTTTCTTGTTGAAGAAGAGAATTCAAGCCAAAAGGAAGATTTGTTGTTATTTTGTCTTGAAATTTGGTGGATCTGAATGGTGACTTGACCCGATAAGCTTGCGGTACGACCCGAATTGGAGAAAAATGGAAATCTGTGTTGGAAGCAAAGGGCTTAGGCTGCTAGGCTCGGTTAGACTGGTTTGGTTTGGGACACACAATAAAACCAAGATGTATTGGATTCTATTGTATCGTTTTCTTCATAGTGAAATTCTCTCTCTACTCTTGCTCGAGGAAGTAAGCTTCATTGGCTGAATCTCATTAAATCTTTGTCATTTTTCTTTATTTTCGGTACTTTTGTGATTGTGCACGTGATTATTATTGCGATTTGTCCTACACACAGACATTAAGTTCTATTCAGTCAAGCTTGCTGGATTTCTCAAACTTCCAAGAATCGTTCTTGATGATGGAGCCAAGTCTTTGCTCTTAAACTTGGTAGCTTACGAAGCATCCTCTGATGCACCTCACAAGCAAGTTCTCACTTCTTATATCTATATTTGATGGATACACTGATTGACCAGGCTCAAGATGTAGAGGTACTGTGTAGAAATCGCATAATATACAATCTGCTTGGAAGTGACCAGCAGGCTCCAAAATTGTTCAATGAAATTGGTGAGGATTTAGTACTCAACAATTCTGGTGTTTTTCCTGATGTTATGGCATGCCTTGATAGGCATTATAACAACTAGTGCAAGACTAGCACAAATGAGTGGCTTCGCAGGCACTTTGGTAGCCCTTGGGCTCTCATTGCTTTCCTCGTAGCAAGTTTTATTATTATCATGTTCTCTATTCAGACTTATATTGCTAGCTTAACTTATTGTAGGAGTCACGACCGAGTCCAGATCTTCTGTCCAATATTATGGTGTCTTATTGTATCCAATGAATCTCAACCATTTATTTATGTAGATCCCGCGTGAGTTTTGTGTGGATCCCGCAAAATAAATGACTGAGATTTCATGAGACAGAATAAGACAGAGTAAAATTAGATAGAAGATCTTGTCCCGTCACGACCACGCCTACTTTTGGTGTCCTTTCAGCAGCAAGACCCGTCCATAATAGGGTCTCTTTTGCGTGAGTTTTGTTTTTGGTTTTTGATGTTTGCTTCAGGAAATGTTTACAGGTATCTAGCAAGTGTGTTTGTCCCTATTAAGAATGACAATGCAAGTTGGTTGGATTGAATTAGGTCAGATTTGTAAGATTTTGGCCTAATTACGAATAGCAATATGTTATAGTTTGACCTAACGTTTATTACCAACTGCACGAGTTCTGTATAACATTTACATGAATTTGAGTTATAATAACACATTATTATTTTGATTTTTAAAATTTTAAATTTATAAACCAAAACAACATATTGTTTTGGTAATATACGGTCAATCCTTCTAGCTTTTGGATTGGTTCATCAAGTCTCACTCCAACTCAAAACTCAATCAACTCATGTTTAACTCAGTAACTTTAAGCTGAGCCAATATTGTCAACCCTAATCCTAATCTAATTATTGAATATGTTTAATGTTGACCACCCAAGAAATATTGTTTCCTTTATTGCAAAACAAAGTTCTTTTCATTTATTGAAGCTTATTAGTGACTATTATTATTAAATAAAATTATATTATAAAACACTGTTTTATTATTTATAATTAATGACAAACACTATCCACTAATTTCGCACCATGTATTTTTTACTATTTATAATATTAATGACAATCTATATTTACTAATTGTGACTAATTAAGTAAAGGGAAAACTTTACTTAATTAGTGCTAAAGAAAGTGGCTAATTCATTTCATTTTTCGTGTATTTATAGTTTTCTCTTTGTTCAATTTATTTTATCAATTAAGATCATTTTTCTTTTGAAAAATCAAGATATTAGTAAAATATTTTAGTAACAGGTTGTAACATTTAAAAGTTTAATATGTTACTTTGTCTCACTCTAAAAGAATACAACATTTATACGTCGCACAATCTTAGTATATTATTGTTGTTATTGCAGTTTAATTAATTCGTGGATAGAAAATATCTCGAGAAGATTCAATTTCAAAGCAAAGCCAGCATGAAAGTAACAAGAAAATGAGTCAGATGAACCAGTTCATCTTCTCGACCTTTTCTGTCCTTGTTTCTTCAGCACATTTGATTTATTAGGATGTAATGGAAAAAAAAAGCAGCTCATTTGTGTTCCTGCCTCGTTTGTGTTTGTGATATAATTGTAAAATTGAGCAAAGTTTAACATTTTTAATTAACCTTTTAATATATAATAGAAAGATAATAATTAAAAATTTCATGGATTACGAAATATGATTATTCTAAATCAAATTGAAAGTTGTTAAATAAATACAATTAGATTTAATTTATTATATATTTGAATTATTAACCTTTTAAATAAATTATATGTATCTAATGATTTATTCATTATGTATCTGAAGCATATAAAAGTTGAACTCTCTATTTTTATATATAAAAAAATTCTATTAATTTTGGCTAATTTACATATTTTATAGGTTCACTTAAAACTCACGAAGACCTATTATTGAGCATGAAAGTAGATAGTCATTACTTTCTTGCAAGATCACGTCTTGTACTTTCTGAAACTGCCAAAAATAGTACGTGAAATTAGAAGACAAATGAAAAGCCATAAAATGATATGAATGGGCACTGCTTGGTAACTAATGAATTGCAGGTCTGTTTGTATGTATAATACAATTAAACTATGTGCCCCAGCCAACAAGATCGAAATGGACATATGATACAATTTGAGGTCAGAAAAATTTATTCTAAAATTTAAAATTTTTTATCGGGTGTTATTGTTATATTTATTTGGAATTAAGTATAATTTTTTCAATATAATTAAGAAAATACTTTTTAATGCTAACAAAATGCATAAATATTATAACAATTAAATACTTAAAAGTTTCATTTTCATGAACGAGTAATCAATCTCTATATTTGTTTTTATCAATCCAATCCAACTTTAGAGGGCCTGTACGGTTTTCTCCATAAGGGAATAATATATAATGTTGAATGAGATGTAAGGAGTATATGATATCACAATGAATATGCCAATAGTATATGATGTATTATTGATTGTTGTGAGAGTGACTCCCCACGTTCTTTGCCATTTGGAACAAAGTGAAGCTGTTGTGTTCCTCTTGTCCTCATTTCTATATCCCATTAAGCACTTACCAAAAAACTGAGTATTAATTCCAATCCGCTTGAAGAGCATTTAGAATAATCTTCATTCTTGGTCTAACCTCATGGATCTTCTTAAATTGTCTATACCCGTTTAGCCAATTTAATTGCAAAATTTTTAAAGTGACCAACTTTTTAATTTAATTTACTTTACTAATTTTTATTATCAAAATCAGTCTATTTATTAATTAATTGACTGATTTTTATAAAGCAACTACTTTTTATAAATAAGAATAAATAAATAAATTTTTATTTAATATTTTCTTTCTTATATTAAAATTTAACTTTTTTTATGAGAAAAAATAATCTCCTTCTTTAATCTTTTTTAAAATTTCCAATTTTATTTCATTTTTATCATATATCAATTTTATAAAATTCTAATACAGTTAAACTTTTTACCTTTAGTGTCAATGCACTAGTAGGCTTGTCCAAATCCATCATACCTACCCTATAGATAATTAGTATGCATATATAGGAATTAATTTATTTGAATTTCCATGTATTTTTTAATTACTTCTTATCAATATATCCATAAAAATC
The DNA here is from genome assembly GCA_025629825.1 of Erythroxylum guanchezii. Taxonomy (NCBI): domain Eukaryota; kingdom Viridiplantae; phylum Streptophyta; class Magnoliopsida; order Malpighiales; family Erythroxylaceae; genus Erythroxylum; species Erythroxylum guanchezii. Next base: position 4,099,307 of record JAOTAX010000196.1, on the reverse strand, counting down.
TTCAATTGTCACAAATATTATTAATTTTAGAAGTTCTTCTTTCCTAACTCTTTTTAAGTCCTAATAATTAGCTTCTACTGAAAAGATAATTCCACAGAGAAAAGGTTTTATCACATAAAATAACACAAAACTACTCTAAGATGAAACAAACATTATATAATGCATCTTATTGTATGTTTCTGCAAAGGTATAAACTGAAAATGTAGGTTTAAGACATATATTATTCTTTGAAATCATTCAAATTAATCTTTTCTGTGACTTAAATGTGAAATAATCTTAAGCTTCTAGGTGGTTACATGCCGAATCCACTTGATAAGTGATATACACTAATAAGTAACAGACAATATACCCTCTTAAGGCCAGATAGGCAAAAGCTCATCTTTCTTTATTGTTCTCTAACTCGTGTACTGAAATAACGAAGGAATTGGAAGACTACCGATAATATAATGGGCAAGAGAATTAAGGCTAGAATTTGGTTATGAGAACTATACGATTCAAAGATTACAATATCATCTCATGGACGGTCTCTAGGTTCAAGAGCAGCTATTTCTTTCACAACTTGAGCTTTATCTGCTTCAAATTGTTCATCCTCTGCACATAATATGCGAAAGGCAAATTTCAACATCTTCGCATAAACTTTACACCATACAACTAGAAAGAAATTAATATTTTGTTTCACTACATGTTTAAGCACCTTTCTCAGTTTTGAAATCAGCAAACAACCGAAGAAGCTTGCTTCTATTTGCAACAAGTATGCTAACAATGACTGGAGGTTTATTTTGATTAGCGGCAAAGAGCTGCAAGAAAAAGGATGCAAAGAATACAACGCATGAATGCAAGGAAGAGAACAACTAAAATAGATCAGTTCGTGGGTGCATTCATAGAAAGGGTACCTTGAAAACATGAAATGCTTCTATCTGGATGCTCTTGCTTGTTTCCTGCATGAGAATGAGATGATTCAGGAAATCAAACTTCAGTTACTTCAAGGCACTAAATTTAGTACTTCTACACAATGTTTTTTGTAAACTAACAGGTGCAAGATAGTCTTATGATAAAAGATACCAGTAATTAAATATGCATCATAAGTTCCCAGAAAGAAAATAGATATGCATCATAGACAATATTGGGTAGGGAACCAAACACATTATTATTAATCAGAAAGAAAATAAGTTGCAAAGCAGCAATTATTTTAGTTGTACATTTTATTATAATAACAAAGGACTAAAATATTTGGCATGCAAATAAAGAGAGCAGGAAAATGTAAATTAGAAAAGAAACGTACTCTGAGAAGATTCATGAGGATCCTCAAGTTATCCCTTGAGCTTACATACCGGGTCATCACAACTGAATTTGAGCGATCCAATAAGATATCTCCTAAAAGCTGTAATAATTAAAGAGTTATATGTAGCCTAACAGTATCAGAATCTCAATGAGAAATTCATATCAGTGGTTTGCTTGATTGCCAAGAAACGAACATGGTAAATAATTCATATATATATGCCACACCTTAACAGCTTGTCGTCTAGTAATGTAATTGGTAGATTCTAGCAGCTTTATATTATACTCTGCAAAAAACTGAACTAGCATAAAGTCAGGAATGTTGTTCACTTAGGAATCTTTAACACAAGAACGAACTATATATATATATATATATATTTATATGGATGAAAGCAGAAGTTAATATATTCTCGTGTGATAGAAATTCGGAGTATACAGATAGCAAGAAAAATGAGGACAATCAGAGGAATGGAATCATAGATATCAATGTCCTAAGCAATCAAGCAATGGTTTCTACTATATTTTTTCATTTCAATTATTGTTCATCTATTACGATTCACTCTCAATAACTATTTACATTTAACCGGATTGACACTCATTCCTTACACGTCAATCAAGTTTCCTCAATACTACCAACAGGATCTGTTGGAGTCAGTTGCATCATGCCTATTTTAGAGCACATATATATGATTATAAATTCCTTGGAGTTATAATTACATGCCCAGTAAATATCCATCATAAACAGGCAATAACAGAACTTACCCATTCATAGTTTTTAGAAAGGAACTCAGCTACAGTTGACTTATGTCTCGTCAAAAGTTCCTGCAACAAAATGAAACAGTGGCATCAGGAGGGTGCTGAAGCTATTAACTGTATCAAACTAGTAACTAATATGAACTGCTTCTTTTTTTCTTTTTTTTCCGTGGGAGGAGTGGGGTGTGGAGGTGAGAGTGTAGATGTGAAGAGACTGTGAGAAGTGCAAAGATCATTCTCTATTAGCTTTGTCAACTACATCCAACCTTGAAAGTTGCAGCAGCATCAGCAGCAATGTCAAAATTTGGGAGCTGTATGTAATCAAAGAATTTCTTCATATGCCCAGATTCTAGGACATATCTGCAAATCAGAACAAAAAAAGGTGAAGAAACCGACGAATACATGAATTTCATTGGAAGGAATAATGAAATAGAGAGTTCACAAGTACCATAGCCAGAATAGAATAGAACTAGACTCACTTTTTTTTTCATGTAAAATAATTCTATTTGCAGTACAAATTTAAGGAAGAAATTATAGTATACATAAGCCAAATTGCACTACTAGGAACATCTTGTGGTAATAGTGAAACATAAAACCTGCAATATAATCAATCATGACATACAGATCCTTTGAGTGATGGTAAACAATTAAAGGAGGCAATATTTAATCAATGTATATCACTTATCCACAGTTCAGGTCTTTGCAATCAAAGGACTGAAGGATTATGATACATGACAAAATATTAAATTTCTGGAAAGATGAAAACTTCACATTGCATCAAAATCTGAAGATAGAAGGACATGGAAACCTTTCGTCCAATAATTTTAACTGAAAGGCTGAAAATACAAGACTAAGATTCTCTCAAAGGGGAAAAATGATTGTCTACATCTCAATGCTTTCAATTTCCAGGTAAAAGTTAATATAAACAACTTGCTCACCTTGCCACACTCTGATGGCGAATGCATTCTCTCAGCATCGCACCATAGTGTAAAGCCATGTCTGTGTCATCATAGCTACATAACCAACAAATTGAAAATTGTGAAGTCTCAATAAATACAAAAACAACAAAGATTTTACTTAATAGTTTCCCAGGACAACGAGAAAGATGCATACTCAAATATTGTTCAAGTTGTCAGGCACAAAGATCCCAGAAAAATAGACATCACCCTGAACTAGTATCGGTTTAGCATATAGAACTTGAACTTCTTCACCAATATATTTGCAGAATATGAAGGAGGCCTAAGGTATTCGTCAAATTGCTTCCTCTTATTTTTAGTTTCAGAAAGAAAATTTAAATTTACGACACATGGACGAGAAATGTCAATATGTCGTATGCACTACATAAAAGAAACTTCTCATTTTCTCTTTTCAGATACAAGAAATCAAACAATAACGTGGACTACAGAACACAAAAAATAAAATAAAATCTAGTTCTAACTTAAAACTCCTTTGATTGCCACAATTTTTAAATGATCAACCTTTTGATGCAATTGACTATAAAATGAGGTGACAAAAAGCAAAGAAGTACAGGAAATTCAAAATTTGCAGAATGCATATTGGACGACCTAAAAAGGATAATAATCATGACCTCGCAATCCTCTTAAAAATTCTTGGGACAATAGCTTACCCTGACATCAAAATATCTAAAAGATCTGTGTTTTTCTCCAAGTATTCAGATGCAATCAACCGTGACTGAACTTGCTGCCTTTGTAAATTCGCAACAACTTGAGTCGCATCTTTTCGCGCCTGAAGGTAAGTATAAAAAACACTACATATCATCAAATATTCTCCACATAAGAGAATGAGTACAGGACATAAAAGTCAGAGCTATTCTAGGAATGTTTAATCATCTAACTGTATAGATCTCATCAGATAACCACGCAAACACTTTACCTCCAAGTTCAATTTTGGAAGAGAAAGGATCAAAAGCCGAAATGTGTTCTCTTTGAAAAATTCCTGAGTCAATTGTGCACAAGCTTCTGGTACTGGCTCAGACTCGCTGTCTCCGTAAAGAATTGACTTCATTTCCCTTATATTTTTAGATAACTCTGCCATCTGTGCAAACCAAACAAAATATAATACAAATAATCATAATCACACAATTCAATTCATAACGCAGAAAACTCAGCTTGAGTTAAGATCAAAAATTCAACAAAAAACTAGCGTTCATTGATCCATACAAATTGACTAATCAGATCAACGTCACTCAAATTCCCAAATTTCTAATTTACAAAAAATCCCTAAAAATCAATAATTGACAACAATACCTTCTCTTCGCGCTTGCAATCACGAAGATCCGAGGAGGCAGAAGAGGCGCGATCAGCAAAGATAAGGAGATCTCGAGTTTGCCGAACAACATCAACAGGCGTTCGAGGCTTAGATTTAAATAGTCCTTTCATTCTCTGCGATTTGTTATGCGACAACCCAGTCGGTGACGTTGGTGATGGTACAGACGAAGACAGCTGGTGCGAGAGCCTCTGAACTACAAGAGAAGAAGGCTTCTCCACCGTCGTTGCTGCCGTCGCCGCCGTCTTGGACGACGACGACGACGCAGAGGGTTTGGACGCGCAGACTCCTATCGTTCCTCTCCCGGAAAACCGCCCTCCCGTTCAGTGTCCGTTGCTCTCCTAGGGTTCAGAAGTTTGATTGTTTGTTTGTTTGTTTGTTTGTTGTTCTTCTTCAATTCTCAGTTCTCTTCTTCACAGCTCTCAAGATCAGATTTCGTATTTTATCCGGTTTTCCTATTTTCCTGATTTAACGAGGAAATAGAAAAGCCGAGGCAGAATAGAAAAAGGAAAGATTTGGTTTATTTATGATTATTTTTCGTGAGCCGTGAGGTTCGACGGTTATCTGTTTTTCCTTTTTTATGTTTTCGGAATTCTGCAGAAACGGTTGGTCGTTGGTTACTGTAACTACTCTAGACAGTCAAACAGATTCAATGGGTTCGAATCAGGTGGGCGCAGGTACAGTTTACAACTCATGTCAAGTCAGACAGCTATTCCAATCTCCTTTCTCCATACTGATTTATGTGGCCACAAGTTCCATACGAGCAGAAGTCACGTGTCAAAATATCGATTGGATTAATATAAAGATATAGACATAGCAACAATTAAAATTTTTTAACACTTACCGTGTTTTGGTACGTGAGTTAAAGCTGACACCTTTCACATGCCTACGTTCACCCATTTAATGCCCCCACTCCCTACTTTTGCAGTCATCTTTATCCTCTCAAAACCCATGTTCGAGAGGTTTAGCTTACCAACAAGACCTATCCATGCAAAGAGTGTAACTAACACACACCACAAAAGTAGTGATGACTCCAATCTTGATGGAATCTCAATCTCCTTTTCATAAGTGGTATTCAAATCTCTCACGCATACACAACTAACTCATTCTACTAGTAGGAGATTGATTCAATGATTGCAATATATCCTTGGAGCTAGGGAGAGTAAGAGAAAAAGTTGAAAGAAAAAGAGAAGTTTGAATAAAGAGTGCAGAGCAACTTGTTGAGTGGATCTTGGATAAGATTCTTGATAACTTCTTTATATCTCTTCAAATCATTTCTCCTTTTGTCCAAGAGGTTGTGTACGTCCAGTTTGGAAGGTGAATACAAATCCTATAGGAACATGATCACTATAAACACTAGAGTTGCATCTCTCCCTATCTTGTATAATTATTCTTGAAATCCATCAAATGACATCATTTAGGAACAATATTTATATCATGATTCTAAAAGTTCAATGCATTTATTTTTAAAAAGGTGTTACTTTATCCCTCCAATCCAAAAGACATGTTCTCTTATAATGATTTAATAAAGGCTCTAGCCTAATAACTAGAGAAAATTATATTTACATGTAAATATATAAAGATAAAATAACTAGAGAAAATTATATTTACATGTAAATATATAAAGATAAAATGTAGTAAAAATTTTGAATCAATTAATTTTTTAGTTTAGTTTTTAACTTTTCAGTTTGATTTAGTTTAATAATTTTTGTTGTAAAAAACTAATAAGTTTATTAATTAATTGATTGCAAATTATTCAATTTTTATAAACTGAGTAATTTTTATTTAATAGTTTTTTAATTAAATTTTAAATTTTTTATTGGTAAAGATAATTTTCTTTGTTGTTTTTAAAATATTGATAAAAATAACCTTAAAATGCAAATATTTGATAAAATACACCCAAAAAAATATATTACTTTTGCCAATTAATTCAAATCAAATTTATCACTAAACAAGAAAAAAGAAAATCATCCTTGAAACTCAATTAGATTAGATCCTAATCTTAATCTTAATCTTAACTCATTTGAAATTGAATTTAAGGTCCATCGGATGCCATTATAATTTGCTTATGAGTTTTGATCCCTAAAAAATCCATCTTAAGCTTTTGCTTTCAGATCGAACAAATTTCCTAACGTATTTATCCACATAAATTGATTTTATGAGATATATTAAGATTCGAATTTCCTTTAGTTTTATGGATTTCCAATCTATGATTATCTCTTCCAAGCTATGATTATCTCTTACAAGCTAGACAAGCCAGCATCGCCACTTGTTAAATATACGAAACTTCACTTGCCAAATTCAAACTAGAAGTCACTTGATGCACAAAATAAGACATGATCATGATGATTATGTTTTTTGTGAAAAAACGGAACTTTTACATAAATGGAACATGATAATTAACATAGCACGTAGGTATGTCGAGCCAAATAAAAGATTTGAAATGTACTTGAGATGTATATATATTGTACTAACAAAATGGAAAGTGGATATAGAGTGCAACTATCGAGTAGTCTATGATCTACGCATAAAATCGATCTCTGCTAGTCCTTCTTACTTATCGTGTAAAGAACACTTTGGTTTGATAAAAACTATAGCAAACAATTGGTAATGTAAAAATGAATATCTAGTAGCCAACTACAATTTTTATGATAAATGCCAACGTGAATAAAACTTTAAGGTAAAAACATCCAACGTTATCAACACTATAAAAATAAAAGAGCTTCACACAAATATGAACTTGTGTGTATTAGTTAATATAATCCATCCCTCTAGTTCGTGAGAGTTGGTAATATTTGTATGTTTATGTATTATGTTTTCTTTTTAAGGGGAGAGTCTCAAATAGTATATTGTTGAATTAAGAAAGATTCTAATTGATATTTTGATAATAGAAAAATATAATTATTAATAATAAATTTATTATTTTGATAAAAAGCAAAATAAGAACAAAATGAAGTCATAAACTCAAGAATATAGTTTATGAAATTGATAAAGAGAAGTTGGAGTTTATAATTGTTGAAATGAAAATCAGACTAAGAACAAAAGAAGATCATAACTTAACAAGGTCATTCTTTAGTTTTTAAAGAATTTATGCTTTTTATCTTGATGAATTTAACCCTCTTATATCTACAAAAGTCTTCAAAATGTTTATGCAAAATGTGGAAAAAATTTTCCTTAAAAAAGTAAAAATGATCAAACACTCTTGAAAAGAACAAATTTTTGAACCAAGTGAGAATGATAAGAAGGATGAGATGCCTCCATTAGATTGCAAACTCAAAAAGAATTTTTATAAGTAACGTTCATCAAGAGGCAACTATTAATCATATTGTAGAAATTTGTCACACATTGCTCTTATTTATTAATGTGAGGCTAAATTCTTAGTGATGGATGTTTGTGCTTGCATTGTGAATAAAAACAATTGAACATTTCTTTAGCATATGTGAACTAAATTTAGATATTAATTGCAAATAGGGATATTTAGTTAAAATTTATTCATACATTAATTTGGTTAGGATGTAGTTTTATTAAACCTATGAGTGATTAGGAAAGGATTAGACACAAGTCTATTTGTTCAAAGTTTCCTTTGACGATTATAATTATTCTTGACTGATATTCATATGATTTACTAAACATTTTGATGTTTTAATTTAAATTTCAAAGGTTGTTTATGAAATTATCTAATCAACTAGTCAACTATTGTCCACAAAATCCACCCATTTTTGCTTTCCAATGAGTTTGCTAATTGTCTGATCACTTGTCTAATCACCTAAATAGCTGGTTAACCAGTGTCCTTTAATGGTCAACCACACCAATCATTGGTCAACCAATATAGCTTTATGGTTAACCGGTGTGGTTTAGTTTTTTTTCCTTGTATGTTCAAAATTGCTCCATACATCTTATTTAAGACAAACTTTTTCAACCATTGTAGCCTTGTGGTTGACTAGTCTTCATGTTCTAATGGCTATCTCCTTATCTTGTCTTTTATTTTTCATCTTGGTTGTTTATATCTTCCATAACCTTAAACAATTCACCATTTTCTTTGAAAAACTTCATCTCTTAAAATCTCGTTAGATTGTATCAAATTAAAATTTTGTCATCCTTGAATCTCAAATTTGGGAATTTTCAAAAAAAAATTAATTGATAGTTTTTTAAAATCAATTCTTTCACAGTTAATTTATAAAAAAAGTCAAGGTTGTTTCTTTTTAATTATCATGATACATCTTTCATTTTGTTATTTTGGGCATTTTTTCATATTTCTATTTTTGAGATTTTACATATTTCAAAATTCTTTTATGAATTTGCTTCAATTGAAATTTTCAACTTAGGCATAATACCGAAATTAGAGAATTTTCAAAATCAAAATAATTAGGATGTTTTACCAAATTGACCTTTTAAACAATTATTTTGACTTTTTAAATATTCAATGATCCTTTCCCTTCAGAAAGTTTATTAATCTTAATCAAATTCATTTTAATTTTTTAACCAAGTTAGTTCGTTGTATGATACTTTATATCATGCATTTTTGAATATTTGATTTATTTTTTAAGAATCTTGAAAGAGAGAGAAAGATTGGTGATAATAGATTCAAGGGGAGTGATTTCTTTATTGTTTTTGTATTTTTTGCACTTTATATGATATGCTTGAGTAAATTTATAATATCTACATCTATGAGTATTTCTTCGATGTTGAATATTTCTTTTATTCTTGATATTGAATTATGTTATTAATATTGTATTGTGTTTTATACATAAATTAAGGGAGAGCTAATCATTGTTTGTGTGCTCAATTTTATTATTGTTCTCTAATATGACAGGTATTTTGTCATCATAAAAAAGAGAAAGATTGTTAAACTAAGGAAGGTTCTAATTGATGTTTTACTGATAAAAAACATAATTACTATTAATGAATTTATTATTTTGATAAAAATCTAAATGAAAACAAAATAAAGTCATAAACTCTAGAAGATAGCTTATAAAGTTGATAAAGAGAAGTTGAAGTTTACAACTGTTGAAATGAAGATCAAACTAAGAATAAAAAAAGATCAAGAATTATCAAGTCAATTTTTTAGTGTGTAATATTAATTGTAATCTCATTTAATCATTTTGATGTTCTATAGGACTTACAACGTATGAAAATTTCATTTTACTTCATTGCATAAGTCTTTCCATTCATTAAGAGGTATTAAAGCTTTTGGTTTTAATATAAAAGTCTCTTGATCTTTCGAACAAACTTTAGGAATTGTTTAAATCATATTTGCATTTAAAAAATTGAAGTTGTTAAAATCATGTTTTAGGATGATTGGTCAACTTATATGGATAAATGATCGATCAATACAGGTTAAAGTTGTTAAATTTGATGTATCATAAGTTTGTTGTAACATTGGATGATGTATTATTTGATTAGTGTTCAAAAAATTACTGAATCTGGTACCTTTAATGCATACTAATGGACTAGTGCTCTGTAGATAACCATTATAATGGCTAGTTTTTGGATCCAATAACTAGGAAGGTTCCTAAAACATTGTAAACAAGTTTCTCAATTTTTTAGTATCAAGAAGAATTTGGTGTATTTTACAAACATTTAAGTGTTTTTTAATCATTTGATCATCATTGTCTCATATTTGTATGATGAGTTAGCATCTTTGGAGTTATCAAGTGAAAAAAGTAAGATAATTTTGATTTGTAATCCTTTATTGGGGTGTTGAAAATTATACTTGAGAGTGTTCTAAGTGAGATTAAGGTTCATCGTAACATTAGAAGAAGATTGTAAGAATGCTTCCTCTTTATTAAGAAAGATTCTATAAGTTATTATTCACTTTGAAAGAAGAATTATGGTGAAATTCTAAGAAGAGTCTTGGGAGTTGAGGTAGGCAAGAGTTGTTTGCAGAACCACTATCATTTAGTTTGCATTTTCTCTTCCCTATCATCTTTAAATTATTATCCAATTATTTGATTAATTTATTTAAGCAATTTTCATCCATATTTATATTAATTATTGCTAATTAAGTATATTGGTTAGAAATATTCTTGAATTTTATAAACACCCTCATCTTGCTTTCCATTAGGGACTAACATATTCCTTAAGATTTAATGAGGAAGCTACTCAGGTATCAAACTTAAAGTTTGTTATACCAATCATAACATTTGATAAAGGCCTAAATCATCACCAACCTTTATGAAGATCCATTTTGATGGAAAAAGTATATACTTTAGAGGAAGGTCAAGAGTGGGAACAATGTTTTTATATCTTAAAGGAACCAGAACAATCCTTATAGAGGATTGAATGATCATTTAAAAGGGCAAGAGGCCAAAGAAGAAAGAAAGACTATGTTGGGGTAATCAAGCAAGAGAGAGTTTGTGGAAAGGAAGGCATTAAAGACGGAAACAAAGCTTACTTATATAAAGGCATTTCCTTAGCATGGTTGAATGCACCTTTCAACCATATTCTTAATTACACTAAAAATAAAGATCTTGATGATCCTATAAAACCCGTGAAGTGCATCTATAAGTTTAGGCCTTCAAATAATATATTTTTTTTCGGTTTATATGAGCAATATAGGTATGAGATAGAAGAATGTAGAGATCTATAAAAAGTTACGGAATCCTTATTAAACAAGGGACAGTTAGGGATGACGTTAACCTATGGTCAAACATATTTCTTCTAAAACATAAAGGTAAAAGGTGATTAGATGGAGTCTCATCCCACACTTAAAACTATTGTAGTAGACATTGATTTCACCAGGGAAAGTAGACACCAAAAATGAGGATGAAACCAACCTATACTAGAATTATTTCTTTGAAAACTAGAAGGAAAAAGGTGTATGAGGGTAGTATCATCTTGCCCTTAAAATGATTATAAAAGACACTAATTTCTCTAGATTTGATTAATCAAGTTTGCTTGGAGACATGAGGCAATCTTAAACAAACATTAGGGAACTGCTGAAGTCATCCTTCAGTCCCTCAAAATCATTCAATCTGATCCTACCAAAGTAACTCATTGTTGGTTTATGCCTACAACTAATTAGTTTATTGTAGTTTAGTGAGAAAATAATTTAAAGACATTCTTTATCTTATATATATTCAGATGCATATGATAAATTTTATAGGATAAATATACGTTGCAAATGAATTTATGATAAGAACATAATTATGAGATTTATATTGTATTTATGCATTATCCTTAAATTGTTCCTAGTTATTGTTTTACTAAGCATGATATTAATAGAGTGTAAAAAGACTAGCACACATTATGTTTCTTCCTTATAAAAGAAGTAGTTAGTCTTATAAATTAAAATATTGAGATACTTAAATAAACATATGGGTGCTTGTCAAAGAACAAATTTACTGAATTATCCCATATTTGAATTATATTGGGAGCATTACTTATATGTCTATGGAAATTCTCATTATACTAATTGTATAATTGATCATTTGACTTCAGTTCTCCAAACTTATCTCATATAGGGATTACTACCTTTTAACACTACTCATGACCTATTTTAATCAAAGGTAGCTCAGTTGATAGTCATTGAATATAACATGAATTATGTGGAGATAGTTGAGTAATCAATATAGGATTTATCACCTTAAAGTGATTCGGGAGAATGTTTTATTTTTCTCAATTAGTATTGATTTGGGAAATACTTGGTCAAGGTGGAATGACACTTTGTAAAATAATTTACAAATGTCATTAATTAAATTAATTGTTAATGGAAGAGAACTAGCGTGATTAGACTCAAATAAATTAGACATTAATTTCGTACTTTATGTCTAATTTAAACATTGTATGATGAAAATAATGAATTATACAAAAACAAATCACGCACGTAAAGGTTAGTCAAAATTACATTGACACTTTTAAATCTAACCCTCTCTACAACAATTATAGAGTCTCTCAACACGTTCTCTAAATATTGTTAAAGGTTGGATATTTGTGAAGCTACAATAGTTGAGATGAGCCAATTTTAGAAAGAGTTTGAGGGAATCGACAAAAAAAGAATCAAACTTCAAAATTATGTACAAATTATGAATTATGAGTCATGCTTTATTATATTTTATATGCTAATCATGTTATAGAATTTTAGTGATTTTAGCTTTAGAAAAATCATATGAAAAAAGGTTTATAATTATCTTGTTACACGCGAAGTCAGATCCTGACCTAATTTTCCAGCACTCTTAATCTCAATCTTTGTTGTAGTCTCAATATGAGCAACAATGATCTCACAACCTTTTCCCTTCGCCCTAATCATCAACTCACAATTGCTGGACATTCTAAACCTTCATATTCCTATCTGGAGGCATTAGAATCATAACTTAGACCACCTAAATTAGAAATATTAACCTAAATGAAAACAAAGACTTAAGAAAACATTATGATAAAAATAAGCTAAGTCTTGAAGAGAATAAATGGGGAGAAGATGTTGAAGAATTAATATAAACTTTTCTTTAGACTACTCAAAAAGAAGGAAGGTTCATTACAAGTCGTGCAAAAACTATTTATAGGCTTTTCAACTATTTAGACTAATGGTATGTTAATGATCAAAATTTAGCAAGAGTTAAAGATGCGATAACTAGTGACAGCATACCAAGAATTGAAAATTTACTTTTTTCCCCACCAAAAATTCTTTACTTATCCATTGTATTATCGACCACATACCCACACATATCCAAATATGTGAAGTTCCTTGTTCAAGACTTGTAACTAGAACTTGGAACTTGGAACTTGGAAGCTAATTGATATTAATAACATCAAATTTTCCCTTTAGCCTATAGACCCACATCCTTACAACTTTGTCAAGAGTTTGTAAGACTCGTACCATGAACTATCTTTGATAACCTAACCTACCCCTTATGGCGCTTAATCTACTTCAAGTTTGCAATATGCTCCATATTATTTCTTACATCCATGTCACGCAATTTTTCATACTTAATGTCTGAAAATATTGGCACCCACCTTAAACTGCTAAATAAAAATAAATAAACAGCAAACGTGAGAAAAAAAGAAGGAAACATATGAATTTTCAATCTCCTAATTTTTCTCTTCATTTCTCTTTTTTATGATAAAAAATTGACTTAAATATTAAATTACTAATGCCTAAACCACACGCTGAAGTTCGTCGATTAATTTCACAGATTTGCATTTGACATGTGATCAAAGATAACAACAACAATAATCCATTAAAAGTCTCGCTAAAACTCAAGATGAGGGGAGGTCTTGTAGTATGCAACTTTATCCCTAACTGGTAGAAATGTTGTTTTCGATAGACTCACATGACAAAAAATAAAATAAAATAAAAATAGAAATATTAAAAAATAGAAATTGACCTACTAGACAATAATAATATAATAATAATATACAAATAAATAAATCTGTATAAATAATATATTAAATAAATAATAAAAATATATAACAAGATAATGACTCAAAATAAAAGATAAAACAAGTAAATAAATACACCATCAGGAAAAAAAGACAAGTTAATAAATAAATTCAACAAATCATTATAATAAAATATTAGACTAAGTAGAGAAGTATTTGTTGAGTTTACCATTATTAGAATTGATTTAATTTCTTTGTATTTATAGAATGTATATCTCTAGAATATTATTTATACATGATTTCTGTAATTACTTGATTGTTTCCTATTTTGTTAGGTAATGATGAACTATTTTAATCCCTCTTTCTCTTTTGTAAGATATTAGTGTGAATTAATGAAAATAGTGTGAAATTCTTGAATTCAAGTTGATATCAAAGAAGTGGTACGAAATTGAATATGGAAAATATTGAATCCACAACTATGACTGAAAACTCGAAATCAACAGCAGCTTAGGTGGTTGTCCAATCTGAAGGTGTTTTTAATGTAGGTATAATACTTGATGAATCCAATTATGATGTATGGTCATAGTGTTGGATCGCGTACGGTCCGAGTATTCATAATACACTGCGGAAAAGACCATACAACAACATGAAGTATAATCAAAAATACCAAGGATGTACGAAAAATACTTTTTTGCCGTGGATAGGTTGCTTCGTTTTCAGATTTCAAGACACTACAAACGCGAATGCCCTATACCGGTATCCACACGAGTATATACGATCCGGGCTGCGACTGTGGTGTGCTAGCACGTCCTAAAACACTTTCCGAATGCCGCACGATTTTTCTCTCGGTTGGTGGCTAGGGTTTCGTGACAATTGTGTCTCCTATTCAATGTGACCTAAGCTTCTC
>JAOTAX010000196.1:4062533-4084665 GCA_025629825.1 Erythroxylum guanchezii | reverse complement strand
AAATACATGCATATATGAAAGGAATACCTCATAATATATTATTAACAAATCATAATGTTAATACATGAATCATATATATCCATTGGCCTAGGGCACACTACTAACACATAGCTTATGGAGATGCACATCCCTGAACGAGAGAAGCTCTCGTTTATTATAGGGAAGAAGAATCCACCGTTAGAGACAGATCCAGACTATTAAGCATGGTATGCTACAAATCAAAAAGTCAAATGATGGCTTCTGATGTCTATGAAACCGAAAATCATGAAGAGATATCTCAGGTTACCTACTGCTTAAGGAATTTGGGAAGCACTATCTAAAGCTTTCTATGGTGGAAGCGATGAACTACAAGTATTTGCTTTGAATCAAAGGGAATTTACTGCAGGACAGAAAAATCAATCTCTAACAGAATACTATGGTGAAATGATTGAGATTTTTAGGGAACTGGATCATCGAGATACGATTGTTATGAAAGATCCTGGAGATGTGGAGTTGTATCGAAAGTCTATTGAAAGGCTAAGAGTGCATATCTTCTTGGTTGGATTAGATGATGATCTTAAGCAAGTCAGAGGAGAGATTTAAAGGAAGGAGATCCTACCTGATTTGGAGGAATGTTATGCTTTGATCAGAAGGGAGACCTTACGTTGTGCAACTCTCAAAACAGAGACATCGAATGATGATGCTACTATCTTGATAACAAAGAATTGTGCAAAGCAGTTCAAGGGGGAAAAGCAAAATAATTACTCTTGTACTTAGTGTAATACTCCAGGCCACACCAAAGAGCCTTGCTTTGAGATCATAGGGTATCCTGAATGGTGGGATCACAACAAAGCACCAAAGAGAAAGTGAAAAACACCCCTTGCAGCAACTGTTACCATCGCTGATGAAAAACCGACGAATGAAAGCAATGCATTGGTGACAATCACAGGTACTGATGATCAAAGTGTTAAGGCTTGTACGTTAAAAACTTTGACTAGTACATGGATTATTGATTCTACTTGCACTGATCTTGTAACATTGGATGCTAGACAAATTAAAAATCTTAAACCCTCTCCTTTGTTAAATATATCTACTGCTGATGGTAATGAATCCTCTGGCATTGGTCAAGGAGCTGTTTCTCTTTCACATGAATTAAACCTTGATATTGTTCTTGTTGTTCCATCTTTGAAATATTGTCTTCTATCTATCTCCCAAATAATCAAAGCTTTATTGTGTGTTGTGATTTTTTAGCCTGAATCTTGTGTGTTTAAGGACATTCGAACAAGGAGGACGATTGGTTGTGGTATTAGACGAGGGAAGCTGTATTATTTGGATCTAGACAGTGAAGATTCAGACAGATTGGGTAGATCATTGGTAGTTGATTCAAACAATGGAGAGGATATTAGGTTGTTGCATCGAAGACTAAGACATGCATTGTTTGGTTATATCAAAAAATTGTTCCCAAATTGTTTTGGAGACATAGATATTTCATCTTTGTATTGTAATGCTTGTGAACTTGTAAAGAGTCACAGAAGTTCATTTCCTTTGAATTCAAATAAAAATCCAAAACCTTTTATGATCATTCATTCTGATGTATGGGGTCCTTCCAAAATTTCAACTTTAGGAGGCTCAAAGTGGTTTGTTGCATTTATTGACGATTGCACAAGAATGACCCGGCTTTGGATGATGAAATCCAAAAGTGAAGTTGGAAGTTTATTTCAACAGTTTTGCAAAATGATCGAAACACAGTAAAGAAAAAAAATTCAAGTCTTGAGGAGTGACAATGGAGGAGAATATATGTAGTTTGAACTTCAATCTTTTTTGGCAGATAAAGGAATCATTCATCAACGTACATGTCCTAATACTCCACAATAGAATGGGGTAACTGAACGAAAAAGCAGTCATATATTGGAAGTAGTCAGGGCTGCTCTAATTGAAGCACAAATGTCGGCTCAATATTGGGGTGAAGCACTTTCATATGCAGTTTACTTAATTAATCGGGTTCCTTCCTGAACACTTGAATATAAAACACCAATTAATTGTTTGATGGATACTAAAGTTAGTCTCAAAATTGTAGATTTAACTCCTCAGGTTTTTGGGTGTGTAGCTTATGTTCATTTACGTAAGAAAGACAAGAGTATACTAGAACCAAGAGCTGAAAAATGTGTGTTCCTAGGTTATCCTCCTCATCATAAGGGATATAGATGCTATAATCCTTAAACAAGGAAAATGTTTGTTACTATAGATGTCATGTTTTATGAAAATGTCATGTTTTTTAAAAGGAGAGCCAGAAATTCAGGGGGAGTACCATGATGAAATTCAGACTCTTGTATATGATAAAAGTGAGAGTAGCATCAGAATTATTGTCGAAGAAGTCACACAACCTACTGTTTGTGAACCCGATTAAGAGTTTGAACAGAATCATACAGAAGAAGCGACGCATGAAGAAGAAGTGGAGCATGAAGAAGTACCAAACCAACTTGTAAACAATCTAGAAGGGGGGTTGAATAGATCTTTAACCTTTTTCTTAAAGCTCTAGAAAAAATCAGAAGTTAGTACACACAAAACAATTTAAACAAAATTAAATGTAAAGAGTAGGGATGAAAAGCAAACACTGTTTTTATAGAGGTTCGGTGCTAAGACCTACGTCCTCTACCTAAGCTCCCATTTAGGATTTGGCAAACCACTATATTGTACACTTTTTAGTTCAGTGCGAACTTTTACAACCACTTGAATTCCGGCTCAAGCAACCTTTACAATCCGATTTGATTTCCGGCACAAATCCAACCACACTAGTGATTCTCCTCTAATCACTAAGCTTACAATAAGGATAATGAATAATCGAAGTAAGGCTCGATATAGCTAGATACACTTGAATGTGCAGAGAGAAATTTTGAGTAATAACAATGATGATTATGAAAGATGATCAGAAAGCTTTTCTATTTTTCAACACTAATTGATCTCTTGATCTTCCTCTATTTATTTGCAGGCTTCTGGATCAATATAGACGTTGTAGATCATCTATTAACCGTTGCTTGATATCTCCTAGCCGTTGCTTGATTTCCTCCTTTTCATTTGTGATTGATCTGGATGAATTTTGCTCAGACCTGATAGTCGACTAGTCGAGATGTGTCAGTCGACTGAAACCAACAATTTTATGAAAATTTTATCTACGCTCCACGATCAGTCGACTGGAATGATTTTAGTCAACTGGAATGCTTTTAGTCGACAAGCACAATTGTCCAACTTACAGATCTCTTGTTTTTAGTCGACTTGCAATATTCTGGTCGACTTGGTTAACCCTCACTTAACAGATATGTTAATTCTTGGTCGACTTGTGATGTTCTGGTCAACTAGAACAAACTCCAACGGATAGATTTAATCAGATCTTCCTATAAAGATTATTTCCTTGTGGATTTCATCAGATCTTCCCATAAAGATTATTTCCTTGTGGATTTCATCAGATCTTCCCATAAAGATTATTTCCTTGTGGATTTCACAATGATTTATATCTTGCTCATCAAGGATTAATGCTGTCTTGACCTGAAATAATTTCTTAACCAATTCTATACATTTTATTATTATCAAAACATAAGTAGGATTTAATTTATCAACCACCATTGGTCCAACACAACTGTCCTCCCAAGGTGTTTCCATACT
Organism: Erythroxylum guanchezii; assembly: GCA_025629825.1. Taxonomy (NCBI): domain Eukaryota; kingdom Viridiplantae; phylum Streptophyta; class Magnoliopsida; order Malpighiales; family Erythroxylaceae; genus Erythroxylum; species Erythroxylum guanchezii. Next base: position 4,081,026 of record JAOTAX010000196.1, on the reverse strand, counting down.
CAGAAAAGAATTGCCAGATCGAAATACTAGAGGTATTCTAAAAGTTACTTATGAGCCTGATTTTTCTAGTAAATCCAAGTATCCTATAATTAATTTTATTTCAAATTTGCCTGCATCAAATCTTGCATTTATGAATCAATTGTCTAGTGTATCTATTCCTAAAAGTGTATAGGAGGCTCTAACTGATCATAAATGGAGAGAAGCAATGAATGAAGAAATGAAGTCCTTACAAAAGAATGAAACATGGGATGTGGTTGAATGCCCTGCTGGAAAGAAACCTGTTGGCTGTCATTGGGTGTATACAATAAAATATAATACAAATGGTTCAATTGAAAGGCACAAGGTGAGATTGGTTGCAAAGGGCTATACCCAAGCATATGGCATGGATTATACGGAGACGTTTGCTTCTGTTGCCAAGATAAATATGGTTCGGGTTTTGCTATCCTTAGCGGCAAATTTAAATTGGCCATTAAAACAATTTGATGTGAAAAATACTTTCTTGCACGGAGAACTGTCTGAGGAAGTCTATATGAATTTGCCAAAATGATGCATAACTGAGAACTCAAAAGGCACAAAAGTTTGTAAGTTGAAACGGGCACTATATGGGTTGAAGCAATTACCATGAGCCTAGTTCGGTCGATTTACTTAATCAATGACATTTTTAGGTTATCGACAGAGTAATCAAGATCATACTTTGTTCTTTAAAAAGAACAATGGGAAAATTACAACACTTATTATTTATGTTGACGGTATGATAGTTACAGGAGATGATCCGAAAGAGAGAAGAAGGTTGCAAGAACATCTATTAAAAGACTTTGAAATGAAAGACCTTGGTTGCCTGAAGTATTTCTTAGGAATTGAGGTTTGAAGATCAAAGATAAGAATCTTCTTGAATCAACGAAATATGCATTGGATTTGTTGAAGGAGACAGGAATGACAAGATGTAAACCAACAAAAACTCCAACAGAAGGAGGATTAAAGTTGTGCGTGAAAGAAGATCAAACTCCAGCTGACAAAGGACAATTTCAGAGATTGGTAGGAAAACTGATGTATCTTGCTCATACAAGGCCAGATTTGGCATACGCCTTGAGTATAGTCAGTCAGTTTACGCATAATCTTGGTAAGCAACATATGGATGCAGTAACTTGTATTTTGAGGTACATAAAGGCCACACCACGAAGAGGAATTTTGTTTAAAAGGAACTAAACTGAACAAGAAATTCAAGTGTATACGGATGCTGATTAGGCAGGTGATCTTGGTGATAGAAAATCCACATCTGGATATTTTACGCTTGTGGGTGGAAATCTTGTTACATGGAAAAGTAAAAAACAAAATGTGGTAGCTCGATCATCTCTAGAAGCTGAACTTAGAAGTGTGATACTTGGACTTTGTGAAGGATTGTAGATAAATCTTCTTCTTGAAGATTTAGGATATGTATCTACTCGGCCTATTAGTTTGTATTGTGATAATAAAGCGACATGCGATATTGCTCATAATCCCATACAACATGATCATATGAAGCATGTGGATGTGGATAGATTTTTTATTAATGAAAAACTTGATAATAATACTTTGAAGGTTCACAAAATACAGTTTGAAAATCAGATGGCAGACATCCTTACTAAAGTTGTGAGAAGTCATATTTGCTTGAAGTTTCGTGATAAGTTGGGAATGTGGGATATCCACTCACCAACTTGAGGGGGAGTGTTGAGTTTGCTATTATTAGAATTGATTTTATTCCTTTGTATTTATAGAATGTATATCTCTAGAATATTATTTGTACATGATTTCTATAATTACTTGATTTTTTCCTATTTTGTTAGGTAGTGATAGATTATTTTAGTCCCTCTTTCTCTTCTTAAGATATTAGTGTGAATTAATGAAAATAGTGTGAAATTCTTTTTTTTTTGATACAAAAATAGTGTGAAATTCTTGAATTCAAGTGTATTTAAGTTTTAACAAATAAATTTGTATAAACAAAATATAAAATAAGAAATAAAATACATAATACAATAAATATATAACGAGCTAAAGAAAACCAGGAAGGAAAATATAACAGCCAAAAGAAAACTACGAGGCAAAGAGAACAGCCCGCAGAAAACCATGAAGGCAAAGGTAACAGCCAACAGAAAACCATCGAGTCAACGGGGTCAACAAACAGGAAACCATGAAGTCTATCAAAACGGCCAACAGAAAAGCATGAGCTCACAGGTAACAGAAAAACTGGACATTGTTACTTCATGATGAGACAGCAGATTATCATAAAGATAACAGTAGTGTGTCAAAGTAAATATACAATACTGTTTGCTGATACTAAGTATATAGGTCAGTACCTCTACCATTCATACACAAATTAAGCTTAATAGAAACGTATCTTACAGCATTCATGTCAAGAGGCCTAAGAACTTCGCCTATGATTTGGGCAACACACTGAATTATTTTAAATGACAACTGCAAAATTGGATCAGGTCCATCGTCCACCCAACGATATCTTATCCAATTTGATAATTATAATTAGACTGGGGACCATGTAGGCCACATGCAAATTGGCATGTACTATCATTCAATGTTCCGGAGTAGCTTGGTTTGGATTAATCCTATCACTACTTTGAATTGTTAACACTAGTTTGCACGAAACTTGCAACAAAATATTTTTATTTAATTTAGAACAGTTAAACTGTTTTTTGTTAAGTAATCTTTTTCAAGAAGATGCAACCAACGTACAGAAGCAATGTTCGTTGCTAGTAACAATTACGCAATGATTCAGCAATTTCCTAGAATAGACTCCGACGGATCACATTCAATTGGTCTTTGGAGTTTGGACTCATTAGAAACCGCGTGAACTGAGAAGAAGATTCGGTTCGCGCATTTCGACACACAGATTAAATGATCGTACGAAGAACATGACACGATATTAACAAGCTAACCAATCACTAATGGCTTGTGATTAGGTAATTAATTACTATCACATCACACGTAAACTTTATTGGGATCTCTCGTAAAGAAGAAACCAGAAACACACATTACAGTGTCGTAAATCCAAAGTCCGGCGCCGTTTCAGCGTCCCAGGGGCTCAAACGATGTCAGGTTCCTGTAATTAAGCCACGCCTTTTCCCAAACCACGGCCTCGTAGTTCTTAGTCGCCGTTGCGTCCTTCACCGCCACGACCAGCCGGTATTTGATGCCGGAAACCACCTGCGATTCCCCTTTCACGACGCCCTTGAACTTTAAATCCGCCTTGCTGCGCTTGTTGTACTCGCTCACGGCGTACTTTCCGATCTCCTGTACGTGCGAGTCATTCACGTTCGCTATCGGCTTCCATCCGCCGACCAGAGCTGCAATCGACGCCACTCCGGCGAGGAAAAGTAGGCTGAAGAGAACGAAGCGTCGCTGCATGACTAGTCTTTTCTTCTTCTTTTCTCTCGGTCGTTTAGACTATATTGGTCTTTTCTGGGAGAATGTAAGAAAACTGCCTCCGCGTTGCTGATATTTATACTGATGAAGTAAAACTGACTATGATTTGCCCTTGTGTTTCGAGAAAATCACGTTTGGTGCCAACGATGCACGAATTTCACCGTGTCGTGTCTTGAGTGGCGAGGGGTATCAATGTAAATAAGCGCAGTTTTAAATACTTATCTATTTGCTTCGCTCTTAATGTTAGATTATACGGACAGATATACTAATGGAACGTATTAATTTTGTTAGACTTAAAAAAAGACATATATTACGTGGAATTATAGGATAGTTATGGTAAAAAATTTACGATATAATATAAAATTATTCTAAAAGGTTCTAATATTAAAAAATATTTAGAACCAATTTTTAGGGTTAATTAAAAAAATCTCAAACTTTGTTCAATTTTACAATTATAACCCGAACTTAAAAATATGGCGATAAAATACTCAAACTTTCAATTTTTTTTAATTTCAACCTGACGTTAGTCTTTTCATTAAGTTCACTGATGTAACTTGCCACGTGTCTAGAAATTCTAAGGGAGCGATTAGTTCGATTAGGGAAATAGTAATAAGAATGAAAATCAATATAGTGAGGAAGGAGAATGGATATTATCATTATAATTATGATGGTTGGCTAAGAGAAATGAATGATTACCATTATCATTGATAGTGGTTAGTTTGTAAAAAATATTAAGAAATAAAAATTAATTATATTTTAATTAATTATAATTAATTAATTATATTGTGATTAATTATATTTAATTAATTATAATGTAATTAATAATAATAATAATGTAATTAATTATATTGTAATTAATTAATTAATTTTTATTTATTTAATTAATTAATTAATTTAAATTAATTACAATATATATTAATTAATGAATGAATTATATTTTAATTAATTATATTGTAATTAAATAATTAATTATATTTTAATTAATTATAATGTAATTGATTAATTAATAATAATATTTTAATTAATTAATTAATTATATTTTAATTAATTAATTAATTAGTATTAAAAATAGTTTTTAAAAAGAGTTACTACTAAGGAATGAGTTTCATTTCTCTATTAAATGAAGGGTACGGAGGATTCCCCAAAAGTGGGATATCAAACTATTTCCCCTATAATAATAATCAATAATCAATAATCAATAATCAACAATCAACCACTCACTTTTCATTCCTTACCCATTAACCCCTTTCTAAATTCATCAACCAAGCACTCCCTAATTATTAATACACTTTATCCTAAATAAAGAGAAGAAATGCAAATTAATACACTTCATTTTCTTCAAACGATGTTGTTTTATTATTGTGATAAAATAACGTCGTTTCTTTAATCTGCAATTCTTCTCTTAATTTAGGCTTACGTGTATTAATAGTTAGAGTTTCTAGACACGTGATAAGCCACGTCAACGAACTTAACAGAAAGACTGACATCAGGCTAGAATTGAAAAAAAGTTTGAGCATTTTATTACCACGTTTTGAAGTTCGGGTTATAATTGTAAAATTGAATAAAGTTTGAGGTTTTTTTTTAAATTAACCCAATTTTTTACTAATGGAGTTATTTTAATACATAATAATCAACTATTAATCATATAAGACAATTTGTGTGATTAATTTGACCTAATTTTAATAATAAATTATATTAAGATAATTCAATAAAATATTGATTTTAACAATTCTCATAATTAATTAAAATTTTGTATTTTTTTAATCCTCAAATGATACATAAGAGAAGGTGAATTATCTGAATATGTTTTTTTGCCTTATTTAAAAACTAATAAATGAATTATCTTTATATATTTTGCCTTATTTAAAAACTAATAGTTATGATATATCTTTAACATGAGCAACTCTTTAAGATTGCCAAACACTCCTGTGCTAAGATTTAATATTGTGTACAATAATATTTGAAATGTTGGACGTTAAAAAATACGGAAGAGGTAAAAGAAATAGAGGGATAGAAGCTAAATAATCTTCTGTATTATAAGGTAAATTGCTATCAAATAAAATGTGAAATATGCTCATATAAATATAGGCTTACAAAACCAATTCTTGATAAACCTACTATTTAACTTAAACAATGACTCTAAGTAATAACTCTAAGTAGGACCCTAATAATCATAATTCAAGTTTATTATCTAACACCCTCTCTTAAACTTATAATTCAACCTTTAATAACTCCAAGAATAGCTCTCAATCTACATAAATCTTCACATTTTAAAGCTTTGGTAAACATATCGGCAACGTGATCTTTAACTGTCACATGCTTCAATTGAATCTCTTTCTTCCCAATGCATTTTCTTATAAAATGGTACTTGGTGTCTATATGTTTACTTCTATAATGAAAAACTGGATTCTTTCCCAAAGCAACAGCAGACTTATTATTTTCTCTATCCTTCTTTCCACAACGGTTTACCACATTTGGTCTGAAAGGAATTCAAGAACTTTCAAGGATGTAGGCATGGAGGTAGAGAGCTTACAATCTAAGATAATCTTCCAAGTTCTGGAGCATCTTAGCCTACACACATTGAGAGGTAATTAGATCTAATGTGCACTAACTTTTTCATGCAGATTCCTATGCAACTAGGCGGTCTCACTTCCCTACGGATGAACCCTCTTGGATGGCTACACTTTCAAGGGCTTCGATGACGTTCCAAATGCAATTCGGATTCCATGGAGTTCTGCTAGGCAATGGTTTCTGCACTGTAAACCATTACATATGGCAGTTGTTGTGGGCATTAACTAAGCATATGCATACAGATTTGCAGGATTTGATGCTACCATGACTGTCTATGGAATTGGTATGTGTTATCTAGTGTATTTTGAGTATTTGCTGATATAATGTTGTAGTAGTTGTTGATGTTTTATTACTTGGCGTATAACTGGTTATTTGTGGTATTTGTTTTGAGCTTAATCTTGTCACCTCCTGTTTTGACAGGCAAGGGTGCAATTGCTGGCAGGGAAATTAGATGCATGCCATTTTGTTTTGCGTGTTTTGAGATTACCTTTGGTAACTCTTGCTTGTACATAACTTTGTATTCTTTATAAAGTTCTGACTTACCAAAAAAAATAGCAGAATTATTATCAACAAAAATAGTCGTAGCTTTATCTTGTTCAAATTTCAGCTCTTTCAATAACTTCCTCAACCAAATGGTATGACAAACACAAGAAGCAGCTGCAACATACTCAGTTTCACAAGTTGAAAGAGTAACAATTGGTTGTTTCTTTGAACTCCAAGCAAACACGATACTTCCTATAAAGAAATCAAACCACTTGTACTTTTTCGATCGTCGATGTCTCCTCCCTAATCACTGTCACTAAATGCAGATAATCTGAAATTATTTATAGCAGTATAAAATAATCCATACTATAGTGTTCCTTTAACATATCGAAGAATTCTCTTTGTAGCTTTCATGTGCGTCAAAGTTGGAGCTTCCATGTAACGAATAATGACACCAACTCCATACAGGATATCTGGTCTTATACAAGTTAAAAATTGCAATCTTCCAACTAGTCTTCTGAATAAAGTTGGGCTTACCTTTTCTGCATTATTAAACTTAGAAACTTGATCCCACATTCCATTGGAGTAGAAACTGAATTGATTTTATCCATTTTGAACTCCTTTAAAATTGCTTCAGCATAAGTTTTCTGTGAGAGAAAATTCCCATCTTCACTTTACTTCACTTCAATTCCAAGATAATAAGTCATTATCCCCAAATTAGTCATCTCAAATCCTTCAGTCATTTTCTTCTTAAATTCTTCAAACATCATAGGATTACTACCTGTAAAGATTGAATTATCAACATATAAACAAACATACATAATTTCTCCATTCTTGTTCTCCTTGACATATAAGGCATGCTCATATGAACATTTTGAGAAACCATCTTTCTGAAAATAATCATCAATACATGTATACCAAGCCCTTAAAGCTTGTTTAAAACCATATAAGGCTTTATTCAACTTCCACACCTTGTCTTCTTGTCCTTCAACGATATAACCCAATGGTCCACATAAACTTCTTCCTCTAAAGTTCCATTCAAGAAGGCTGATTTTACATCCATCTGATAAATGTTCCATCTCTGTTGAGCTGCCAATGAAATAATTAGTCGAACAGTCTCAAAGCAAGCCACTAGAGCAAAGACTTCATCATAATCAATTCCAGCGTTTTGAGTGAATCCTTTTACAACAAGTAGAGCTTTATACTTCTCTACTTCTCCTTTTGAATTTTTCTTCACTTTATAAATCCACTTCACTGCTACAGGTTGCTTCCCTTTTGGAAGATCTATCAATCGCCAAGTATCATTCTTTTTAATTGCTTTCATCTCTTCATCTATAGCAAATCTCCATCTTTCGTCTTTGACAGCTTCTTCAAACGTCATTGGTTTCGTATCTACTAACAAACAAAACAGAGTAGAATCATTGATTCCTTTTGTTACTTCAAATATTTCTTCTGAACTCCGCATACGATATGGCATCTCGGAAGAGCTTTGTGGAGACACAATTGTTTGAGTTGTTTGAACTTCACATGGAGGAGATTGCAGTGTAACATTAATAACAATTTGATTATAGGACTTATCTGCATCAAAAAATATATCAAACAAAGGAAAAAATTCATAATTTTCATCTTGTGGTACATTCCACTCCTATGAGTCTTCTTCATCAAACTCAACATCTCTACTAATGATTGTTTTTCTATTCTGAAGATCGTAAAATTTATACCCTTTTGAATTTTCAGCATAGCCAACAAATATGAACTTCTGACTCCTATCATCCAACTTGCTTCTTGTTTCATCAGGAACATACATATAGCCAATACTTCCAAATACTCTTAAGTGCGAAATACTTGGCCTCCTTCCACTCCATGCTTCTTGTGGATTCATTTGCATTAGACTCTTTGTGGCACTACGATTATTCAAATACACCGCACATGCTACTGATTCAGCCTAAAACTCCTTTGGCATCCTCTTACTCTACCACGAGCCATGTCAAGAATAGTTCAATTTTACGCTCCACAATTCCATTTTGCTGAGATGATCTAGGAACCCTCAAAGAATGTCGAATACCAAGATACTCACATAATTGATTAAATTTATTCGACATAAATTCACCTCGTCGATCAGTCCGAATTGCTTTAATTAGAAAACCACTTTCATTCTCAACTCGAACATTAAATTTTTTAAACACTTCAAATGCTTCAGATTTTTCCTTCAAAAAATAAACCCAAGTCTTGCGAGTATAATCATCAATAAACAATAAAAAGTACATGTTATTTTCATATGAACTTGGTGCGATAGGATCACATATATCAACGTACACCAATTCGAGTGGTTGTGTAGCTCGAGATAGAGACTCCTTCAGAAAGCTCCTCCTAGACTGCTTACCATACATATAACCTTCACAAATTTGATCAGGATGACTTATAAAAGCCAAGCTATGTACCATCCTTTTCTTATACAATAGCTCCAATCCACCAAAATTCAAGTGGCCCAGCCTAAGATGCCATAACCATGACGAATCATTTGTAGTAGCTTTTAAACATATGGGACTATCTTTATTGATCTTCAGTATGAACATCTTGTTCTTCAACATTGGCACTTTTGCAATCTATCTTCCTTTTCCATTTCACATGACCAATCCACTCTTTCTCATCTGTATTTCGTAGCCTTTCTTCAAAAGTTGTCCAATACTCAATATATTTGTTTTCAAAGCAGGAACATAATAAACATGAGATATAAACTGACAATCTCCATTCTTCAGTTTAATCAAAATTTTTTCCTTTACCTTTGATTGGAACTTTAGTTTTATCATTAAAAGAACTATTGCCTTTAGCTCATCAAGACTACAAAACAAATCTTTATTAGGAGTAATATGATTGCTAGCTCCTGAGTCAAGATACCAAGACTCCTCACTTCTTTCTTTGTCACCATTGCATGTTAATAACAAGGTGGATGCTTCATCATCATCTTCTTCAACCTTAACACAATTTATGTTTTCTTCTTCATTTGAATTCCATCTACATTCTACTACATAGTGACCAAATATTTCGCAATTGTAACATTGTATATCGGATCTTTGACTACGACCTCATTGAAATGATCCACCTCTACTACGTCTTCTTGGATATTATTGCTGAAAATCTAACTCTTTGTTGTCATTCGAATTATTTCTGCCTCCTTTGTCTCTTCCATGATTTCCATGATTCCAGCCTCAACCACAACCTTTGCCTCCTCGTCCTCTACTACGTCCTTGATGTTGATTGTCTTCTTTTTCATTTAAATTCAACTTCGCCTGCAACTCTTGAGCATTTGGTTCTTCTTTTTTCTTCAATCTCTCTTCATGGGCTTGTAACGAACCCAAAAGGTGATCTATAGACATCGAAATCCAAATCCTTTTATTCTTCTTTATTTACTTTATCTTTTTTTTAAAAACAATTCTATAAAATCTACCACGCTTCTTTTGTCGTAATTGCAGTAGACATCTTTTCAAACATATTTTCATCTAAGCACGTACGAATAAGAGTGAGGCACTTACTAATCCTTCTTTCTAGTTTTCTGTAGCGCTCTCTTTTTCACTACCGTTGACACTTCTTCACATTCCAGATTATTGTAGCATTTTTTTACAATCTCTCTCACATCTTGTGATCTTAGCAATGCTTTTATTCTGATACACCATTTGTGATAATTCTCTTTGTTAAGTTTCGGAAATTAAAACGATGACATTCTATTCATCTTGGTTTTTACCATGGAATACCTTCAAAACACAGTTTCTGGCGTTTTTGTATATCTTGGCAGTGGCTAAACGGCAGTAAAGTTCTTCTTTCTGGGAGAACGTTTGAGTTCAAATCCTCGCTTATGTAGCTGAACTGAGAAACAACTTCTTCAACAGATTTCCCTTCAAATGTCTCTATTCTCTGGTCTCTCCAACTCATGATCTTGAATCTCACGTCTTCCTCCACTTAGTCTTCTTCTTTCTCTATCTTTTGGTCGAATCCTAGAAGCCACACTACACACAAAAACTAATTTTCTATTTTCCCTTCAAACGTTTCCATTCTCTGGTCTCTCCAACTCATGATCTTGAATCTCACGTCTTCCTCGACTTAGTCTTCTTCTTTCTTTATCTTTCGTTCTCTATATTCTGGTTGTTGCTGGTTTTAGTGTTCTGCACGAGAGGTGTTTGATAAAACTTCTCAAAGAGATGGATGGTGGAAAACTGATTTCTAACCCTGATACCACTTTGTTGGACAGCAAAAAATACGAAAGAGGTAAAAAAAAAAAAAACAAAAAACAGAGGAATAGAGGCTAAACAATCTTCTCCATTATAAGGTAAATTGCTATCCAATAAAACATGAAATATGCCCATATGCATATAGGCTTACAAAACCAATTCTTTATAAACTAAACTACTACTATTTAACTTAAACAATGACTCTGGCTGGGACTCTTAACAATCATAATTCAAGTTTATTATCCAACATGAAAAGCAACAACGAGCGGAGGAAATTGCATGGCCGATAAGCTTTAGCTCAAATTGCACATACCCTCCGCTATTTTCTTAAGATACACGTTTCTGATATATATTTCTTGTTTCCTACAATAAGACTCCAAATACTCGTAAGCTAAAATTTAACATTGTATACAATGATGTTTGAAATGCAATGACAAACAGAGAGAATTGCATTGCGGATGAGCTTTAGCTCGAAGTGCACAGACCCTTTATGCCCATGGAAACGAACTGGGTTTTGAGTTCCAGTGAAAGCCAGAAAAACAGAGGAAAGTTTTATGCTCAAGAACTCTGTTTCTGCTGTGCATTTAGGGCTATGCACAGATTGTAATCTACCCAGAGAGCAATTGGCCGCTATTGGACTACTTGAATTGACACAAAAACATAGGCTCCTGCATTGATACATGAGGACAAACCAAAGTCTTTTTAAGTATAAAATCAATGAAAGGAAAGGAATTAGAGTGTTGATTGATTAATTTACCTAGCGTAGGCATTAGGACAGACAGAGCAACAATGGCAGAGATCTTCAGAGGAAGTCCTGTCTTGATCATGTCTATTATCTCAATATAGCCTGTGCCGAATCCAACAATGTTTGAAGGCGTTCCAGTGGGGAGCAAGAATGCTAGTTGTGCCCCAATTGCTCCAGGGACCATAAGGAGCAGTGGATGGAGATTCATGGTCTTGGCTATTTGGATGAGTAGAGGGACCAAAAGGGTTGTGGTGGCGTTGTTTGATGTGATGAATTCGGTGATGCTTGCACTTATGAGGCTAACCATAGGTGCAATGGCCCAGTACGGTGCCTGCTCCAAGAAGTCCAATGCTTTCGCTAGTACATCAGCTAGGCCACTGGATCTGACTCCATCAGCAATGGCAAAACCTGCACCTAGCAGCAATATGATGTTCCATGGTAGCTTCTTGCACTTGTTCCAGTCCATCAATTTCTCTCCCGTTTGCTTCTTGTTTGGAATTATGAACAACAAAGTTGCCATAACAACCTATAAATCAGAAGATATTTCAGTTCTGATTAATGTTTTAAGGGAAATGGAAATCTGGAGAATCCCAATACTCACACTAACAGTTCCATCACCGGCTCGGCCGTGAAACAGAGCTCCCCAACCAGGGATGTCATCTGTTATGCTTCTTGTCATCCACAGAACAATTAGCATCTGCATCAACATTTTTCTATCAAAATCCAGTTCATAGGGAGCGTAATTAATGACGGTTTTCAAGCAATGTAGTACTGAAGCCACCCACCCCAAATACAGCTAAAATCATCTTCTCAGCAAAAGCCATTGGACCTGTTCACACATCAAACACAAAAATTATCTGCGAAATGGACAAAAGACAAGGCAGATCGAATCCAAATCCACAACTAATCAAGATTTAGTGCCTTACCCAACATGTCAAGCTCTCTTCTGAGGTGGGATTTGTCAAGATAAGCAGAAAGGACTTGTCCGGAGCCCCTAGAGCAATAAATCAAGCAAAGAATACTCCACAAAGCAAAGAAAATCACCAAAGCCAAAGGCAAAGCAAAGAAGGACCAAGTACTGAAGCTAATTGGGTCTGCCTGAGGAAAATAGCTCTTCCACATGCCCACCAGTATTAGATTCACACCAGTACCAGTCAGTGTGCTCATCCCTCCTATGGTTGCAGAGTATATAACTCCAAGCACCACGGCCTTGCAGAACTTGCTGATTACCGCGTCAGATTGAGTTGAACCCACCGGGAGTCGCTGCAGGATTCCGGTGGCAACCGGCATCATCATCACCGTCGCTGCCACGTTGTGCATCCACATGCTGACAAATGCTGTGGTGGCACATATCCCCAGGAGGAGGAGTGGGGGATTGAGTGGATCTCCACAAAACAGCAAAGTTACCTGTTTGTGGTCCACTGAACTTAGTGCAAGATATAAGAAATTTATGATTCTAAGTTAAAAACGAACATGGGACAACGACAAAATTGCTGTCTGAAAGTAGGTAATGGTCCAGAAAATTATGGGAAGGAGAAAAATAGAACTCTCCCATTCCGATGACTCAACTACACACGTCTGTGAATGAACTACGAACAAAAGCTACCAATACAAGTATATATACTGAAAGAAGAGAAACTGAGAAGACTTCCCATGTCAAATACACTGGATTGCCATGAGATTCTACGATTTTGTTGGAGAAAAAGAGAAATATTGTTAATATGATGTACTCACATTTAAGGCCAATCTTCTGTGAATGTTATAGTGTTCAACAGCAAGAGCAAGTATGAAACTCCCAAGAACAAGAGCAATCACGTCATCCATATAAGATTTTGCAACAGAATCAGAAGAGCAAATTCCAAAAAGAGGAAACAGGAACAGAGGAGCCATGGACGTGATAGGAGCAGGCACAGCCTCAGTAAGCCACCATGAAAACACCCATGCAAGAACAGCCAACATGTTACGACTCGAAACCGGAGCATCTAGTTTCACAACAAGGCAAACAATGATGCTCGAAAGGGGTCCTAGCAGAATATACACATTCTTCAACGTTAGACAAGAGGCTATACATGATTGTGTACCCAAGGCCCACTGGTTTTGAACTCGTACTGGTAATAGAGGAGTTCTCGGGTTGTCGGAGATGGGATTGGAGGAGTGATCGTTCTGCATTCCAGATGATTTATATGAGAATTTGGATATTCAGACGTGAAGAAGCTGGAAGGTGGCTTTAGTTATATATATATCTTGGATTTGAATGAAGAACAGTATAACTTCAGTCACTGGTTCATTGATAGCTATTACTCCTTTTGTTTTGTTGTCAATAATTACTTACAAACAACCATAGGTTTCATTATTTCAATGTTCTATACGTCTGCAAATTATGAGAAAACGTATGCAAATAAGTATTTATAAGGCGTTTATTTATTAAATATTTTCATTTTTAGAAGCTTTCGTACGTGTGGTTCAGCAGGCGAATAACCCCAGAAACGTAGCCAGATGGACATTGCATATCCACTACTTTACAGATTGATATTATACTTCTGTAGTAAGATGGTGATGGCCCCTTCCATTGTTGAATCTCCATTCCAATGTATAACCAAAGAAAGTGGAGATATATATATTTGTACTTTTACAAGTTGTAGGATAAACAAGAAGCTGAGTCATGCATTGGATCATATATCTTATGTATTAACTTAATTAGCTGATTGATCTCAATTACGTGTCTCTAATTAACAATCAATTATCGAGATTATGTTGCCACGCAAGTGACTCTAATTGGACATTAATATTCGAAGGGTGGCAACCCGATGATGCTTCATTATTATATCCACGTAGTAGTCAAACAATCTTTTTGAATCTCGTTTTCATTGAGATAAAATTTTAACAAGTCTGTGAAAGAAAATCAAAGCTTTTCTTTAATGAAATAAACTTTCTTTGGGTTGCTGGCCACGTAATTAACTTTTTTACTTGCGATCTGATTGATTTAGTTATCGGCTAAACATCATCAATTTCAGGTTCAACTTATATGAATAAAGAGTATGGAATAACTATCATCATTTGAGATATCTGAATGAATAAGATTTATAAACTGTTCTTAACTTTCTTAAATTTTTGTTAAATAATCAAAGTCTTGGCTATCAGTATAACTATCACAATTATTTAGTATTTGTTGAAGGTTAGCTATAATTTCTTAGTTAGGTATATATTCTTTTCATCATTTGAGGTCTCTGAGTAAAATTTGTACAATCTAATTGCATCAAATAATACATTTATTTGGTAGCCAACAAAATTGATGATAATATGAAGTTACCATTTCTGAGGAGGAACACCTTTTGCTCTATCTAATTGGAAGGTAATGTATCTCTTCCAAAGATTTGGGTTAAAGTTTGGGAGGACTGAATCACATGCATGGTTGGAACATCCTCTCATCATCTCCATCAGTTCCTATAAGACCGGAAAAGCATATTACTATAGACTGGCCCCATTGCGCCTGTAGTCTTTTTCCAAAGTAACATTAATGACGAAGTTCCACAAAATCTTAATACGGTCGAACACAAGGTATGATGTCCAGGAATCCGAGGTGGCACAACTAGGCAGGCACACGGCAGTAGAGAGACGTGTTTGAAGAAATGATCAATGGGGGCTACCTCTTGTTTTTTTGCTAATAATGCGAAGAATTCTACGCAAGGTGGCGTCCTGATCATGTTTAATTTGACAGTGATATACACCTTCATCCATGCTCCTTCATCACTGGCAGTCTTGTCAATCGGATAGGTTCATGTTTGTTCTAACCAACTAGCTTAAATCAGGTAATCTAAGCCACGGTTTCACATAACTGACGACAATGGTGTTAATTCGTAGATAATCACGATTGAAGACAAGACAGAAACGTCGTACACGTGTATGGTCCGTAATATTCTGTCTATCAATTGATTAAAAATCAAAAAACAAGGTCGAGCCCTCCCACACATGAGATGGGAAAGGGACTTTCTTGGCAAACCATTTCATCATATTACAAGTTGGAAATGAATGGGATAGGTGCCCAAATTGCCACTTGCCACCACCTGTTAGGCCAAAAAGATCCATCATTATTCGGTATTTCGGTTTTAAAATCCTAATTCTATAGAAGAAATGACAGGTTCATCAGTTAGTTGGACACCATTTTGGCATCTTTCCCTTGAGCTCATGTTTTGGAGTAAATCTAACTATGAAATGTTCTCTTTTCTATCCGTTGAATTTACACACATTTTCTTCCTGATTTATACTTTTTACTTGTCCCGTGATTTTTGGTTCACGAATAGTTTATGGTCATGAATCTTCCACATGTTTTGCTACTTTATGTCACTTGAAATAAAGCCTATGAGCTGAATCACAATGATGTTTTTATCAGCTAAAGTTAAGCTGATAAAGTACTGAATCACGTGTTTATCAGCTTAACTCCAACTATGAATCACTCAAAATTGAAACTTCGACTCCACAATTCAAGAACTTGAGTCTAAGAAGTTTTATTCTAATAGGAAGAGCATGCTTGCAAAATTTTATATGTATATTGAGGCTTTTCATTTTCTATAATACAAGAGACTTATTTCCCTTTATACATAAAGGGATTTAAACTTTAAATAAACATTTAGTAAAATATATTGAGGAGTTATTTTTATAATTTTATAAAATTGAGAGACTTTTAATATTTTTAAAAAATTATCTACCGATACCAATACTATATTGTAGCAGAACCAAAATTAATACTAAGTTTAATACAATATTCACAACATTGCTTTTATTACTAGACGTAAAAGCAAGTAGGTATTTGGGACAAATTATTAGTATCAAAAAGATAGCAACTAATCCAAAGAAGGTCAAAATTGTGGTGGATTAACATGTTCCCCAAACATTGAAGGGCTTGAGGAGTTCTTCGGGGTTGACAAATTACTACAGAAGATTGGTTAAAAGGAATGATCTAATTAGCAAGCCTTTAACCTAATTTTTGAGAAAAATAAATGGTTTTATATAGTCTAAGGAAGTTGCAATAGCTTTTGATAAACTCAAGCTAGCATTGGTGCGAGCACTACTTCTTACTCAACCAAATTTCAACAACCTGATGGTGATAGAGGTAAATGCTTCAAGTGAAGGGAATGGCGTAGTTCTAATGCAAAAGGGTCATCCTCTTACCTAAGTGAGTGAAGCATTATCTTTCAAGTACACTCATCATCAACTTATGAAAGGGAGTTTCTAGCTTTGGTTATGGCTGCAAGACAATGGTCTCACTATATGACTGACATATATGTTATAGTTCAGACTGATCATAGAAGCTTAGGTTACTTACTTTATCATAATATTACAATATAATTTCAATAGATGTGTTTACCCAAACTTTGAAAATTGATTTTGAAATTAGATACCAAAAAGCATTGGATAATAGAGTAGCAGATGCTTGACCTCGAGTAACCGTGAACTATGACCATGGTTGTTTCTAGTTTCCCTAGTAACTTGTTGCAACAAATTCAAAAGAGTTGAGGGAATGATAGGGCACTATAAGAGAGTTAATTCAAAAGCTGAAGAATGGTGACAAGTTGAATACACCCCACTCTAGGATTAATAATAGTCTCCAATGGAAGGAAGAGTTGTGGTAAGCAGTGATTTCTCTTTAAGGACTCAAATCATATCCCTATTTCATGATATTGTTGGAGTTGTGAAATTTACCAATGCATTAAGTATGAACCTCTAATGTAATAAGTGTGAACCTATTGTAATTCTTAGTTAACTTCAACCATTACCAATTCCACTATAGTTTTGTACTGATGTTAGCTTGAATTTTGTAGAGGGGTTTATAAAAAAATTAGATGTACTATAGTTATTTTGATTATAACTGATTGCCTTATATATATATATATATATGTATATACGTATATACACATATTCCATTACTCTCATTCACCCTTAAACAACAGCTAAAGTGTCTTGATTCTGTGTTGATTATTCTTACAAATTGTGGGTCTAGTGAGTGATCGTGGTCCAGTTTTTACAAATGCTTGTTTTGGACTGAATTCTTTAAACTTGAAACTATTCCCTTGCATCATTCTACTGCCTATCATCCTTAGTTAGACAGCTAGAGGTTTTAAATAAGATGATGGAGACATATTTATGACGCATCGCCATCAATTGCCCCTATTCTTAGCATTGTTGGTAATCTTTGGTTGAATGATGATATAACATCACTCATCATTCCACTATCAGGTGTACTCCTTGAAACTCTTTCAGAATATTCTCCTCTTATACATGTTCCTCAACTTACAGGTGACTTCAAGGTGCTAGTAGTTGATCAGACAATGTAGGATTTGGAGATGAGATTAAAATTCATTTAATTTCACATGCGTAAAGATTAGAATAGAATGAAACAATCTGCTGATAAACACCAAACTAAAAGAAAATTCTATGTGGGTGATTTAATGCAAATGAAGCTTCAACCTTATTAGTCAACACGCTGTCATTTCACATGCCTCTGATAAGTTTTCATCGTTGTATTTAGGTCTCTTTTCAGTGTACTGGTCTTGAAATAAATCGAAGGCATAATTCTTTCGCAAATTTTTCGATTTATTTTTGACAAATGCAAAAATTAGAAAAATTAAAAGTATTAAAGATAAACAAAATCGAGATTTATTAACGCAGTTCGGCACATCTTGCTTACGTTTGTGTAGCCCTCACCTAGCTTAATTCTTTCACTAACAATATAGTTTTATACAACACTTTATTGAGCCTATACCACTCAACTCTTAATAATATCCCTGGTACTTACTACCCGTGAAAGAATTTCACACTCAATAGTACGACCGTCTCTTACTAACCTCAACAGATGATTTTTCTCAACAATATTATAACGAAATAACACTAAGGGGCCGTTTGGTTCTATTTCTGCTTTTCTGTTATAGTTTTTAATTTTTAGTTATAGTTTTTTTTTTGTTTCTGTCTTTTTTCAAATATTATCACTGATAATAATTACATATTAGATAAAACTTAAAGATAAATTATTTTTAATTAAATAAATTTATTTAATCTC
>JAOTAX010000196.1:4011253-4025415 GCA_025629825.1 Erythroxylum guanchezii | reverse complement strand
AATGTAATAGCTATTATCAAAGCATATAAACTTGCGGCAAATCGAACCTGTATAATTGTATTAATCTGCTTATGAACACAATTACTGTATAATTACAGTTAATAATTCACTTGCATTTAAATTAAATTTCAACATTTATATGAATATAGATTTAAATATAAGAACAAAACAAAATTAAAACATTAAAATTAAATTTAAAAATCTATACCCATCGGTATCGGCAACGGGGAGGGAGGAGATGTGCTTACCTTCGTCGGAGACCACAACGCCGGCGAGGGGAGGGGTTAGTCCAGTCGGCGGCCACCGGCGGCGTCGGAGAACGAAGCTGCCAGATCAGTCATTGGAGAAGAAGCAGCTGCGGAAGGGAGAGGAGCACGTGCGGATGGGAGAAGAAGAGTGCCACGCAAGTCGCCGAAGAAGGAGATACGCCAGTCGCCGGAGAAACCAAGGGAGACGAAGGCAGGTGCGGCGAAGGGAGGAAGGAGGAAGTTTGCGCGGGGGAAAGGAAAAAAAGAGAGGAGTAGGTTTTAAGTGACCAGCGTTTTTACCGACTTCATTACCGACCGAATTTTCGGTCGGTAAATAACACTCACTTAAGTTTTACGACCGAATGCTGATCGGTCACTACTTTAATTAATGTCAGTCAACTTCTCCGACCGAACGTTTTTTCGGTCGGTATTTCCAACGGTTTTCAATACCGTCAGTATTGGTCGGTTGCAAACCATGAATTTCCTTGTAATGCCATATTGAGCTAAAGTTGAAAAGAAAACCACTCAAATTGTTGTAAAACCTCCTGGAATCTATCTGTTTCTCCTTCTTTGGTTAATACCAAAAATAATTTCAAAAAATTATACATTGGTATAATTCAAAACTTTCAATTCTAGCATAGGTATCAAGATAATAGTGAAATCGTTCTTCCAAAAGATATGCACACGACTTGACTTCAGCTTTCGGAAGTGGCATAGAAGGACTAAATATGATAGCAAACTAAACTTTCATCTTTAATAAGAGTTTGAATTTTGATGGAGTCTATCTATTAAAAGAAAAGATTTAATTAGAGGTAGTAATGAGTCGGGATTAGGCACTCGAAAGTTCAATGTGGATTGGCCCAAGGTCCAATCGGACATGAAGTAACCGAGCTTAAATTCAAGCTTAACTTAGCTTGATTTTTGTAAATATTTTTTAAATTAAAAAATGACGTTTTGTTTATAACTATCAAGTCTTGGATTAGATAGCTTGAGCGTAAGGTTTTACGTAAGGCTTGATCAAACCGACTTATTAACTTTAGGACGGGTTGTGTGAAACTTTGGCTGCTAACTCTATATTTAACTACCTTTTCACACGCTTACGCGAGTTTATAAACATCAATATGTTATTGAGATAGAATTCCCACTTCAACAAATTTAAAACAGAGAAAAAAATGGAGAAGAAGAAACGGGCGGCCCAGGTGTAAGTGAAATCCCAGCTGGTAAGTGTTCAGAGTTGTTTGCTTATGTTCACTTTCTTCTGTCAATGTTTGCCAGTAAACGGCAGCTGACTGCTCTCTGTCTCTCTGTGATGTAAAGGTGCCAAATGGGAGTTCAGTGATATTTGAGGGCGCTCTATTGCAAAAAGTTCACAACTTGGAGTTTTTTCAAGTATCATAAGAATATGTTTGAACTGGGTTTTGGTGGTCTGGTGTCCTCAGCACCTCCCGGTATTCTTTCTTTTTCAAAAAGACAATGGCTTCTTGTATGTCTCTCTCTGTTTCCCTTTGTCTGTTGAATATGATGGTTGAGTTTATAATGTGCTGAAGTCTCCACCTTTGCATGTAGGGGAATAGTCCGAATGGATAGTTCTTGCTTATGGATTTTATGTGAAATGTGAAATTCGGGTTTCTCTGTTTTGTCGCTTAATCTTGTACTTGCAATGCCTTTAAAGTTATGGAGTTACAATCTTAGATTCAAATGGTTACGATTTTGTTGGTACCGTTGGTTGACTATGTTACTCCTGGCAGCATGACTAAGCGTCTTGTTTGAATTTGTTTTCATTAGTTGGAAATGCTAACTAAGAAACTTCCCTTTTGTTTTTCCATTGCGTTTATATTGAAGTTTTTCAAGTGATCATTGCAGACTAGTTCTGTAACAGTTTCTCTCATAAAAGTATTCAACTTTAAAGCTTAACCTCATGTGATCCATTGGCTGCAGTAAAATCATCGGACAGTTGTTTGACTTTCTCTTTCTCATTCAAATTAGAGTTTTGGGAGTTAAGGCCAGCGAAATAATGTGCTTCCACAATCAAGATGTATGGAATTACTGGTATTCAGAAGCATAGAAAAGTACATGAGAAAAAGAGAGTATCTTTGTTTCTTAGTATTCATTAAAAACTGACCCTACCTTTACTTATACGGTGCAAGAAGGATAATAAAGTAAAAACAAAAAATCAGAGAAGCTTCTAGAATATTTACAGCTGGCATTTCTAACAGATGCACAGGAGAATATCATTCATTTCAACTGTCATACATCTATCATATTTATTTGTTTTAACACTCCCTCCTCAAGACAAAGCCGGTTCTTGCTCTTTAACTCAAAACTGGTTTTGTCTTGTCACTTCAAAGTGTGCCATGAGTAGAGAGTCTGGTCCCACTACTTTTATTTTACGTCTCCTTGGAAACAACTTCTTCTTTTCTTTTCCCGTAGCACCTTTGTCCTCTTTCACCATTTAGGGATTGTAAATGCTTCATTCGGAACATCAAACGATGGTGCGCGGATGAGCCAAGAGGCTTTGTCAACAAATCTGCTAGTTGCTCCTGAGAAGAGGCATGCCTGAGTCGAACAAAGCCTTTCAATATCTGATTTCTCACGACATGGCAGTCGATCTCAAGGTGCTTTGTCCGTTCGTGGAAAACCGGGTTTGTGACTATGTGCTTCGTTGCTTTGTTGTCACAATTCAGCGGGATGGGAAGCTGGAAATCAACTTGAAGGTTCTCAAGTAGGTACAATACCCAATGTAGCTCTGACACTGTTGTGGACATACTTCGGTACTCTGCTTCTGTTGATGGCTTATTGTTTTTTGCTTCTTCGTTTTCCAGGAGATCAAGGTCGAGCCGATGAAGACGCAGAAACCAATGAGAGATCGTCGAGACATTGGGTAGGAGGCCCAATCAACATTGCAAAATGCTTGGATCTGGAGGCTACTCTTTCTTGGGAAGAAGAGCCCTTGCTCGGGAAATTGCTTCAGGTATTTCACTAAGTGTAATGCTGCATTCAAATGTGTAGTCCGAGGGTGTTGCATGAATTGACTTAAGTATTGCATAGAGTAAGTCAAGTCGGGTCTAGTGAAATTTAGATAGAGCAACCTGCCTATTAGCCTTCTATATGGTTCAGGGTCGGATAAAATTGTGCCATTATCTGTGTCTAACTTCAGGCCAGTGGGAAGTGGAAAGTTCTTGCCCTTTGATTCAAGCATATTGCTGTCTCTCAGTATGTCCTGTATATATTTGTGCTGACTGATGTAGATACCTTCATTTGATCTAGCAATTTTGATCCCCAAAAAATATCGAGCTTGCCCTAGATCTTTTACGGTGAAAGCTCTGTGTAGAGCTTCTTTTACATCTTGAATACTTGCATCACTTTTTCCTGTTATTAGTAGATCATTTACATACACAGTTAGAGCTATGAAGTCATCTCCTGTCCCTTTCGTAAATAAGCAGTGGTCTGCTTCAGATTTGTTGAAACCTATTGAATGTAGCTTAGCACATAATTCCTTGTTCCATTGTCTGGAGAGCCTGCTTTAACCCATAAAGACTCTTGTTTAATCGGTAGACATGATGTTTACCAGCGTTGTCATAGCCCTCGGGAGGTTTTAGGTATAACTCCTCATCTACAAATCCATGCAAATAAGTGTTGTTAATGTCGAGTTGATAGATAGGCCAATCTTTGGCTGCTGCCACAGCAAGTAAAATTATGATAGTAACCATCTTTGCCCAGGGGGAAAAATTATCGTGATAATTAATCCTAAACTCCTAATTGTAGCCCTTAGCCACCAATTTCGCTTTGTACCTGTCCATGGTGCCATTAAGGTTATATTTAACCTTATAGACCCATTTGATGTCAATAGTTCTTCTTCCTTCTGGTAATGAAGTTAGAACCTAATTATTGTTTTCTTTTAAGGCAGCAAGTTCAGTATCCATTACAGCCTTCCATTTTTCATCATTTCTGGCTTCATTGTATGATTTGGGTTCCTAAATAATAGACATATTTGCAACAAAACTTACATAATTGTCATTAAATGCAGGTACTTGAGCCATGAAGGGAGGTGTGATTTTTGTTGAATGTGGAGGAGTGGTAGGAGGAAAAATTATTGCGGGTTGAGAGATCTAACTCATGCTAGAGGGATAAGTATCTGTAGAACCTGTAGTAGCAAGAGTGATGAAATCGTTTATCCAGAGGGTCCTAGTTCTTATACGGGTACTCCGCCGAGGTTCAGAAAAAGATATATTAGACTCAGGTATGAGTTCTGTGCTGCTGGTGTTTGACTGGTTAGGTTCTGTTTTTGTAGGTTCTGATTGTGGTAATGGTAAAGGTTGCTCAGTAGTGCTCTGTGGGGTAAGATTAGTCTGATATGGGTATATGTTTTCATGGAATTGGATATCTCTTGATATGATTGTTCGCTTATTTATGAGATTATAGATTTTGTAGGCTTTGGTTCCAAGCTCATATCCAAGAAAAACACCTTTAAAGGTACGTATTCCGAATTTCTCTTTTTATGGGAGGGTGTTTGTGGCAAAACACAAACATCCAAAGGTTTTTAGATTTGAGTAATTGGGTGGTTTGTTGTATAGGATCTCAAATGGGGTTTTCCCTTTGAGGATAGAGCTAGGTAAGAGGTTTATAACGTGTGTGGCCATAAGAATAGATTCCCCCCAAAACATCTTTGGCATGTTGGACTGAAATATGAGGGCTTGGGCCACCTCAAGGATATACTTATGTTTACGCTCTACAACTCCATTTTGTTGTGGAATGTAGGCATAAGTTCTTTGGTGAATGATGCCATTTTCTTGAAAAAAATTTCTGCATGATAGGTTAACAAATTCAGTCCCATTATCTGTGCGAATTTGTTTAAATGTTTTGTGAAACTGAGTTTATATGAAGGCATGGAAACTGAGTTTGTTTAAATGTTTTGTGAAACTGAGTTTGTATGAAGGCATGGAAATGTTTAATAACAGTGTTAACCCCAATTTATTTGTAAGCAAAAATGTCCAAGTAATTCTAGAAAAATTGTCAACAATGATCAAGAAATAAGAGGCTCCAGAATTAGAACGAATAGAGTAAGGACCCCATAAATCAACATGTATTAAGTTAAAGGGTTCTAATGTGGTAATACTGCTTTTAGGGAAAGGCAAGGGATGTTGCTTTGCCATAGGGTAGATCTCACATACATGTGTTTTTGTGATGGCTACATGTTTCAAACTATGAATATATGATAGCTTTTTCCCTGAGGCGTACCCAAGCCTTCTATGCCATAAATCGGGATTATTTTCTTGGTTATAGCTTGCACATATCATTTCTGATTTGGTCTTATGTTCTAATGTGTACAGGACCCCCCTTATTGAACCTCTTGCTATCACCTTGCTAGTTGTCAAGTCCTGCAGAAGCCAATAGTTTGGGAAAAAAGACACACAAGCGTTTGATAGTTGAGCTAGTTTCTTAACAGAAATTAGATTGCAGGTAAATGTAGGGATATATTACACATCATGTAAGAGTAAATTTTCTGTAATTTGAGTAGTGCCGACATGGGATGAGATTTTCACACTACCATCGGGTAAAGACACAGGTATGTTGGTTTTTAACTTGGTTAAATGGCTAAGTATTTTTGCATCATGACAAATGTGTGCAGTTGCTCCTGTGTCTACTATCCAGATTCGTTCACCATTAAATGAATGCAGATTATTAGATGTAAAAGCCTTACTAGAAGGGCCAGCGAAACCCACACACCCGGTGGATTCCAACGGAGTGCTCCCTTGGCTCCTCAAGTATTTGCCCACCTCTGCTTGAATGATGTTGGTAAGTTCATTAGTCCATTATGTTTATTTTGCTAGCTCTTTGTTGTTTCCCATAGAACAATCCCTAGTGAATAAATTGACTTTTTCTTGTTTTCTTTTTGCTTTTAGTTCAGTGAAACACTCTGGGTATTCGTGGAGCTTAAAACAGGTATTACGTGTGTGACCCGTGCCCTTGTAATGGGAGCATACCTGACCTTCTTTGTTCTTCTTTCGATCCAGTTCCTTGGTAGTTCCTTTTGATAAAGGGCAGTGGCTAACACATCAGATAAGCTCCCTTGCACTTCTCTTTGTTTCTCGACACTTAGTACCATCGCATATGCACGATTCATGGAAGGTAAAGACTTTGTGATTAAGATCTGATTTCTCACATTCTCAAATGTGTGATTAAGTCCCATCAGAAATTGCATAAGACTGTAAGCATCCTCATTCTCATTGATCAGATTAGCAGCATGATAGGTACACAAAGGGGTTGGTCGCAAACATCCTAGCTCATCCCAAAGTTTCTTCAATTTTGTGAAATACTCCACAATCGACAGATCACCCTGAGTTATAGAGGTAATATCTCTCTTAATCTGGTATAACAAAGGGCCATTACTCCCTACATACCTCTCTTTTACGTCTAACCAAAATTTCCTTGCAGACGGAGTGTACAAAAAGGCGTTGGACAGTTCTTTAGACATCGAGTTGAGTATCTAAGAGCGGACCATGCTGTCCGCCATTTTTCATAAGGTGCAGTGCTGCGGGTGGGTTCTTGGAGCCGACCGTGAATCAAAGCGAGCTTATCTTTGGCTTGCAGGGCCATGATCATGGTTTTGCTCCTTCCCAAGTAATTCGATGGATCTAATGGGTGGGTAACTAGCCGCATTCTTGGTTGGTCAGAAATCTGCAGAGCTAGGGTTTCTTTAAGCAGATCTGGATTTGCCATGATTACGGTCAGATAAGTAGGTATTTAGACTGATTTAGGGTTTGGTAAGGTTGGGTAATTAGCATAGGTGCTCTGATACCATGTCGAATTAATGGTACTCAGAAGCATAGAAGAGTACGTGAGAAAAAGAGAGTATCTCTATTTCTTATTCATTAAAAACTGACCCTACCTTTACTTATACAATGCAAGAAGGATAATAAAGTAAAAACAAAAAATCAAAGCTCTTAGAATATTTACAGCTGACATTTCTAACAGATGCACAAGAGAAGATCATTCATTTCAGCTGTTGTACATCTATCATATTTATTTGTTTTAACAAGATGTTTTTCTTTTTTTTTTCTTTCTTTTTTGTAACCTTTTACAACTTGATTGGCTGACGCATTTTTCTCTTTTCCCGAAAGCATATAGTAGAAATTTTCTTTTTTCCTGGTTCTGTCTTTAAAGGTTGCTCGGGCAGTTCTCGTATTGAATTATCAAGGTTGGATTTTGGTGGGTAAAGGCTAGCTCTCCCCATCAACGTAGTTACATAGGAGCATGGATGGGGAGGAAACACCTGCAATATGCAGGTTTGGCCATTTCATATGAGATGAAGGAAGTCTATAGTGTGTATGTGGGGTAAGTTTTTCACTTAGTAGGTTGTTAATAACACACTATGGTATATAAAATTTAGGGTCTTTACTAAACATATAGAGGGTAAGAGATCTTGATTAATCTCAAGTTTTCAAGAAACCTATGTAAATTTAATCTTTAACATTCTAAGCAATATTTCAAGTCTGTAATTAACTTAATATCATCTATGATACAATTGATTCAACATCTTCAAATCTTAAGATTCATGCTATAAACAAAAAAAAAAGAAAAATACTAATCTTGATCCATGCTCAATATATGTAATCTCTTATTGATCGCAAATATCTTCTTTATGCAAAAGCTTTATCCACTATAGGCTTCTTCATTTCTTTGTTCTTTTTAATGGCGCAAAAACATATTTATTTTGATAACTGTTTGCTTACATTGATAGAAAGGAAAGAGAAGGGTTTTATTAATCAACTATAATGATTCTAATTTTATTTACAAGCCTAATAACCATTATTTTGGGTCCACTTTATATTAGAATCAAATAAAGTAATATGGATCACACTTCATGATTATTAAATTAATCTAATAATCTTCCACTTAGCCAATATTGTGACTTGAAGATACAACAATACAAGTATACACCATATATTGAATTTATCAAGCCATCAAACTTAAATGAATTGAGATGATGAGATTATGACAGTCACAAGTTATCTAACGACATAATTCCTTCCAAGTATCACACAGTCAACTCAACTCAAATTAATTGTAATCAAGAAACATTGTAATTCTCAACTTTAATGCTTTCTCAAAACATAATTTGTCATTACAATAAAACAATGCGTGTACACAACATAATGTGACAACTAACAAATAAACAAAAACATAACATTAATTGAATTTATAAGTGTCAAAACAATAATTGTAAATATCCAAATATATTTACATACATAACATGATCTTATGCTAACAAGGACTTATCTATGATGCCCATCCTTTCAACATGGCCAGTAAATGTTTTAGGTGGTAATCCTTTAGTTAACAGATTCGCTACCATTAGATCAGTTCCAATATACTCAATTGACATTTTATATTTTTGCACTCCTTCTTTGACTGAAAAGTATTTCAAATCCATATGTTTAACAGCCTTAGAATGCTTCTCATTTTTAGAGAAGAAGACAGTTGTAGACTTATCATAATAGATTCTTAGCGGTCTAGCTATACTGTCAATAGTACCTAGTCCTAGGGCAAAGTTTTGCAACCACAATGCTTGAATAATGACCTCAAAGCACACCACAAATTTGACCTCTATAGTGAATAACAATGACAGACTATTTTCCACTCTTCCAAGAAATTGCCCATCTTGCTAGTTGGAATAGATAACCAAAGGTAGATTTACTTAAGTCTACACAACTAGCATAGTCTGAATATGAATAATCGATCACTTCTAAGTGATCTGATTTTCTGTATGTGAGCATGTAATCCTTGTTGCCTTATAAATACCTACGAACTTTCTTTGCAAGTTTCTAGTGGTCCAATATATGATTATTTTAATATCGGTCTAGCATTCTAACAACAAAACTGATATCTGGCCGAGTACAAATCTGAATATACATCAGACTCCTAACTACAGATACATAGGAAATATATTCCATTTCCCTTCATTCCAAATCATTATTGGGACATTGCATTTTACTAAATTTATCATCTTTCTGAATTGGAACAACCCTTGCTAAGCATTTTTCCATCCTAAATCTCTATAATACTTTACTGATAGATCCTTTCTGAGACAACCCTAATAATCCTTGTGTCTTGTCATGGAATATTTCTATTCCAGTCACATAAGAGACCTCACCCATATCTTTCATTTCAAAGTTATTAGAGAGAATTTTCTGTACATCATGTAACAAGCCCAAATCAATAGCAGCCAAAAGAATATCGTCAATATGCAATACCAAAATAATGAAATTGCTTCTATTGACCTTTATATAGATACACCTATTAATAGTGTTCTCTGCAAAACCATAAGAGATAATGGTATCATTAAACTTAAGATACTACTTTTGGGATCCTTGTTTCAAATCATATATTGACTTCTTTAATTTACACACCATATTTACCTTTTTTGTAGTCAAAAAACCTTCCAATTGGTCCATATAAACTTCTTCTTCTAAGTCACCATTTAGAAAAGCAGTCTTTACATCCAGTTGGTGAAGCTCTATATCATGATGAGCTATCAATGCCATAATAATTCTTAAAGAGTCCTTTGAAATTGGAAAGGTCTCCTTAAAGTCAATGCCATCCTTTTTAGTATAACCTTTGGCTACAAGTCTAGCTTTGTACCTTTCAAAGTTACCTTTTGAGTCCTTTGTCTTCTTAAAGACCCATTTACGACCCACTTTCTTTGAGCCTTTGGGTAACTCAACTAATTCCTATACTTGATTATCATCCATAGATTTTAACTCTTCTTTCATATCATTGAGCAATTTTCAGAGTTGTTACATTTTACAGCTTCTTTAAATGAGATTGAGTCCCCTCAAGTGACACTTGTGCTCAAATGAATACCCAACGTAGTCATCTAATATAGTTGAGCTTTTCTCCCTTCTATACCTTTGCAATACTATTTCTTATGGTATCACTTGATCATTTGTGACTTACACATTATTTAATGGTACATTATTGACATTTTCTTCTTGTGGGTTTGGAATATTAATTTGTTGTTTTGATATATTACATGACTATGATACAACAAGAGGAACAACAACTTGAGAAAAGACACTGGGTGAAGGATTTTTCATTTGAATCTCTTGAATATACACCTTTCATGGTTTTCCACTTCTACTGATTTTTCCATTTTCAATGAACCTAGCATTACCAGACTATGTACCATGGTTAGGACAATAAAATATGTATCTTTTGGACTTTTCTTGATAACCGATGAAGTAATCACTAATGATTCTTGCATCAAGCTTCCTTTCATAAAGATTATAAATCCTTATTTCGATTAGGCAATCCTAAACATGCAGGTGCCTTAAGCTAAGTTTCCTACCTATTCATAATTCATAAGGTCTCATAAGAATTGTTTTACTAAGAACCCTATTAAGTAGATATGTAGCTTTCTTTAATGCATACATCCTTAAAGTTAAAGGTACATTCATATAACTTAACATACTCCTAACTATATTCATATGAGTATGATTCTTCCTTTCAGTTACATCATTCTTTTGTGGTGTATTGATCATTGTATACTATACGTAAATGCCCCGACTTTGAAGAAATTTTCCAAATGGACCTGGACTCTATCCATTCTCATCATATTTACCGTAATATTCACCACCTCTATCAGACTTTACTACTTTCACTTTTCTATCTAATTGTCTTTCTACCTCATTAATGAACACCTCAAGAATGTCTATAGATTGAGACTTTTCGTGCAGTAAATAGTCACCAATAAAGGTGATAAAATACTTTTCATCACATCGAGATGGAACATGAAATGAACCATATATATCAATGTGTATTAATTTAAGTAACTTAGTACTTCTTGTGGCTGAACTCTTAGATATGTGTTTGGTTTACTTATTTTTAATGCAATCCACACACACATCCTAGTTAGTAAAATCTAGATGAGGTAAGATTTCACTTTTCACTAACCTCATCACCTTTTCTCTAAATATATGACCTAACCTACACAAGTAAACAGAGTGTTTATTATATGCACTACGTTTATTACCAATATCATGTTCAACATGAAACAGGGATTCAAAATAATTAACATCAAGGTTGAAATGATATAAACCATCCGTTAATGTACCAAACTAATAGTAATGTCATTTATACAAAGAAAAAACATAATTTCCAACATTGAAATTAAAACTTATCATATCCAACTTACTAACAGAAATTAAATTTCTGGCACATTTAAGAACGTAAAGACACTTTTCAAGATCTAAACTACAACCAGTGTTTAAGATCAATCTATGCATCCCAATTCCTTCTATTCATGCATCATTTTGTTACCCAAAAATAGGAACTCTTCAGTTCCATTTATGGTTTGGATCGAAAGCAATCTTGGATAATATGTGAGACATGAGTAGTTGCACATGAATCTAACCACCAAGTATTGTTGGACACCTCAAGAAGATTTGAATCAAAACATATTGAAATATAGTACTCACTTTTCGTTTCGAACTAAGACTTTCTCTTAAAGCAATCTGTCTTGAGGTGACCAACTTTCTTGCAGAAGAAACAACGCTACTCTTTTTGTATTTGGCCCTCATTAACCTTCATTGGGGCTTTGTCTTTCTTGTTACTCTTCTATCCTGGCTTTCCCTTTTCTGTTGATAGCTTCTTTGTGTACTGTAAGATGAATAGAGTGCTCATTCATTTTCTTTAATCTCTCTTCCTCCTGCACCAACATGACCTTGATTTCTTGAAAGTTCCATTTCTCCTTTAGAGTGTTGTAACTCACTTGGAACTAACCAAATTCAGGAGGAAGTGATTGATGATGAATTGTACTAGCTCACATCCATGCCCATTGATTTTAGCTTTGCACCCAGATTTGACATGCTTGTTATATGATCATGGATAGGTTGTGACCAGTCAAACTTCTTGGTCATCAATTATCTCATCAAGCTTCCTACAATAGACTTGTCAGCTATGTATGATTGTGAGAACTCTTTATTAAGTCAAGAAGACTTCACTTCTATTAATTTTGATGACAACCAAATAATAATAATCTTAGAAATGTATGAATTGTTTTGACAATTTTGTTAAGTGTGCATAAAAATGAAAGTAACACTTAGTCATCCTAGACGATACGTCAGCAACAAACGATACACGCCATCACAGACGATACATCAGCAACAGATGATACACGTTAACAGCAGACGAAGCGCAACACTAGACAAAGCTAAAAAATAAATGAAGCTTAACACCGGACAAAGCGCAACACCAGACTAAGCGCAACACCAGAAGAAGCATAATATAAGACGAAACGTAATAACAAAAGAAGTATTATCCTAGACAATACAAAAGGAAGATATTCTAGAATGTTAGTCAGTTAGTTGGAGTTAGTTACAGGACTCAAATAATAACGGTTTCTTCTCAAAGAAGACAGTTGGAGACTTAGGTTATAAATATTAGTTCTAGTCGAAGACTAAATAACGCTTTTACAAGAGAAAATTTTTATTTTACAAAACTTAGAGAAATTCTGTATTCAAAGTGCAAAAGAAAGAGAGCGAATACTACTGTAATGTGAAGCTCAAAAATATCTTTCGTAGAGAGAGAAAGAAAGGCTAGAGCCTGGAGAGGCTAAGATAATAGATAAAGAATACTTTGTGAGAGAGACCTGAAGAGGCTTTGGAAGTGTAGAAAGAATACTTGTAAAGTTGAAGAGTTTAGTGAAATCTCAGACAAACTCTGAGGACTGGGCATAGCCCAAGGTTTGAGGTGAACCAGTATAAAATCACGACGTCTTTTCTCTAACCTTTATCTTTCAATTTTCTTGTTGTTAGATGAGTAGATAATATTATGCGCGATTACATTACTTATCAACTTTAGTAAAGTGTTTTTGTGATCATTTAACTTTTGTAAAGAAATTCAAGAAATCTCAAAAGATTAACATTTTTGAAAAGATTACATAATTTAACCCCCCTTCTTGTGTATTTGATATACTTTACGTGATTTCTATATTAACAAGTGATTTACTTCATTTAGTATCAGAGCGGGTTTCCATGAAACACTGTTACAAAATGAGGACAAAGATCCATGGCTGAATCACATGTTTTTATAGCTGAAGGTGCCTCGATCACAAGACCTCCTGCATTCAATGGTGAAGATTATCATTATTGGAAGGACAGGATGCGGCTCTTTATAGAATTCACACATATTGATCTTTGGGATATTATTGAGAATGGTTCATATATACCAACAGACGACGAGGGCAATATCATCTCTCGTGACAGATGTTCAACTGATCAGAAAGCTCAATTTCAGTTAAACTCAAAGGCCAAGTTCTTTATAAGTTGTGCCATAAGCAGAAGTGAATATGATAAGGTTCATGGATGCGTATTTGCAAAGGAAATGTGGGATACATTAGCCATTACACACGAAGGGACAAATCAAGTGAAAGAGTCCAAGATCAGTATTCTTGTTCATCAGTATTGATCAGATGTTTGGACGATTTCAAACTATTTCAAACTATGTTAAAAGCATTAAAGCTATTCAAAATGAAAGATAAGAAGACTATTGATCAGATGTTTGGACGATTTCAAACTATTGTTAACGGACTTAAAGCTCTTGGGAGAATCTACGATAATCAAGATCATGTCAGAAAGATTCTCAGAAGTCTTCCAAAAAGATGGAGACCTAAAGTTATAGCAATAAAAGAGGCTAAAGACTTAAGTCAGCTAAAGTTAGATGAATTACTAGGTTCACTGAAGATACGTGAAGTAGAGCTTGATGCAGAAGATAAACCTAGAAGAGATAAATCTGTCACATTAAAGGCTGGTTAGAAGAATCAAAAGAACCAGAAAAAAGAAGCACATCTTTAAAAGCATTAAAGATTGAAGAAATCAAGAATGATGATGCCAGTGAATCTGATCAAGATTCAAG
>JAOTAX010000196.1:3950557-3962994 GCA_025629825.1 Erythroxylum guanchezii | reverse complement strand
CTTTCAAATTTTGGGAATTTCTTTTATATTTATTCCCTTCTAACAAATGGGAAAAGTTTGATGCCACCATTAGTTAACCAGGTATTGAGCTTTAAGGAAATTTAAGGAAAAGGGATTAGGTTCAAGTAAATCATAAAAAAGAAACATTATATTTTAAGTCAAAAACTTAACGTAATGTTACAAATTATACTTTTGTCATTTGAGTACATACAAAACACCATAGGATTTATAGACAGAAGATAATAAAAGTACAAGACTATTAAAACAAATAAGAATACAACAAATATTAGGCTATTTATGTTCCCTTTTGATTTGAAATCATTTAACTATGCACATAATACTACTCCAATTACGAGTAGAGATGGCAATAGGTTGAATTGGACCTAGGCTCAGCACCCCATGCCTTAGCTTGATTGGGATCGAGGCAGTCAAGTCCGAGCCTCACTCGGCCAATCCTGAACTATTTTCTAAATTAAAATGCCGAAACAACGTCGTTTTTTAAAAATAAAACGATATTATTTTATTTATAAGTGTTGGGCCTCAAATCGGGCTAAGCCTAAGCAGTCCGAGCCTAAGACCCATTCAACCCAAGTTTGATTTGTTGACTTTGAATTGATAGGTCAAGTTTGAACCTAATTATCATTTGCAGTTACGAGTAGAAGAACAATCAAGATCATATTGAGGAGGACAAAATGTTGTATTTTTTGGTGAACGCATCACACTAGATTTTAATATCAATATTAGGTTTTTAGAGGACTATAGAAAGGAAAAAGAAAGAAAGAAATAATCAAATCTAAATAAGATGATATACATAAAAGAATATTAATAAGTTATGTGATATATTTTGTACATAACTCATCTTCATTCGTCTTTATGTGATATGAGATAATTTATTTTTGTTGGGATAATGACCCAAGCCTTCAAGATTCCTACTTTATGTAGGTTTTCTTTCCTCTTTTGTCACTATTTCCAAATTCATATTTTGTGTAGGTTTCCTATTTTAAGGTTATACTACTATATAAACACCTCTTGGGGTCCTTTGTAACGTCGTATTGATGTACTCTTCATTAGTCCTGAGGCTTCTGTGTGTGAGAGAGAGAAAACATTTGTAATTTTTCTTTCTTTGACATAATTCATAATTTCGAGCTCTCTTCACTTGTGAGTTTTCTCCAGAAACTCGAGTTTTCCACATAAAAATTCTTTATGTCCTTCCATTGTTTTTTCTTTATTTACCTGATTGATTACATTGCTTGTGCGACTACTAGCACAACAAACTGGTATCAAAGTCAGGTTCGTTTTGGTCAACAATTCTTGTCGCCATGTTTCCTTCAACCAAATTTGACATTGATAAGTTCGATCGACACAAGGTCTTGAACTGTTATAAATTGAAAAATAAACTCAAAAAAGACTGTGAAAACAAGGGTAATCAATCTAATTCTACACCAGAGGCTATTATGGTTGATTCTAGTTTAGGAAGTGACATTCTTTTGGTTGTTCAAGGCGAACAACGATCTAAAGATTAATGGATCGTAGACTTTGATTGTACTTTTCATATGTGTCCTAACAAGAATTAGTTTGCCACCTATGAAACTGTTAAGGGT
Organism: Erythroxylum guanchezii; assembly: GCA_025629825.1. Classification (NCBI taxonomy): domain Eukaryota; kingdom Viridiplantae; phylum Streptophyta; class Magnoliopsida; order Malpighiales; family Erythroxylaceae; genus Erythroxylum; species Erythroxylum guanchezii. The sequence continues at coordinate 3,961,393 of JAOTAX010000196.1, read as the reverse complement.
GTTGTCCTTATGGGTAACAATGCATAGTGTGATGTGGCGAGGAAAGGTACAATTAATATTCAAACTCATGATAATGTTACTGAAACCTTCACTAATGTTCATCACTTTCTTGATTTTAAATGCAAGCTTATTTCACTTGGTACATTTGAGTCTTTTGGGTGTAGGTACTCCTCTGAAGGTGGAGTCATGAAGGTATCCCGAGGTAATCTTGTAATCCTTAAAGGGGAAAGACAAGATACTCTTTATGTGTTGCAGGGCTCTACTGTTATTGGTACTATTGATGTAGCCTCATCTAAGTCTCACCAAGATGCCACCAAGTTGTTGCATTACCGCTTAGGCCATATGGGTGAGAAAGGTATGCAAATCTTGTGGAAAAGGGTCTATTGAGCTAAGAGTTCAGGTAATATGGAGTTTTGCGAACATTGTGTCTTTGGTAAATGGACTAAAGTGAGTTTCTCTTCCTTAGGGATTCACAGGACCAAAGGTACTCTAGATTATATTCATTATGATCCATGGGGTCCTTCTCGCGTTGCTTCTCGAGGTGGTAGAAGGTATATGTTGACTATTATTGATGATTTCTCCTGTAAGGTTTGGGTGTTTTTCTTAAAGAAGAAGAATGAAGTTCTTCCCACTTTTAAGGAGTGGAAAACCCTAATTGAGAACTAAACAGGTAAGAAAATTAAACGGTTGAGAACTGACAATGGTTTTAAGTTCTGTGAAGATGCTTTTGATGAACTATGCAAAAAAGAAGGCATCGCTAGACACCACACTTTGGTTGATAAGCCTTAGAGTTGCTAAACATATGAACAGGACTCTATTGAAGAAAGTTCTATGCATGCTTTCTCGTGCTAAGCAAGAGATATAAAGCTTGATTAGTTATATATGGTTTTGATCAACGTGAAGGAGTTGATTTCAATGAGGTACTATCTCTCGTCGTTCGTCATAACTCTATTTGCGTACTATTATCTCTTGTTGCTCTTCATGACTTAGAGCTTGAGCAAATGGATGTGAAAACTACATTCTTATATGGTAATCTTGAAGAAAAAATTTGCATCCGTTAACCTGAGGCTTTTGTGGTTCAAGAAAAGAAAGATCATGTTTGTTGTTTGAAGAGATCTTTGTATGGTCTCAAACATTCTCCGAGACAATGGTATAAGAGATTTGACTATTTTATGATTAGGCAAGGCTACTCTAGAAGTAGATATGATAATTATGTTGACTCCGACGACTAATAAGGCTCTTGTTGATAGGTTAAAGGTCCAGCTTAGCAGTGAATTTGATATGACTTGGGTGCTGCTAAGAAGATTATTGGGACAAAGATTATTTGGGATGATCAAGCAGGAAAACTTATGCTCTCTCAAAAGAAAAATATTTAGAATATGCTTGACAACTTCAATTTAGCTCATTGTAAGCCTGTTACTACTCTATTGGCTGAACACTTTAAATTATATGTTGAATAATGCCCATCTACTAGTGAAGCTAAGGAACGTATGTCTTGTGTTCCGTACACCAGTGCCGTTAGTAGCTTGATGTATGCTATGGTATGTACCCGACCGAATTTGGCCTATGTTGTCAGTGTTGTATCTAGGTATATGCATAATCCTGGTAAGGAGCACTGGGAAGGTGTGAAGTGGATCCTTTGCTGCTTGAAGGGTTCTAGTAAGCTTGGTTTTCTCTTAGACAAAAGTTGTTCTAATCCCGATGTTATAGTTGGCTATATTAATGCCGACTATGGTGGTAACTATGATTGGAGAAGGTCACTTTCATCCTATATTTTTACTCTTTATGGTTCCACTATTAGTTAGTTAGTATTTTTCTTTACAGTCCATTGCAGCATTATCGACCATTGAAATAGAGTATATTGCTACTACTAAAGGAGTGAAAGAACCTATTTGGCTCCGAGGTTTGGTGAAAGAGCTGGGTCTATAACAAGATGTTTTTGTTGTCTTTTGTGATAGTCAAAATGTCATGCACCTCACGAGAAATAGTAAGTACTACTTTAAGACTAAGAATATTGATGTTCAACGCCACTTCGTTTGGGATACTATTGAAGTAGGAGAAGTTATTGCTGAACTGGTTCACACCACTGAGAACCCGGCCGATGTGTTGACCAAGCCATTACCTATTGCTAAGTTCAAGCATTGTCTAGACTTAACTAGTATTATTGATACTTGAGCGCCCTTCGAGGTTTACAATGAAGAGAGCTCCTACTTTTGATCTTGTATCAAAGTGGAGATTTGTTGAGATAATGACCAAAGTCTTCAAGATTCCTACTTTGTGTAGGTTTTCTTTCTTTTTTTAACACTATTTCCAAGATCCTATCCTGTGTAGGATTCATATCCTAGGATTGTACTACTATATAAAACCCCCTTAGGGTCATTTGTAACATCGTATTGATGTATTTTTTATTAGTCCTAAGGTTTGTGAGAGAGAAAGAGAAAACAGTTGTAATTTTTCTTTCTATGACATAGTGTATATTTTCGGGCTCTCTTTGCCTCGTGAGTTTTTCTCCCTATACTTGAGTTTCTCATGTAAAAATTCTTTATGTCCTTCTATTGTTTTTTCTTTATTTAATTGATTAATTTCATTGCTTCCGTAACCACTGGCATAATAATTTTATAAATTTTTTCTTGTTCTTTTTTGACGTGTTATAACTTTATTTATAAAGTTAAAAATAAACATAAACATAAAATTACTTCTAAATATATTAATTATATCAATGTTACTTTTAAGTCTAAATTATAGGAATTTTTATAATACTTGGTTTTAATGTAGGTATGGTATATCTTCTGGGGGATATTATATGTATGTAGTAGTAACAAGTATAGTTCTTTATTTAACATTTATTCACGTTATATTTATACTTGAAGAAATATAAAATTATTACCTCAATACTTCATGTTATTGTGTAAATATTATATGAGATAAAAAAAGATAATAGAATTCAAATATGTGTGAATTAAATAGTATTTTTTTAATATCTAGATAGACTTATTCTCTTTCTTTAAAGTAAAAATCATATTTTTGTTACATTTTTTTTATTATATTCACTTATTGGATTAAATGAAGTCCTAATTCATGACTTTGCTAATAATAAAATATGTTATTATTAACAAACTTATTTTTGGTGGTTATGTTAGGGTAATAATTAATATGTTATTATTAGCATTGGGCCTATGCAAATTGTCGTGACCAAACAGGCCGTACCCACTCCGAAGAGAAGGAAGATGTAAAGGCGATGCTCCGGCTTGTAAGCAGTAACAAACTAACAATGGCTCAGGTTCTAAACGTCAACCCTCTGCAATCCTCGACCCGTCCTGAATCAAATGATATCCGGGTTTATGACAGAATCCGTAAGCAAAACTGGGAAAGGGGTTGGTCTTCTCTGCAACAGGAACTCAAGTGTAAGGGCAAGTTCACTTGCCTTTTCTCGGGGAGCAGCAACAGAGAGGTACAATCACTAAAGCTTTATCTTTTACATGTTATCTTTCGACTTGTTCTTTGGTTATTGAGAAATTTGTGTTTCTAAGTATGTTGTTGTGGATGGAATTCGGAGGAAACTTTGATGGGACAGTGGATGATTGTGATTTCGTGTTTTATGGGGTCTGTTTTGGTTCTTGCATTTAATTGGAAATGAAGAACCCATGTCCCATTTTTGTAATGTTTTCGAGAGTTGTGGTTCTTTATACAAGAGAGTGATTAATGTATGACGGTCTGGTTGGTGCATGAGCTCACAAGTAAATGAACCTCTATTATCGCGGAAGTTGATGGTAGAAGGATTGGTGCAATGTGTTCTCTTTGTACGTTCACCAAATAGAGTTGGTATGCGCAATTTCTGGTACTTCGAAGAACATTCCTGGATCGTGTTTGTCGATGATTAGCTAATTTGGAGATAGCCGAGATGATTATTTGTGAATCATACCAATCCAAAATGTTCAAGATGGTCGTCAGTACAACCCAGTGGCAATTCGAGTTGCTGCTGTTACTTGTTGCCTTTTAAGGGTTTCGACTTGCAGAGCATCTTCAGAAGCGTGTGCCCTTATGCTTATTTGACATACTTTGCTGTTTTGTTTTCGGGAACTTTTGGAACTTGGCTTCTTGAGCTAGCAGAGTTTGCTATTCAATTTGCACGCACTAGTCGCTTCCTCCCTTTTCTAACCATGAGAACTAATTGAGCAGTAAGGTTTTGGTTACCAAACCTGACATTTTTCGTTCTCCATTTTATAGTGCCCTCATCCCTCAGATTTTCAGCAGAAATGTGCTCAACTGCTATGAATTTCAATATATTCGGATATATGTAGTAATCACCTGCCACCATTTTCTGCTATGAATTTTGGCAGATCCAATATGCCAGTTACAGCAAAAACAAGTAGTTTGTACAATATTTGCAGATGAATTAGAGTCTGGTAAAAAGGATTATTGTGTACGGTTGTAAAAATCGTTCTCTTTCTCTTGTCGTAATTTAGTACAGCTGATTCCCAACAAAGTTAAGTTGCATGAGACCAGGAGATAGCTCAGCAGAATAAGTCCCTTTATTCATATGGAAATTTCTGGCGGTGAATTTGCTCTGAATCGGCAATATCATCTAATATTAAGGCCCAAACAGCGCAAATATAGTGAAGCACAATCTTAGGACTTGATTGCATGATTAAATTTCCCTTTGAAATGTTCTGACTACTCTTGCATTTTCTAGTTCTGATTTGTTTCCCTTGCATGTCATGACCTTTCTGTAACACGTGTGAATTTAAAAGTCTGTTGGATGCTACATATGACTTTTTCATGTCTGTGGTTGCAGGAACAAGCTAGAAAAGCATTAGAAAGTGCACTAGGAGGAAAGAAAAATGAGTTTGAGAAGTGGAACAAGGAAATTAAAAAGAGGGAGGAAGCTGGTGGAGGGGGAGATGTTGGCGGAGGAGGTTGGTTTGGATGGGGTGGAAGATTTGGTTGGTCCAATGGTGATCACTTCTGGCCAGAAGCTCAACAAACAAGTCTTGCTGTTTTAGGTATAATGGTCATGGTAAGTGAATATCTCTGCTGATTATTGTATATTATAATGCTGTTGCCTCTTTCTTCCCCTCAAGTCCCAATGTCATTTTTGAATTTCCAGTATCTCATTGTTGCAAAAGGAGAGTTGATGCTTGCTGCCATCTTCAACCCTTTGCTTTATGCTTTGCGAGGAGCCAGAAATGGGTTTACATTGATATCATCGAAAATCTTAAGTAGCACATCTCCAAACAGTCCTGCAGATTTTACTGACTCATTGAAGGAAGGTGGTACTCGTGATTCTGCAAAAGAAAGAGTGTTAAGAAAATGGGGAAGTGATTGATTTCTGATATTAGGACTTGAATATCAATTTATCGAGTCAGTTGTTGCTAGGATGGCATATATGATTGTACCCTAATGATTTCAGCAATTGAACTTTAGAATCTTGAGAGCGAAATTTAGTGTGCAACACGATGGAGTATTCACTTTCTGGAGTTAATCTTAAAACTCAATCTCTTGATGAGTATGACATTGAGTTCACAACGTCTATGAGTTTTTTGGACCATGTATGAAAGTGAAATGTCATTGTCATTAATAGCGCTTTAATTGTCCAACATTTGAGGGTCTTGAGATTAGATAATGAAATTGAATCAATTCATTCATCTTTTAGATACATGGGGGAAATTCTCTAAAGAGCTGAAATAGGTGCAGCTCAATTTATCAACTTTTTAGATGTAGCTGATTGATGTTGTGGAGAAGACGGTGGTCCATTTAAAACAGAAACCATGTGAGACTTGTTAATATGCAGGACTTAACTGCTCTCATTAAGTACTGATGCGTGCGATGGAGGGCTCTGTTGCACGTTATGAATGTTTCCCCGTCATCTTAGCTGTGTTCATAATGTGCTTAGGCACCCTTGTAGCCAGTTTATTTCTTGTACAAGCTATTTATTACTGACACCACACTGTTGTTAATATCAATTCCTGGGCTTCAATGAGCCAAGAGTGCAATGCCAGAGAAGCATGTGTGGGTGTGAGATGAAAGCTGAGTTTTATTTCTTTCACCGTTTCCAATAAGAAACAGTTAAAGAGGCCCTAAAACTTGAAAGAATATGTTAAAAGGGTTAAATATCAGGTGAATCAATGCCTGCTGCTTCACGTTAAGTTTGTTGATTATCAAGTGGTGTGTGTCCAGAAGAGAGCTTGTATAGGGTTGGCATTTCGACCAAGTATCATCTGAAGTTAATGATTAAAGTTTAAGTTGATTGAGTTTTGGATAAACACAATCTCAGGAAGACTATTCTTGAAAAAAAAGAAGAGAAGCTTTGAATGGATGAACATGACATAAAGACTATTCTTCATCATTGACAACAGTTCGTGCTTAACATGCAATATGATTAGGAATCTTTAGTGTAGAAGCAAGCAATGCTGTAGCAAACATGGGATGCTTCATTTAACTTTTGTATCCACCTCTTTACCTCCTCTCGAATTTTGAATCTTCATCATTCATTATCTATTTATACATTGGTCTGGGCACCCTGTTTTTGTTAGAGTGTTTCAATTCTGTGTTATATAATCTGATCCACATATTTATGTGGATTCCAAGTAAATATATAGATGAGAGGATCTATATAAATATGTAGATGAGATTTAATAAACTATGATAAGAACTGATTAACCGGAACAGAAGATCTAATCCTCGTAAAATAGCTACTAAAATGGAATTACATATAATAAAGAGGGGGAAGATTCTCTGACTTTGTTCATGTGGCCCATCATTGAGTGGCAGGAATCATATCTCTTCATAGTTCATAATTAATTAACCTAACTTCTTAATGGGGCATTTCAACATTATCAACCTTAATCATTTTGTAATTCCCTTTTGCATTTTTATATTTCAATGTGATATTCCCATATTTCATACCACTCATTATTATTATTATTATTATTATTACTTGGTTATAACAAGTATGAAATTGGACAAATTAGACTGAAATTTGTTTGGAAGAAGGCACTTTATAACAGCTAGTTGACAATAAGTGAAACATCATAAGACAGGGTAGTAAAGTACTAGTACAAGTGGAAGTGATTCACTGTAAGTGAAACTGATAGGTTTGTTACATCGATTTTAACCATAACTGAATCCTAAGCAGCTTTTTTCCATGTTTCAATCACAATATCCACAAGAAGGGGTCAATGGGTATCTATCATCCACCCATATCTAAGCTGTCTATGGTGTCTGTCTCTCTATCCCTCGGGTTCTATGTTTGGATATGTGTGCTAAAAAGAAATAATATTTGCATTAAATAGAAAATACCCCCTTCCTCGAATCGTGGCCTTCGTGGATTATAGTGCAGGAGTGACCTTCACGATCTTGCCACCTCTGTCAGTGTCTTATTTTTCGTTGTTGGGAGGTACATAATTTCGGATCACCGCATGACCATTTCTGGTTTCTGTGTTTGAAACGAACTTTCCCTCACAGACCCTTCCCATCTCTGTTCTTTTTCTTAGTGTCTTTTGTCGTTTGAAGGGTTATCCCTTTTGTGTGCTCTCTTGTCTTCTGCTTACCTTTCTAAGATTCTTCGACCCTTTTCCTCCCCTTGTTTTAATTATAATTTTGGCTCGTCTTTCTGTTCCTTTTTGGGTTTTGGCCTCTCTCCTGTGTTGTTTCTTGTTTTGGACCATTCTGTTCCTTTTGTTCCTTGTAATATTGTTGTGTTCTGCGAGTGAGATATCAGTTTTTGTGTGCCAATTTTTGAGTTTCTGCTCTGGTTAATGGGCTTCTGATATACTTGAATTTTGGTGTGGACACAAATACCAAAAAGGATGGGTCTCGATGATGAAAAGAAAGATGCAGTTTCAGAGACAAAAACACCTGCAACTGAGCAAGGACCTCAAGGTGGTGAGTCTGAGACTGGCGTGATTAGTAGACAAATGAGTGAGGGTTCTATCTATGCAACTGAAGAAGAGGAGGATGATGAAGAAAGAAAGATTGAGTTGGGTCCTCAGTATACACTCAAGGAACAACTAGAAAAAGACAAGGTTTTTTTTTTCCAGTTTGACCTGTCTGTTTCAATTTTTTTTTTACATTTATGTATCCTTTGTGATTACTAGCCAAATCAAAATTTATCCATCTGCAATCCTTGTTTGTTTTCTTCCTCACTTTTGGGAATGAAGGATGATGAAAGCTTGAGGAGATGGAAGGAGCAGCTCCTTGGTACTGTGGATTTCGAGGCTGTTGGAGGTATTCACGTTTATCTGCTTTAACTTTTTTGGTTGTTGTTTTTGTTTGGTTGCCAAGAAAGCTGAGGATATTTTGGAATATGCTGAATTGTTTACCATAACGCTTTTGCATTTAAGTAGTCACCTACAGCAATTCAAAATTTGAAAGGTACTAACTTGGCTCAAGTTAATCTTTTTTCAAAGTTGCCACATTTAAATATTTGTCAGAATTTGATGTTTGAAAAAGTTAATTTGGATCATTACTTCCAAAGTTCCTCTCCTCTTCATATTCAAAACGGAATCTGTAATGGCGTGGTTGATTCTTTTTGTTCTTCTATGTTTTTCTTTTCCATTTCCATGGAAGTTGTTGGATTCACCAAGCAAGTTTCTTCGGACATCTGATGCTTTGTTCAATGGTTATGGGCTATGCAGAAACTTTAGATCCTGAAGTTAAGATCCTGAGCCTTGCCATCAAGGCTCAAGATAGACCTGATATTGTTCTTTCCATTCCCGAGTCTGGAAATCCTAAAGGCACTTGGTTTACCTTAAAGGAAGGTAGCCGATATAACCTGGAATTTACTTTCCAAGTTAAGAACAATATTGTATCAGGCCTCAAATACACTAACGCAGTTTGGAAAACTGGTGTCAAAGGTAGTGTCTCTTTCTCTCCATCCCAAGATGGCTTATTCCTTTTCCTTTTCCTCTCAATTCTCTGAATGCAAAATCTTTGTTGGTGGAGCAGTGGACTCCACAAAGGAGATGCTTGGAACTTTTAGTCCTCAGGCAGAACCATACGTACATCTTCTGCCTGAGGAAACCACACCGTCTGGCATGTTCGCCAGAGGTTCATATTCAGCTAAAAGTAAGGTAAGTTTAACATTTTTCCTTCTTCAGGTTTCATTTTGTAAACGGGTAACTACTCTAATCTGTCAAGTTTATGTAATTATGAAAATTGAGCTTTATCAGCTTATAATGATTTTTTTCCTTTTTTAAGTATGATGGTTGTTTCAGAATGTTGGTTGAGACTTAATTAAAGATCATGATGGATTCATTAATTCATTTTCCAATTAAAAGCCTAAATCAATGTTTGGCAGATCTGATGAGCTTACGTGATAATCATGTGCTTATAAAGTTATCCAAATTGAGAACATACAATTCCCTGATCACACTTAATGCAGTTACAGCTCATCCTTTTTCTACTGATTTCATTTTCTGTTGCAGTTTGTTGACGACGATAACAAGTGCTACTTGGAGATCAACTACACATTCGACATCCGTAAAGAATGGCAGCCGATTCAAAACTGAGAGTTCTTCCTACATGATTCCCTTGTTTCAGCTCCAGTCAATTGTTTCCAAAGTTGATGTATGCTTTTGATGTTAAGCTTCTTTTGTTGTCTTATTTATAAATCCTGTCTGAGACTGGTCATGTAAACAATGAAGAGAGGATTTGGAGGAGGTGCAGCTAGATATTCATTTGGTAGGTGTTGCTTAATAAAAAGTCCTTGTTAGCTTCTATTAAGCACTACCTTTGTTTATCAAATGAATCTGCAAATTGAAATTAATTGCTTGGGAATGTATAATCTTGTATTCTTTAATCTTTTACTTTTCGAGCATGCACTTGCTGAAGGGTTTGCTCCACTTATTGTATTCTTCTTTCTTTACTCATCTCTTCTCTTACTTGTTTGAAATACTTGCCACCATTTTAATCTGCAGTAACTTGTAGTTTAGTTTCAACCTGCTATCGGCTAGTTTGAAACACCTTTTAGATGGACGGTGCCAGAAAATGGAAAATTGTATATTTCTTATCAAAATAGCTACTGTCAATGCAATCCTAATAGAATGATGTTCTTTGGAAGACATTTTTGCTTTATTGGCTGGTTATAGAACTAGTAAAAAGGGTAAATTATGTGTATAAGGTTTTTGGCTTTGCGAGAATCGTGTGAGAGTCATCAATATATACAGCCTTCTCTTTACATTTTACAAAGATATTATTTTTGTGACTCAAACCGTAACTTTTTGGTCACAAATAAGTAATCTTATCACTAATCCTAGTTGGAAAAGGAACCAAAAAGGGTTTAATTGATTTATGTTATGTTTTAGGTAATTGTTGAAGTTGTCTTCGAATGTGATTTATCAAGAATTGGAAATGATTGTATGCCAACCCATCTCCTTCACGCATCAAGTGTGAAAAGAGTCAACCTAGAAAAATTGGAGTAGTTATTTATTTCGCTGTTACGGGAGATTTGGGTCCATTTTCAACCAAAATTTGTCCCCCAAATTCAAAGCATACACAACATGAGAGCTCCTCAAGTACTCCTTATCCCTTAGCAAATTATGTAATGTTTGATAATTTTTCTCAGGGTCATCAGACGCTTTTAGCAGCCCTAATCCTAATTGTGGGGTTCAGATCACTTGTTTCTAAAAGCTTGTGCCACTCTGTTCTATTAAGATCCATCCATTACAAACAAAGTTACGAATACCATACCGGGTTTGGTATCGGATTGAGCTCTGGAATGGAACTGTGCCGGTACCGGTTGGTACCGGGTACCGTTTCGGGATATTTTTTAAATTTATAAAATAGTCCCTAAACTTTTTAAAAATTACAAAATAGTTCATATTGATATATTATACA
>JAOTAX010000196.1:3889825-3905880 GCA_025629825.1 Erythroxylum guanchezii | reverse complement strand
AAGTACGAGTCGATCCTACTAGAAATTCTTGTTTGCCAATCATTTAGAAAGAAAATAATTAATAAAAAAGGGGGTTGATCAATTTTGTAATAAAAGAAAATAAAGAACGTAATAATATAAGAGTTTTTTAATAAAATAAACCTTGGTTTACAGTCGGTTCACCATTTGGAATTATGATTGGTCATTGACTGAAAATAGTTCTTTCATTAATCATATATTTGATATGATACTAAATATCTATTATTCTTTAGGATTAGTTAATCAAAAGCACGTAATTCAATTAATTCTCATGCTTAACAACCTTAAATACGATCTAAAATTTAATTAAACAATAACTTTTATAAAAAGAAAAATCGTCGAAGTAAGAAAACACAATATTTGTGATTGAATTTAATCTAGTCAAATGCTTTTCCCAAGAGAAATAATTTGTGCCACAACAAATTAAAACTCCTAATTGCTACAAGTGATTAAAATACTTGAACTTTTACATATTCAAACTTTAATCTAGCGAATGATTATTTTAAACAATAAACTAATTGTGTGTATACATTAGTGGAAAATAATAATAAAATAGATTAATAGAAAATTAATTCAATACATGAGTAAATAAAATACTTCATTATAAGACTCAATTGCTTCCCAATTTTCAAAGTTCTAAAAAGAACTTTCATTTTCTTCAACTAATAATAAAAGACTTAGCCAACAATAATCATTCCTACCACTAGAAGTTGAAGAAAAACTACTCTAATGTTGACTAAAGAAAAGAGAAAAGAAGAGAACTTTGAGATGTTGAAAAATGTAGCTAGAAAATGGATGCTTTGCCCTTTCACATCTTGACTCTGTTTGCAGCGTTCAAAACTCATGTAAAAATCTTGTGGTTGTGATCTTTTGGATTTTTCATATCATAACTTCGTTGATTTTCAACCAAAATTGGCCAAGATAAGGCATTAAACCACTTTTAACACATTTTTCTCTTGCAAATTGGAAGTCGAGAATTTGTCACGTCAAATTATTTCTCCAAATTTCACTTTGATTCTCATAATTTGATCTCAATCTGCAAAAATAAACGTTTTGTTAAGTCAAATCTCCTTAATTTTTCTTGATAACTGTTATTTTTGCTCATTTTCAAACTTTTAAATTTGAATTAAGGTTTAATCATTTTCTTAAAAAATGAATTTGAGCGCATTAAGATAAGATTATAAAGGATTTTATACTAAAAATTACACAAAATTATGACACATTAATACTAGTATATAATTATTGAGTAATGTTGAAGACACATATGTAAAATGAAGATTAGATTAAGAAACTTTGCTTAAGGAAAAATTTTAATTAAAACTTTCCACAATGATTAAGTCATTGCGTACGTTAGTAAACTTTACATTTTGTTTTGGGTTGCATTGCATCTGTTTTGCAGTTCATGATTTCTGTGCTGCCATGGTCTATTCAGAATGTGAATTGCTCTTTATTTGAAGGGTCTTTGTGAATTACACCGGAGTTGATTTATTTTTTGTTCTTTTAATTTTTCTGATTTTTTTTATTAAAAACGAATAGAAAAATTTGCGAAACTATTACTTCATTCGGTTTCTCATGCTTTTTATCTTTGAGGGATGTTAGTGAATATTGTGCACGCGGGAGATTACCTGGGTGAGCCACAATTGTTTGAGAGATCTTTGCAAGTTTTGTATTCGATGTCCAAACATTTGTGAATTTAATTCTTGTTTATTTTCCCTGTGAACCCTGATGAGAACTCAGAAGCCGAGGTTGCAAGTGCAACTTCTCGACTAATTTTTGATGTATCATGATGATAGGTTATAGTGTAACTGGCATGGTATGTCTTTTCTACTTTTCATATGTTTCTTGCAGAGAGGTGGCGTCAACTATCTCTGATTGAATGCTTAGACGATTAACTAGTTAACAGTTAAAGAATAGTTTCTGCTTAGGAATATGGAAAACTTGTTTACTGTGTATGGCCAGTCCTTAAGAGTCTGTCCAGACATTGTTTTCAAAATCTTAAAACAGGTGGAATGTGGAGTTAAAAGAGTTAAATTGGTGAAATCCTTTTCCACACGATGTCATTAATTTGGTGGTTGAAGGGGATTGAGTGGTTTTATATCGGCCATGTTGAATCTATGCCTTTCTTACCAAGTTTAAGTGTGAACCAAAATGCTCTAAAGACAAAGTATAGACAGTGCGAACAATGTTCAATAAAGCAGCTGTTTAATGCCCTTTGACAAATATCTTCTGCTCCATCTTCAAACATTTTCAATGCGGTGCGGCTATGATCATCAAACAAGGAAGCACTTTACAGGGACAAAGCAAGAGATAAGAACAAGAAGATGAGATAGAAATCATTGAGCAGCCCGAGGACTTGCAGGTTTCAATCCCAATGGTGTAGTCAATGATACCGCATTTATTACTGAAGGTACTGCCGGCTATATACATGATAGCAACCTCAAGTGTGTACCATAAGAAATTTTTATTTGATCTTCCATCAAATGGTTATAGGAATCAGACCCAGATCATAATACGAGCACAGAATCACTCCTCTCTGACAAAGAGAGTATACATATGAAATACTTGCAATAGAAGTACAACCCTGAGTTTGGTTAAAGACCAGTTTGTCCTGAAGGAATATGGAAGAAAACCAGAGGCTTGCTGTAACGATGTTACTGATGTTATGGTTGCTGTTGTTGTCGCCGGTGCTGTCTTGCCCGCCTGACGGTAGTGCATGTGAAACTTGTATTACAGAGCAGATGAAGTACGGTTGCCCAAAGTGCGTGCCGATTCTACGGTGCATGGCTCGGTGCTTGTGGGGTGGGAGTTCAAGGTCAAAATGCAGCAAGAAGTGTGAATGTAACGGTGGGAATCCAACTCTTGCTCAGTGCAAAAAGTGCATGCTTCGGTGCAAATGCAGCTGCGTGGCCTAGATAAGTTCTCATATAATATAATATCAAAGTTTACGCTTCTTCTACGCTACCATATATGTGGCTTTCTGTGTGTATTTTCACACCTGCTAAAAGGTCTTTGCTTCTTTTTTCTGTGCATTTACATATATCAGAAACTATTATCTGAGCTTTGGGCAAGGCAAACTGACATTATTTCCGAAATTTCATTTCGAGGGCATGTTCCATTTCTTTAGAACTGTATGCAAGTACATTCTTCAAGCTTTGATACTTGCATGTAATAAAAGAATTAATAATCTGAAGAACCTTGTCATCCCATTTTGTGCTCTAAAGTTAAATTTCGTAGCCTTGATGATTGTTCTTTTATCAGTTTATAGGTAGAAGGGTGATTCCATGGCACAAAAGAATACTGATCACTATATTCCTCGACTCCTTCTACTAATAACTGCCATATTAAGGCTCCAGCTCCGGCCTGTCCCTTCTTTGCCGACTCGTAAATTCTATCATACACTGCTTTTAACAATATATCAATGTCGTATACTCCTTCCTTAGTTGCATGCCGAGCAGAGCCCACTTCTGTAAAAAGAACTGGTTTTCTCAACACAGTATCTCCATCCCTTACATGAGAATCCATCCACTGAGAAAGAAACTTTGCTTTGCCTTCCAAGTTTGTATTTGGAATCCTGCAATTTGTAGATGAACCAGATTTTACAATCAACTTAATATCAAGCTAATGTAAGCATCAAAATTGAGAAAAATTAGGCAACTCCACCCAAACACCACGATAGATTGGCATAAAATATAATAACCTATCGCAACAATGCATAGTAGAATAACTTGCTGGGTCTGATCCTTCTAATTTGATCATCATCCACACAACTATCAGAGTATATGAGACCATTACTAACCAGCTATCTGGGTATGCATGGACTGAAGCAAAATCAATGTCTTTGATTGCTGAATTTTGTACGAAGTCAGATCCAAGTGAGGCTGCCCATTTGCCAGGATTCACATCCAACTCTTCTGTTGTATTTAGGCTGTAAAAGCCCTCAAGTCCAACAGTCACTAGATGTTTCTTATCCAAGCCTTTGATGAATGTCGCCATTTCGCTGATCCATGCCTTTGGTGAACAGTGACAAAACAAGTTCAATCAAATCTCGGATGAAGTTACTTGAAAATAATCTTCTTCACCAATTTTGAAAAAGAAAGTTCACAATTATTTCCAATTCACCTGAAGTAAAGGAGCAGATGAATTGGATGCACACCGGGGCTCATTCATAAGCTCCCAGGCAAAAATTGCTGGTTCGTCACAATACCTTACACCACTTATAGAATTCTTCCTTGTTACAATGGCCTGGCAAGTGCATAACACGATGTGATAAGCAAACACAAATGGGCATCAAATTGTGTTATAATTATGACAGCAATTCAGTAGAGATTTGAAGTTGAACCCAGGTTTTCAGAGGAAGTGACAGATACAGATCTCTTTTCCAAAGGAATAATATTTACCACTGGTCGTATGGCACGTATTACTTGTTCAATCGAACATATAATGAGAGTGTAAAAATGGTTCTGGGACATTTTCATAAGTAACTATTGTGTCCCACCTTGACATATGCTTTGTAGGAGTCCTTAATGGCAGGGTTCGAAAAGAAGGAATCATCTTTTAAGGAGACATCAATTCCAGTTTGTTCCGCCCACCTTACATACTGAGCCTTTCCACCAAACGCATTTAGATTATTAACTAAACTAAGAATTAACCTTATCCGATGCCTCCTTGCTTCAACTATCACAAAGTCCAGTGCCTGCAGCCAGATACATATAAAAGCTCTGACAGAACTCATAAATACTTCCATCAATCTTGCAATAAGTATAAAACAGAAAAGCAGCATGATATTAAGAATTACATTAGTACACACTACACAGGGAAAACAGCAAGTCCCCTAGCTCACATTCAAAATCACAGATTCTAATGACATTCCTGCCCGGTCGAAAAGAAACAGCAAGTTTCATGGTACAATATAAGCTCTACATCCTAGTTGACACTCCAAGGAAATTCTTCAATTTTACAATCCCGCACAAAAACCGACCTGATCATACGATTAAGGTCATTTTCTAACTAAAAAGCTAGTTCGTGACGCAAAAGATAGCAAACTCTTAAATGCATTGGAAAAGAACCTTTCTTTTAACTAGTAATCAACTGGGTATGGCTACTATGACTTACTAACTTGCAACTCATAGTATAAGTTTCCCTAATTCCATTCCTTATAATCCACAGTTCTTTAATAACAGTATTAACAATAATAACAATAAAATAAGATGTATCCTTGATCTTATCATTATATGATATATTTTGATAAGATATGATAATGATCTTATCATTATCCTTAATTTTATCTTTAATATGATATGATTGTATAACATAAAATTAGAGATATTTAGTTAGATAAATTATATATAAATACTCCCTTGCACAGTAAATTATGCACATAAAATATAGAAAAACTTCTTTTCTTCTTTCACTCTCTACATGATTTCAGAATCTTCTTTGTAACAAAAGGAGTCAAAATTCTGGATCTTTCTTTATTTTTTTCCTCACAACATTTTGTTTTCATATTATGGGTTTCTAAATCTACTCCAAAAACATTTTTCCATATAATAAATTGTTCATCTTCTCGAGTAGATTACAATGGTTCAAAAATCATCTTTAGAAACCTGCCCATGCATCGTCATACGCCAAGAAAAGCTGCTGGGGTTGAAACCCTAGTTGCAAGTGTCTAGACAAAGAAGAAAAGAAATTTTCTATATTTCGTGTGTACAATTTAATGTACAAGGGAATATTTACATACAATTTGTCTAACTAAATATCCCTAATTTTATATTATACAATCATATCATCTCAAAGATAAAATCAAAGATAATGACAAGATCGTTATTATATCATATCAAAATACATTTTATAATGACAAGATCAAGGATAAGATACATCTTATCTTATTGTTATTATTATTAACACCCCCTTCAAATTTAAGGTGACATAGTAGATGAGAGGTTGAGTTTGGAAACTAGATCTACAAAGCGCCAAGGTGGATAGGACTTTGTGAAGATGTCAACAATCTGAGGCTCTGAAGAAATGGGAACATAAAATGTTTTTCACACTCTCAAAATTTCGAGTCAACGAACCCCATAACAATTTTGTTTTGATCTTACCATATCTTTGTTTTATGATATTTCTTCTACAAGTTCATCTTACAGCTTTAACAGTCCAATAGAACAAGCACTTGATTCTATTATATCTTCTCTGGATAGAGAACCTTCACCTTCACCACACAACTCTTCCTCATCTACCCATTCATCATAATCCACTAAGTCTCAACAATTCCTCGTTATTTCACCCGAGTAAGTCAACCCTCTATTCGTCTGAAAGACTTCCATGTTTATTCCACTATTGTTTCTCTATATGAACCTCACACCTATCGTAAGGCCAGCTCCAACACTTTATGCCGGCAAGCAATGGAGGAAGAACTACAAGCCCTCTCTAACATTGATATTTGTAACTTGGTTGACTTACCCCTAGACAAGTCTATTATTGACTGTAAATGAGTCTATAAAATTAAGACTCGAGTAGATGGATTAGTGGAAAGGTACAAAGCTTGCCTTGTTGCTAAAAGATTCACTCAGAAATATGAAATTGATTATAAGGAGTTTTTCGCTCCTATGGCTAGACTTAACGCAATATGCAATTTCATTACTGTTGCTGCTAGCAAAAGATGACAATTATTTCAAATGAATTCTTAATGGAAATCTCACAGAAGAAGTGTACATGCAACCTCCTCTGGGGTATAATCATCCTTTCAATAATGTTTGTCGTCTCCGCAAAGTCTTTTATGGATTAAAACAAGCTCCTCGAGCCTAGTTTGCAAAATTTAGTTCCACCATTGGGCAACTTAATTTCAAGTTTAGCTCTTATAATCATGTCTTGGTTCTTTGCAAAACAGATCAAAGTTACACTTCCTTCTCTAGTTAGATAACATGATAATAATTAGTGATGACATACATGGTATCTCTACTCTTAAGTCCTTTCTTGACCAGCAGTTTGCAATGAAAAACTTGGGTAATCTAAGTTATTTTTTGGGTCTCAAAGTGTCCTTAGATGAATCTAGATAATATCTATCACAAGCAAAGTATGCTATTGATCTCATCTTTTGTGTTGGCATCAGTAATACTTCACTAGACACCAATGTCACATTTCTACTACTGATGGGAGTCTACTTAATGATGATACGCTTTATCGCCAATTAGTTGACAGTCTTATCTACCTTACTATCTCTCGTTCAGATATTACTCATACTGTTCACATCGTGAGTCAATTCATGTCCGCACTTAGTACAACTCACTTCTCTGTTGTTAGTAACTCTGGGGCACTTTGTTTCATGGTCTTTTTTTTCGCTACTCTTCCCTATTAGAGCTACAAGCTTATTCTGATGCTAGTTGGGTTGGGGATCTAAAGAAACATCAATCCACCACTTGTTATTGTTTCTTTCTAGGAACATCTTTCATTTCTTGGCGCAACAAGAAACAAATAATTGTCTCTTGATTCATTATAGAAGTCAAATATAAAGCTCTTACTGAGACTACCTCCGAACTCCTTTGGCTATGATGGCTATTTCAAGATATGAGTGTATCTTTCTCGTCTGCAGTTCCTCTCTATTGTGATAAAAATAGTACTATGCAAATTGCTAATAATGACGTTTTTCATAAACGGACCAAAAATATTGAGATCGATTGTAATCTTGTTCAAATATCATGTTCTCTAAATGACTATACAACTCGTTCCCATTTTCTCATAGTCTTAGATTGCTAACATCCTCACAAAGTCTCATTCAACTCGACACTTTACAGATCTAACGTCTAAACTCAACCTCTCATTTACAATGACAACTTGAGTTTAAGGGGAGATGTTAACAATAATAACAATAAGATAAGATGTACATCTTATCCTTGATCTTATCATTATAAGATGTACTTTGATATGATATGATAATGATCTTATCATTATTATTGATTTTATTTTTGATATATTATGATTGTATAGTATGAAATTATGGATATTTAGTTAGGCAAATTGGATATAAATATCCCCTCATATATTGAATTATTCACACCAAATATAGAAAACTTATTTTTTTCTTTCGCCATCTTCAGAAAGAAAAAAATCACAACTTTCTTAAGAGATAGAACAGAACAAACTGGAAAAAACCCTTCTTTGAACCAGTAATCAAGTGGGTAACTGGGTATGCAATTCAAAGCACAAACTTCCTACAATCCTATTCCAATATCCTCAATTCTTCAACAAAATCAAATATCACAAATTCTATAAGAGATTAAACAGAACAAACCCGAAAGACTCTCTCGTTGAAGACACCAGGAGAGACCTGCAAGGCGTTAGGACCATGACCATCACTGAAAGCCCAAGTCCTGCAAACGGTCAGCCCCATTTGAGCACCTCTCTTAAACATCTTAGACACCTTGGATCTAGATTCACTCCACACACTCTCCTGCAACAACCAGTATGAGTTCCATCCATTAACATACATCGTTGACTGCTCCCCACCATTGAAGACGACAAAGTGTGTGGAGTTGGTGGAAACAAACCCCATTCTAGGCAGCCGAAGGATGGTCGGGAAGCTGAATTTGTCGTCGAAATTGAGATAAAGCAGAGATAGCAACAAAACGGTACCCAATAGAGGGTAGAGTCTGTTCTCCCTCCATTGAGAGTCCATTGAAGTTGGTCGCCTGCTGCTGTCGGAGCGAGAAGCAATGCCACTCGCTGACTTAATTGTTTTTATTTCTTTTAACTTCCTGCTATTTATTAATTATTACACAGGACGACAAACTCAAACATTGCCGTTTCACTCGCCAACTAACTAAGTAGGTTGTCGTTTAATTGTCTTAAAAACATGTTTTATAATTCGTCGTGTTGTGTTGGATTGTCAGCAACCGACAGTGTGTAGTAATCTCATAGAGCCGATTGTACCCAAGGAGATATAGTACCCACTCATCTTTAATATCTTTCATCGTCTTCCTCCCTCAGAATGACCCAAAGGGGTGTACTTGTCACTGCGCTTATGCGCATTTCGCATCTTCATTGAACCCTGACATGCTCTTTGTGGGATTTTACCTTTTTACTATTGGGTATTGCTGTTTCTGAAGGAGGGAGAGAAAATGTCGTTGGATTTGCTATTGAAGCCCTCGTGTAGTGGCTGTGGGTCGACTGCGGATTTGTACGGAAGTAATTGCAAGCACATGACTCTTTGCTTGTCCTGTGGCAAAACGATGGCCGAGAATCGTGGCAAATGCTATGATTGTGGTGCCACTGTCTCTCGCTTGATCCGAGTTTCGTACCCTTGAATTGGTGTTCCTTTGTTGTCTTTTTTTCCCTTTTAATTGTTCTAACTGCAGATTGTTGAATGAGACAGTGAACGGGTATTTACATATATGATGTTTGTTGTGTTATGATCAAGCCGAAAAAGCTAGCTAATAGTAGAAATGTTGGTAAAAGTTTTGATTTTGCCGAGAAAATTAGCTTCCTTTTGTGAATTGATGGAAAAGCTGAATTCAGAGCATATTGTTGTTGTCTGCATTTTTAGGAATATAATGTTCGTGCGAGTCCTAGTAGTGAGAAGAACTACTTTATTGGTAGATTTATGAATGGGCTGCCAACTTTTTCAAGGAAGAAAAATGCGGAGAATAAATGGACCCTCCATAAAGATGGACTTCAAGGACGCCAACTTAGTGATACCCTGAGGGTATATAATCTTCTTTCCCCATTTGCTTTGCTTAGATTCGATATCTCTTCTTGTCTAGCTGTTTTTCCTTCTTGGAAGATTTGTTATTCTTAGTCTTTTGAGATAGGATAATGGTGAAGGTTGGTCATAATTTATTTTCCTTCTTTTAAAGCCAATTTCCCCACCAAATTAGGTTTGTAGGTTGAATTATTTGCCTTTCTTATTCCCCTTTTAGACCTTAAAATTCATTTCCATTACTTTATTTACATAGGAGAAGTACAAGAATAAGCCTTGGATGTTGGAAGATGAAACAGGCCAGTTTCAGTACCAGGGGCATCTTGAAGGTTCACAATCAGCAACCTACTACCTGCTGATGATGCAAGGGAAAGAGTTTATTGCTATTCCTGCTGGCTCTTGGTATGAATTCTAAACAATATGTACAGTTGTGGCCTGTGGCTCCTTATATGGGTTGGGTGCATTCAGGAATATATAGGATTGAACTGTCCAAGTTTTAACTTGCTCAGATTTACTTTCAGTCCTATTCATGTCTTATTTTACCACGGTTATCCATTTTTACTATAAAATAATTATGAGAATTTATTGACCTAAAGAACTTGAAAGTATGATTCAAGATGTCTCTGGTTAAAATTTTGTGCAGCTAATAGGTGATGCATTTTAACTGCTTACATGTTTAACAGGTACAATTTTAATAAGGTTGCACAATATAAGCAACTTACTTTGGAGGAAGCAGAAGAGAAGATGAAGAACAGGAGAAAGACTGCTGATGGATATGAAAGATGGATGATGAAAGCTGCAAATAATGGAGCCGCAGCATTTGGTGAAGTGGATAAATTTGATGAGAAGGAGAGTGTTGTTGCTGGTGGAAGAGGACGTAAAAAGACAACTGGTGAAGAAGAAGAAGGCAGCGTCTCTGACAGGGGAGAAGAAGATGAAGAAGAAGAAGCAGCTAGAAAAAGTAGGCTTGGACTCAACAAACGAGATGGTGATGATGATGAAGAAGGGCCTAGGGGAGGTGATCATGATATGGATGATGATGATATAGAAAAGGGTCAGTGTTGCTACTCCATACTCTGAATTTCAATTGCTTATACAAAATTCTCTCTCTTCAATTTATGCTATAGGTTTGTAATATTTATTGATGCACTCTTCTGTTAATCTTTCACTGCATGCTCATTTTGGCGACCTCTTCTTCGAATGCACTTAGTAATGTGGTCCTTTTGTTCTCGGTTAACTTCAATCATGTAATGAAGTTTGGTTCTTGTAGTTTAAAGTGTTGCTAATACTACAGTTACTAAATAATAACTTAGGTTATCTATCTGCTGGCATTAGGTGATGATTGGGAGCATGAAGAGATTTTTACTGATGATGATGAAACTGTTGGTAATGATCCTGAAGAGCGGGAAGATTTGGCTCCTGAGGTTCCAGCTCCCCCAGAAATTAAGCAGGTCTGCGTTTTTGCTTTATGTACTCTGTCCCTTTTTGTTTTCCTTGTTCCTAAAAGGTTCACACTATTATAGCAATTTCTCCTTCCTCTTTTATTAGCATAATTAATTTAAGACAGCTGAGGGATGAGGAAAATAAGGAAGAGAATGGGAGAGAAGTAAATGCAGAATAAGAGGTTGAAGAGGGATGAAAGAAGAGGGAAGATTGGGGAGAGGGACATCTGCGAGAGGAAGAGTGAGCGAGTGCAGGCTTCTCTTTTGATCAAGCCATAGTGACTAGGTGTTTCTTAATGCCAACAGAAACCTATTTGTAAGAGTTTAACATGACAAGCTAATCTAAAGATATAAGTGCCAATAATGCTTTATGTAATATAACAACCTAATCAGCATAGATCCCAAACTATTTGAAAGGAGTTTATAGTTTCTAAATCTATGCCTGAGATCACTGTGCCTAAACCTTCCCCTAGAAGACCGCTTTTAACTTCACTCTAGTAGTACCATGTTTTTGCTTCCTTTCCTACATTAATATCTTTCGGATTTTTATTAAACCCAAATTGAATACCTAATCCAATATCCTGTTAGCATTGGTCCTTAAAACCCATATTGATCCTTAGTATTGTCTCTCAACCTATCTAACATATTACTGATCCTGTCTTTACCTATTCTGCATCATTTTGGTTAAAGAGCCTAATGATTACATGTGGCAGAAGGCCTTTAGATTATTATTCAAATGGAAAGGAAACCAGTTTAATCTTGCTAATCTTGATAAGCTCGACATGATTGAGGGTCAAGGCAATCAGCTCCTAGGAAAGCATGTGTGGGATTTGGTAAACAGAGCTGATACATGTGATTTAAGAGATATTCCTAAGAAGGTATGCTACACGATGAATTTCAGCTCCTAGGAAAGCATATGTGGGATTTGCTAAACAGAGCAGAGACATTTGATTTAAGAGGAAATATTCCTAAGAAGCTATGCTACACGATGAAGTTTCTATCTTTTTGAACTGATGGACCCTCAATAAGTCTTAAACTGAACTGCTGTAAAGGAGAATCATTAGCCTAGAAGATATCCCAGATCAACTTTGGTAAGGATCAAATGTGTGTTATGGAGTATGTGGAAAGTTTGGAAACCTTTCCATTCCCAATGTAAGGGATTGAGACATGGGAAATTATTCACATTGTAAAAATGGCTTTAAGAGAAAGCACTTGTAATGCCAAGGATTATCAACTTTTAAGATGTTTGTCAC
This sequence comes from Erythroxylum guanchezii, assembly GCA_025629825.1. Classification (NCBI taxonomy): domain Eukaryota; kingdom Viridiplantae; phylum Streptophyta; class Magnoliopsida; order Malpighiales; family Erythroxylaceae; genus Erythroxylum; species Erythroxylum guanchezii. Next base: position 3,893,476 of record JAOTAX010000196.1, on the reverse strand, counting down.
TTTTAAGTCTAAAAGTTCAATAATAATGGGGGAGACATGAAACTAAAAGTGAATGTGGAGAATTTCATTCAAAGGGAACTGCTAATGCTTATAAATAAAAAAGAAACTACTAATTCTCATAAATCTAACAACCCAATAACTGCTAACCTTGATACAATTATATATTATCTGCAAGATAAAGGAGGCAACAATGAGAATAAGTTTTTAGAAGCATATTATGCTTACTGTCCATGTGATATTAATTTCTTCTTTGTTCTTTTTCCTCGTATTTTGGCAAATAAGTTGATGCAGGGTATCTTACTCCTGGCCAGTATGAGTAGGGACTATATACCCTTGCAACAACGATACTATTTGCAACAACGATACTATTAAGGGCAGTTTTAGATTGTTGCTTACCTTGGAATTTGAGGAGAGTTGGCTTAAGGTAGTGAGTGGTTATGGGAGAGCTAAAATGGGGAAATTTTCTCATTAGAAATTTGAAGTTGTCCATATATCTAAACAATTTTCAATATTACTAACACCGTCCAGTGTAAACAATTAAGGCAATCTAATTGTTTAGATTGTGATGAAGAGATAGACTCTGCTGCTCATAGGCTTCTGAGCAGTATTGTTGTATTAGCCTAGTAGATATCGAAGTTGTTACCACTTCAACTTACACAATGCATTGCTTTTTATGATGATTGGAAATCTTAATATCTTGTAGGATGAAGATGATGAGGATGAAGAAAATGAGGAAGGAGGACTCAGCAAATCTGGGAAGGAGTTAAAAAAGCTACTGGGCAGAGCTGGTGGGCTGAATGATTCAGATGCAGAAGATGACGATGATGATGAAGATGATGTAAGTGTTTTCTGATAGCTAATTGTATTAGCTTACTTTGTTGACCACTTACAATGTTCTCTGATTAGTGGATCTTTATTATCGACTATAATGGTATTATAGTTCCTGTTCTACTTTATATGGCCTTTCTTTGACGAATTATAATTTTATTACAAGTTTTGAGAAGTTTAGGCCTCTTATTTAATGCTTCATGAGGCAATTCCTTCAAATAAATTTAGATGCTATAAGCCACTTTTTTAACACCTGAATTATTTGATGTTTTGTATAGCCTGCTATGCGTTCATTTACATTTCTGCATTTATCTGCTTTGATTGATTAATTACTTGTTTGGGCTTGTCCAGATAGATGATGAAACGAATTTATCCCCAGTACTTACTCCTAAGCAGAAGGATGCAGCTAAGGAGGAACCTGTGGACAGTAGTCCATCAAAACCCACAACAGGTTCCGCTAAGAGCACCCCTTCAAATTCCAAGTCTGCAAAGGGAAAAAGGAAATCAAATGGTGATGATTCAAAGGCAACTAGTGGTGTTACACCAAAGAAAGTGAAGACAGAAAATGTATCTCTTCTCTTCATTTTGGATTATAACTAACAAGTGGGTCATTTAATCTCCAGAACTATGTGGATTGACTTTGCATGGTATCAGGAATCAAAAACTGCAGTTAAAGAAGAAAGTACGCCTGCAACTAAAACTGTTGCCACTCCTAAAGGAACCCCAGTATCATCGAAAACAGGGTCAACATCATCTATTGCACCAGTTACTGAAGAAGAGATCAGGGCGGTTCTGTTGCAAAACGGGCCGGTGACTACACAAGACCTTGTTGCTAGGTTCAAATCCAGGTTAAGAAGTTCTGAGGTATGGCTTTTCTTGTTTAAAGTGTCTGTGCCCGCATACACTATAAATTGAATCAACTGTTGATTGATGATTGCTTTAGTTCTTCCCAGATTCAGAAAAATAATTGATTACAAAGCAAGATTATGGACTCTACGTTTCTTGAGAGCTAGAGGCATGCATGCATCTTATGTTAAATGAGAGTTATTGTCCATTTTTGTGTAGCCTCGCCTGAAAAGCACTGTTACATGAAACCTTTCTCATTCTGTCTGTTGAGAAGTGAAATTGCTCATTGGTGCAGGACAAGAAGGCTTTTGCTGATATTCTGAGGAGGATTTCCAAGATTCAAAAAACCAGTGGGTCCAGTTATGTTGTATTGAGAGACAAGTGATAGCTTGCACAACACTTGTACTCGGACAAGCTTTAATCAGATTCAGAATGGGGTATATATATACATGTCAGAGTGAATATTGGTCGACTCTGAACTTGTTCAAGTGCTTCACCAAAGAAGTGGAAGTGCTGAGTGAGTTTTGAAAAAATTCTTACCAAGAATTGTTTTTAGTAAAGATATGCGTAAAATGTTACTTAGAATTATCTCACTTAACCTAGATAAGGGTTTCTAAGCATCTAACAAGTGGCATATTATCACTATCTGTAGAAACAAAATACACAACTTAACTTGTGATCCCTAAGAATAATGAGACAAATGATAGGATCCTAGCCACTAGTAATAGATCAAGGAATCTCACATAAATTAAGAACATTTGTTAAGTAAGCATTAGCAATACTCTCATGTCATTGTTACAAACAAGTGATTCCATCGATTACGCCATTATTACAAAGAAGTGATTAGATAGAAACAAACTTTTTATAAAATCTATGTTGATGTCGACCACACATTGCCTTGGAATGGAAAAGGGTTATAATCATTAATTTTAAATACGAACTAGCTTAAATTTTGGTTGAGCTTGTGTTTATAAAACTTTATATTTTAATTAAAATTTTTGTTTTAAATTATTATTGTTAAAAAATGAATTATTATTTTTATCCTTAAAAAAATTCAAATTTATTTAATCGCACTAATAAATTATATTTATCAAATTTTAGGTTATCTATTTATCTCTTTATACTTTAATTTAAAATTTTTAAATTATTATTGTTAAAAATTAATTATTATTTTTGTCATGAATTTGTTTAATAAATTGACTCATTAACATATATATATATATATATAATAATTAATTTTGCTTAAGATAATTTAATAATGTGTTAAAATAATATTTAAACTAAGCATATTTAAAGAGCATTAAAAAGAAGTTAGAATAAAGTTAGAGTAAATATACATGACTTTTACGAATCTTTAAATAAATGATAATAAAGAAATACAATTTTGATTTTGATTTTGATTATTATATTATATATTTATATATTAATAGGCATTATTAATATATTTTTTATTTCAATAAAATATTTTATTTTGTACTGTAATTTTACTTATTCTTATAATTTTTACTTATTATTTATTATATACCAATTTTAAAGTGATTTAATACTAATTAAACTTTTAACCTTTTTTTACAGATTTTATATCCTATCTGAATTTTAAAACATTGGTTATAAGTATAATGGAGTTGCTTGTATAGTAGTTCCATATTTGTTCCGGTGGCAATTATGCCCTTCAGATCACCTGTACCTAGGCACAGGGTATTTAGGTACAGAGCAACATTGTCTAATGCAGTTCCTCGTATCCTTTTGCAAATCTTTTAAGTGAAAAACAGCTTGTGACTTCTTGACATTTATTTGAATGTTCAGCTAATAATTCTTCAATGACAAGGGTGAAAAAATTATCTTTAATGGTATTCTTGTTCAACTATCTATAATTAATACATAAGTGCTAATAACTATCCCTTTTGACTAACGTAATTGGTGGTGAAAAATGGCTAGTACATTGCCGAATTACCCCTTGTTTCAAGACATTTTGAA
>JAOTAX010000196.1:3862811-3875437 GCA_025629825.1 Erythroxylum guanchezii | reverse complement strand
AGCTTTTCTTTTTCCTTTATCTAATACTTGTGGTGTTTCATCATCTCCAAAAGATATATCATGAGTCTCTTTATTTTTCTTCTTCTTTTTTACTTGTTGCTGCAAATATTTTCCAATCATATCACGTACATCAAGTGGTACTTTTTTGCAAGAAGTAATATTACCCTTAATATCAGCAAGATGTTCTTTCATTCTAAAAATTCCTCACCCTTTAAATATTCTACCGCAAAACATACAGTTATATTGGATATTCTCATCAGATGCTTGAGAAGAAGAAAAATAATTCCACGTTGGATCGGACTTACCACGAGTAGAGGATGGTTCCATATGCTCCATTATGATTTAACCTAAAAAGTATTTTTTAAAAAAGTGTATCTTGCGGCACTGTCACTGGAGTCTCCTTCCTCCAAGAGTTGACAACACTGCAAGCTAACTTTCAATTCGTGCGGCACTGTGAAATTGGCTAACTTTCAATTGCTTTTGTGCGGCACTATGACCTTGTCTTTAGGTTGGATTAGTATTAAAGGAGGAAGCAAACGGCGAGAATAGATTTCTTAATGCAAACAAAAATTGAACCGGACCGGACTGAATCGTTCAATCTGACCAGAAAAAGGTTGAATCGGTCGATTTTTATACAGAGAGGTTATTAGGTGAAACCGAATTGGATCACTGACCGGTTCAAACCTTTTCCTGTCGGACCAGATGATCCGGTCCGGTTTTTAAAACCTTGGTGAAAACAAATAAAAAGCATATGTTGAGTTAGATATATTGCAGCCTGTAAGTCCCTAACATATACCCCAGAAGTATTATACCATGCCTAGGATGTATTGACAAGTAAACATAAGGAATTAAGTGTATCTAAGTGTATTAAGAAACATAATGGTGCTTAATGTAGAAGACATGGGTAAGTGGGTAATTTTTTCACTTCGACATGGACATACATACTTAGAAGTGAAATTTGTATAGGATTTTTTGATATGTTTGTTTGGATTTATGAATGTAATGTGAGGGGAATTGGTAGAAGAAGTATCCCATTTGCTTATAGAATATTGTTAGTTAAATTGGATGTGTTTTTGTGTTAGTCTTGCATGATAAGATAGAAGTTAGTTGATTTGAGATGTATACCTCATTGGATGGAAAGGTTCCACTAAACAGATTTATGTAATTTGGCCATATCTTAGAATGTAGACCTCCAAATTAGATAATTCCAATTTGAGATTAAACTAAAGACATAGGTCTAAAACTTTGATTAAGGAATCAAACTTTGATTTTGCTTATAAGATTTTTGAAATCTGGCTTGAATTTGAGTTTTGGCTATTGTCCAATAATTTTTTGGGTATAACTCCCAATATGATTAACCAATTAGCATTAAATTTACGCCATTAGAAAATTAAGATATAAGGGAATGAAATTAATTGATAAGATCATAGGACAATGTGGGAATTAAAGGAAGAAGAAGGACTAATATGCAATTATTCTGAAGTTAACACATGGACCAATTGGATTAAAACATGTGTGACGAATAAGATTATAGCTTATGTGTGTCCAATATAATTGTAACACATGGCCCAATAGAATTGCGATGCATGGTCCAAAAGAATTGAACACATGATTTAATAGAATTGTAACATGTGGTCCAATAGGATTGTAACACATAGGCTAATAGGATTGTAACATATAATCCCATGGAATTAAAACATGTGTCTAAGAATAGAAATTTCATGAAAAGGTTTATGGAAAAGGGAGATGGATGACACTTTGAGGGTTTAACTTTAGATTTTTCTCCTTTCCATTTCATCTTCTTCTTGCCATCATTTTTCATGTAAGAAATTAAGCCAATCTTAGGTGGAAATCAAGGTAAAAGTTAGGGATTTTCTCTTCACCTTTACCTTTTCTTGCCTTGCTTAGGAAGAACTAAAAATTTAAGGTTGTAAGTGGGATTGATATGTGTATTTGTGGTGTTTCTAGTTTGAGAGTCTAGCAAAGCCAAAGTGGAAGGAAAGGAAAGGCATTAGAAGAACTACTTTACCAATTTTAAGGTTTGGGACTACACTTAGTCTAAATCCTCTTTGTGTGTATGTTTGAGTGGATATAAAGATTCATTTGGATATGGATTTGTTGTTGGGATGATTGTTGGTGTTATTTTGGTGTTACTTTGCATGGAAATGGATGTATATGAAAAGAGAGTATCGTCTAGTGGAATTTTGTCTTAGGTTTGTTTGAACCAGTCATATCATTTGAGTCATAACTTAGCGTAAAGACCTATAAATTGGGTGATTTCAGTTGCATATGAAACCTAAGACATAGAAATAAAAATCTCTAGAAGAGACTCTGACTTAATTCTAGCTTTATGATATTGGAAATTAGGATCAAAAATGGCGACCTGATGTTGTCCCTATTTTGGAGAAGCTTGTGATATTTGGTCTACATCTCATGATTGGGAAGTTCAAATGGTCTAATTGTTGGTGCTATGGAAACTAAAGACATAGGGAACAAATGTATAAAAGACCTAAAAACCTAATTCGAACGTTTTCTGTATGCATATTAAGGAACAATTAGAGTCTGTCATGTGATTTGCTTCTGGACTGATTTTTTTTGCCCATTTTTAGACCATTGTGGGCCTAGACCAAATTGCACGATTTTGAGTTTGTTTTTGTTTCTAATTTTTACAGAATCTTATCCGAACCTTTTTGAATACATATGAAACTTTTCAAACACCTAGAAATAAATGAAATAGAACTTATCATATGTGAATTGGGTGATTGAACATTGTAATTTAAGATTGAGCATAATGCATTCCAAAGAAAACTTACATGTACATAAATGATTTATATGCATATTTATTGCTCATATATGTATAGTATGATTATATAATTGTGATTTTGACACACTTCTAATGGTGGTAGGTTATGACATGCATGTATGAACACAGATACAAATTTTATGACTTGAAATGTATATAATATGACTTGCCAATATATGAATTATAAAATTGGCAAATGGTTAAAGGAAATGTTACAGTGCCTATTTTGTTGTCTTGGTAGTGGATAGATAGGCATGCCTATAGGGTTCTAGTTCAGTTTATACAGTTTAACATAAATGGTGTCTTCATTTTGAGATTATAATGTCTCTACAGTTTGATGCCTTTGGGTATCCACAGTCTGATACTTTTGAATATCCATAGTTTTGATATCTTTAGATATCCATAGCTTCAGTTATCCACACCCATAAGAATATGCAGGCCTAAAAAAGAAAGTAAAGTAAATGGTTATAAATAAGAAATATAGCATGACAACATAAATAATTGGTATTGATGAGCATTTGCATTTGTATTGATAATTTGTATCAATAACCATTAAATATCAATGTTTGGCTTATAAATGTGCATTTTTGGTATATAGATAATATGTTGAAGCATATTTGCATTATGTAATTTGTTTAAGTATGCCATCATTATTCACATGAGCGTTAAATATCAATGTTTGGTTTATGAATGTGAATTTATGGTATGTGAGTTGTGATATTTCTGAATGTGTGTGCTTGGTTGATGACTGCTGTGAGTAGTCATCGAAACTAAGTGTTTTTCCTATTAAGCTTTCAAGCTTAGCACAGGCATTAATCTATATAGGTCCAAGTTATATGAGTGATGTACAGGAAACATCTGCAGAGCTAGAAGTAAAAGTACATTTGGAATGTGTTTTGGTTTAAGATGATTAGACATGTAAAAGAGTAAAGGAAATTGTATGTTTTCTTTTTGGATTATCACGCAAATATAAAGATGTAATACTACTTTTAAATGATAATGTTAAGTGAAGTGAAATTTTGTAATATGTATATGTATAACTTTGAATAGAAATGTATGTCATGAATGTATATACAAGAAATTTGTTGCCATGTACGTGGGCGGTTATAGATTCTGTATAGGGGTGTTACATAGGAACGTGGAGTCACCGCTGTGAAGTTGGTATTAGTTGACCTAAAAAATAGAGTTGAGGAGAGTCAAGCCTCATCGAGTAAGTTCATATCACCCCATGACACCCAATGATATGCTCGTATAATATACAATTTATATTAGTATAAGCACATATATATGATGTATAACAAATCACATGCAATCCACAATAAATCTTACAAATGGAATATCTATAAGATCTTAGTCTCTAAGGATGAATACTCATAATACTACATCTCGAATGGCTACAGAGAGTTAAGCATCACTAATGGTTCAGCCATATGGCTATACTAATATACTCGTAAGGTTCTCTTAGTCCATGGGATTTGTAGGGAGCTAAACATCACCAATAGACCATCTCTCTCTTAGTATATCCAAAATCACAATCACAATCACATCAATAATATACATATCAAACAAGGATTCGATTGGGAGCCAAACATCAACTAGGATCGGTCCGTATGATATCTCAATATCATAGACCAATTATCTCTCATAATCAAACTAGTGCACATCTGATCCTGATGTATACCCATCAAGTGACACATCCTACATATTTTTCCTCCTTTACAATCATAATCAAACACATTAAAGCATAATCTAAATATGAATCATACAATTTCACAAAACAAGCACCCAGTCATATGAAGGCCATCATAAATGTATGTCGTATGTCATAGGGACCCAAACTTGTATATATATACTTAGATATCAAGGTAATATTCACATAGGCATCACAATAATGGTTATATAAACTACATATGTACATATATATACTTGTAGGTACTTATATATATGTACACGTATATACTTGTATATAGCACCACCTTACCCTAGGGTACATACCGGGACGTCTAGAGGACATTCCAGTACATAACTTACGATAACGGCACGCTACGTTTAATCACTGCATTCACTTAGCATACCATCAACTATTTTTATTCTATTATGAACATCATTAAGAAAGTCACAATATTTTAAAACCCAAAATTTCCTCATTTCATTTCATAAAAACCGAAGATCTGCAATATGTCTTTCAACATTCCCTACATGTACATCATCATAGCCTAATACAAAAGTGCTACATGAAAGAGGAAATATACAAAGTCTATCTAATATGTCCAAAACCTAGCTAACTGACCTTTGAGCCATAACTTGTAGAGTCTCTCAGTAGCTAGAGTCGTCTCTCGGTCTTGAAAAGTCAATGTTGTAATTTTGGTGAGTTTTGCGAACTCAATGAGGTAACCATCATCGATGGTTCACTCAATTCATGCATCACATTGATACATATAACAATTTATTCACATATTTTCAAATTCACAAAATATCACATTTCACTTTCAGAACAATCATCATAACCATTTCACTTATGTAAAATTTCACATATCAAGTATAAATGTAATGCACGTGAGACTCACTTTCATTTATTATTATCGTTGTGACCGAGTGCCTTTTTACTAGCTCATATCCCTTAGTGGATATCAGGTACATTCATAACTGAGCCTAAGGCTCTTTTCACATTCTGAGCTTTAAGCTCCTTTTTTTTTTCTCTAGCGACTCTGGTCACAACTTCCTTTATCTTACATGCATTCATGTATGGAAATGCTTCATATATTATTTTCTCAATCAATCGCATGCCTGCACATTCACGTTAAGATCACACTTTTCATCGAACCCAAGGTCCGGCATTCCACATCATTATTGACTAACATTTATTCCTTCACATTCACATACAAGCAGCATTTCCTATACATTACCGAATAATAACTCCTTGGACATTTTATTGTCCGGAATCAACACTCAAATCACATTCATAAAATAACTCAAAACATAATTTAAGCAAACAAGTAATTAAGTGAGACCGTCTAGGTTACTTACAAGTCACTCCCGAAGCTAGTGCCTGGAAGTTCCAATAATGTTTGGAGGTTGGCGTTCCAGTTGCTCCTTTATAACAAGAAAATACGCATATCACAATTTGGCACAATTGTAAGTGTTTAAAAATGCACATGTATGTATATGAAATATGCACAATGTATGTTCATGACAATCCCGGGTATTTATCTATTAGTTTTGTCACAAAATCAATCCCATATCAAGACTCACCCAAGTATAATTTATACTTAGGTTTATACCTCAATAAAATCATTAAAATCACAATTCATAACTCATTGAATCACCTTCAGATTTTTCCCAAAACTGACTTTGGATCTACTGTTCAGGATCATTTAGACAATGAAAATGAAGTAATTTAGTCATACTCTCTTAACTTTCTTCCTCTAACTATCCTCTAAACAATCTTTCTCATCTCAGACCATCATCTTACAACTATTCCTCAACTCTAATTTCATTCTTTTGGTCATCTCTAAAATCTCAAAACCCACATATATACGTACATACACTATGAAAAGAAAAACAGAGCATATATTTCTCTATCAACTTTCCATATCTCTGTACTCTTTCATGCATATTTTTATGGTTCTTACTAACTCAAAATCATTTCTATGCTATCTAATCACAGGATAGTCATCAAATACGAATTAAAATCATATCCAGATTTTTCATCCTATTTGTACAGTGTTCATAAAGAACAACTATTTTTCTTTATAATCATGCAATAACAAATAAATCACCATGTTTGTTTCTTAAAACCACAACTCTAAAGGATTTACACAATACCTACTTGATATTTCTCCAAAATCTGCAAGAACTCTAAGAAGCACTAACTCTTATGCACCCACGTACATCATCTTGAAGGTGGTTTAGGTTAGGTTTTTCTTGAGGCAAAAGGAATAGATAACAAAGTTGGAGTAGCAAAATGTAGATGAAAGCAAGATATAACTCTGGGGAAGATCTCGGTGAATCAAAAGTCCATGAAGGAAAAAGCTTAGAGAAGATAGTTTTGAAGAAAAGACTAAGTCAAAAAGTAACTTAGTCTTTCAAGTATTTAAGGAAATGTGAAATGGGTCTATTAAGTCAAGAAGACTTCACTTCTTCTATTGATTTTGATGAAAGTCAAATAATAATAATAATAGAAGTGCGTGAACTGTTTTGATGAATTTGTTAAGTGCATAAATAAATATTTGTGGCACAATTCATCAGATCAAGACGATACTTAAGTAAAAGCTGAATAAGATGAAACATCAAAAGTGGATCGGATGAAATGATTGAGTTTGAGATGACCAGACGAAGTGATTAAGTCTCAGACAGATCAAGTCTTAGACGGATCAGACGGATTAGACGAACCAAGTCTCAGATGGATAGCCTTAGACAAATCAAGTCTCAGACGGATCAGACGAACCAAGTCTCAGACAGATAGTCTTAGATGGATCAGACTAATCAAGTCTCAGACGGATCAAGTCTCAAATGGATCAGCCGAAGTAGACGCATCTAAGCAAGACGATGTAATTGAAGAATGTACTAGAACGTCAGTTAGCTGGAGTTGGTTACAGGATTCAACTAATAACCGACTCTAGAAGATTTTAAAGGTTCATATCTTAGACGATTTAGCACAATTCAACTTTACTCCATACGTCTATAAAAGTTTCAATATCATCTTCACTCAAATTCTAAGCCATCTTCAAAATTTTCAAAGTCATTTTTAACAATTTTCCAATATCATTTGGTTTCCTATCTCTATTTCCCATACATCAATTTACTTGTTGATTGGCATTTTTCCTAGTCCAGTAATTTTTAACAATTTCGAGAATTATTCCTAAAATTCACCGAAATTCAAAACTAACAAATAAACTCACCAATTAAATTTTTGATACAACAATTTCACAAATTCTCAATAGTATCACATCACAATTCAATTATACCCGAAATTATTCATGAATACATGTACAATTATTTTCATGTGCAAAAGTTCATTATTCACATGTATGCGTATATCATATAATGTATGAGTATGCAATGCATTTCTAATCTCTCAGTACTTTTTCATATTTACTATTTTAACCTCCTCGCAGGTAATGAGATGTTACAACTCTCCCCTCTTTAAAAGAAATTTCGTCCTCGAAATTCTTACCTGATTGTTTGAACAGGTGGGGATATTGCCTCCTCATATGCTCCTCTATTTCCCAAGTGGCTTCCTCAGTTGAGTGATTACTCTAAAGGACTTTCACCAATGGAATGACTCGATTCCTCAACTGTTTGATCTGGAATCTCACAATCTTGGTCGGCTCCTCAACATAGCTTAAGTTACTAGCAACCTCTATCTCCTGAGTCGGTATCACATGTGTTGGATCCGATCGGTATCTTCGGAGCATACTCAGATGAAACACAATATGCAATTGAGACATTTCATTCGGTAAAGCCAACTTTTATGCCAAAGGTCCTATCCTCTCAATGATCTCATAAGGACCAATGTACCTAGGGCTCAACTTGCCCTTCTTACCAAATCTCAATACTCCTCTCCATGGTGACACTCTCAGGAATACTCTGTCCCCCACACTGTACTACATATCCCTTCTGTGCTGATCCACATAACTCTTTTGTCTATCTTGAGCCGCTTTAATTCGGCTTCGGATTAATTTCATCTTATCTATTGTATCTTGTATCAACTCTGGGCCTTCAGCCATTTTTAAGCCCTCTTCATCCTAATATAATGGCGACTGACATTTTTTACCATACAGTGCCTCATACGATGCCATTCCGATACTACTATGATAGTGGTTATTGTAGGCAAATTCTATCAGTGCCATATACTGATCCCCAACTCCTCGAAACTCTAATATACAAGCTCTGAGTATATCCTTAACAGTCTTGATTGTCCTTTCACTCTGTTCATCTGTTTGAGGATGAAATGTTGTACTGAAGTTCAACTTTGTACCCATAGCAGACTGCAAGCTCCTTCAAAACCTCAAAGTAAATCTAGGATCCCTGTCCGATACAATGGACACTGGAACCCCATGCAGTCTCACCACCTCATTCACATTTCTTCGAGCTAACTGATCTAGTGAGTTATTCTCTCTCATTGGTAAGAAGTGGGCCAACTTAGTCAACCAGTCTACTATGACCCATAACGCATCATTCAGCCTCGGAGTCTTAGGCAATCCCATAATGAAGTCTATAGTAATTCATTCCCATTTTCACTCCATAATAGGCAACGAATATAGCTTCCCTATTGGAGCCTGGTGCTGACCTTTAACTTGCTGGCATGTCATACACTTAGATACATACTCCGCTACTTGCTTCTTCATTCTAGGCCATCAGAAATGTTATTTCAGCGTGTTATACATCTTGGTAGTACCAGGATGCATAACATAGGTGACCATATGAGCTTCCTCAAGGATCTCCTTTCTCAGATTCTTTACATTCGGCACACATAATCTCTGTTTCAACCACAATGTCTCATCCCTCAACTCAAACTCGAAATCTAGGTTCATCTTCACTTTCTCCATAAGCTTTACCATATCAGGATCTTTCCCTTGAACTTTTCTGATTCTATCATGTAGCATTGGTCTCAGCTTCAAAGTAGCAATTAGTGCCTCATCCTGCTCCATATTTAACTCCACATTCAGAGCTCTCAAATGAATCAAGTTGGGTAACCTCGATTACTGAATCTGAGCTGCATTGGTATTGGACTTTCTGCACAAAGCATCAACCACCACATTAGTTTTCCCTAGGTGGTACTCAATCATGCAGTCATAATCCTTCAGTAACTCAATCCATTTCCTCTATCTCAGGTTCAACTCCTTCTGACTCAACAGATACCTCAAACTTTTATGATCTGTATAAATTTGGAATGTCTCTCCATACAACTAGTATCTCCAAATCTTTAAAGCAAAGACAACTGCTGCTAGCTCTAAATCGTGTACCGGATAGTTAATCTCGTGAGACCTTAATTGTCTCGATGCATAGGCGATCACCTTCTCATACCGCATCAACACACATCCCAATTCTTGATGCAAAGCATCACTATATACCACATATCCTCCAGTCCCCGATAGAATAGTCAACACCGGTGCAGTAGTCAACCGATGCTTTAACTCCTCAAAGCTCTTCTGACACTCCTCATTCTATCTAAACACTACATTCTTCCTTAGAAGTTTTGTCAAAGGGGCTGAGTTTAGAGAAAACCCCTCTATAAACCTCTGGTAATTTTCGGCTAATCCTAGGAAGCTTCAGGTTTCAGACACATTCCTCAGAGCTTCCTAATTCATCACTGTCTCTACCTTCTTTGGATCTACTTGTATGCCTTGTCCAATCACTATATGCCCCAAAAACACTACTTGATCCAGCCAAAATTCACACTTATTGAATTTGACATACATCTGCTTCTCTCTCATGATCTGTAAAATCACACTCAGATGCTTAGCATGTTCTTCTCTGCTCTTCGAATACACCAAAATATCATCAATGAACACAATTACGAATCGGTCCAGGTAAGGCTGAAACACCTTATTCATCAAGGCCATAAAAGTTTTCGAGGCATTAGTTAACCCAAATGGCATAACTAAAAACTTGAAGTGCCCATACCTACTCCTGAAAGCACTCTTTGGTACATCAGCCTTTGCTATCTTCAACTGATAGTACCCCGATCTCAAATCCAGCTTAATGAATACCTGAGCTCCCTACAACTGATCAAGCAAGTATTCAATTCTAGGCAATATGTACTTGTTCTTCACTGTCACCCGATTTAGCTGCCTATAGTCGATGCCTAACCTCAAAGTCCTATCTTTCTTCTTTACAAACAACACTGGAGCTCCCCAAGGTGATACACTGTGTCTAATAAAACCCTTTTCCAGCAACTCTAAAGCTGAGCTTTCAACTCCTTTAGTTCCTTAGGTGCCATCCTATATGGAGGAATAGATATAGGAGCAACACCTGGAACTAAATCAATGGTAAACTCTGTTTTTCGATCTGGAGGCAAGCCAGGTAACTCGGCGGGAAATACATCCAGGAAATCCTTAACCACGGGAATGTCCTGCATATTCAGCTCAGTTCTGGTATCAATGACATGGGCTAGATAGGCCTCGCATCCACCCTATATCAACCTCAATGCACTCATAGAGGATATCATCCTGGTTGACACTGCTTGACTAATTCTTCTTAATACTGCCCTTGGGTGACCAGGAGATTCTAGTACTACCTCCTTGGTGTAACAATTCATGACAGCCCTATGAGTAGTGAGCCAATTCATACCTAGAATAACATCTATCTCTCTCAGCTGCAATATAATCAAGCCTGCCTCCAACTCTACCTACTCAATCCGAATCAAGCACCCCTTGCAGACCTCTCTTATAACGGTAATACTACCTATTGGTGTACTCACCTCAAGTCCATACTGTAGTAGTTCTCTATCACAATGTAGCCTATATGCCAAATGCAGTGCAATGAATGAATGCGTAGATCCTGGATCTAGCAATGCAAATACCTCAGAATCATAAATAAGAAGCGCACCTGAAATGACATCCAGAGAGTCTTGTGCCTCTTGCCTAGTCATGGCGTAGACTCGAGCCTGGGACTAGGGTCAGCTGCCCCGCACCTCAGTCCTCATAGAAGGACTCCCAGAGCTCACTTTACCTCGGCCTCTATGTTCAGATCCACCACCTCTGCTCTGCTGAACCATAGCATCACTCCCAGATCTCCCATTCATACCAGCTTGAGCTCTCAAAGTAGCAGGATAGTCTATAATCTAGTGATCAAAAGAGTCGCACCTAAGGCAAGCTCCAAACAGTTTCCAACACTCTCCATTGTGCCTCTTCTCACAATACTCACACTGGGGCAACTGACTCCGCATTGTACCTCTTCCGCTGCCTGATTGTACAAAGCCACCCCTCTGCTTGGATCCTGATTGCCTGGATCTAGCTAGTGGTCTGAAGGCTCTGTTCTGGCGCTTACTGAATCTTTTGCCAGAACCACTCTGATTCTCACTAAACCTCTTCATACTGGACCCTTGCCCAGTCTTTAATTGTCTCTCTCTCAGTAGCTGCTCAATTCTGATAGAAGCAGCTCGTAACTCGGTGAAACTACTCAAGTTAGAAATTGCCAACCTTGTTCTGATCTCTATATTGAGTCCATCCTCAAACCTCCTACACTTGTCTTCTTCTGTAGGGATCAAAGTAGTGACATAACCCATTAGCTCGTTGAACTTGATCTCATATTCTGCCACTGACATCCTACCCTGTTTCAAATCCAGGAATTCCTTCATTTTCTGGTCCAAGTAGATCTTATGCATGTAATTTTCTTTGAAGACCCTCAGAAAGTCTTCCCACTTTAGGTGGCAAGGCCTGGTGGTACTGCCTGGGATAGTCTTCCACCACTGGTAAGTTGGGCCCTGCAGTAAAGATACTACGTAGTTAAACCTCTCATCTGGCTCGCAATCCATCTTATCAAAAACCCTTTCTGTCCTTTCAAACCATGCTTCGACCTCAGTAAAGTCTGTGTTGCCATAGAAATTCACAGCCCCCTGCTTCCGCAGCCTATCACACCTCTTCTCCCTTCTCTCGAAAATTCTAAGAGACATTTCCTCTGATCGAAGTACCGAAGACTCCCTACTGGCTCCTATCGATCCTAGGTCAGTTGGTTCCCCCACTTGCTCACCTATAGCGAATAACCTATAATAAACAATAACTATAGTCATTATCCACATGTCTCACGATATTTCATGCTTAACATTCCTATATGTCCCAACAGATGCCAAACCATGCTTTGATACCACCTAAATGTA